>JBCLNQ010000013.1:0-214245 GCA_039119965.1 Talaromyces sp. DC2 | reverse complement strand
ATCTATATATAATCTTAAAAATATTATTTTTAGAGTAGTAATAATTACTATAAGATTTAAATTTTCTTTTAGATAATAAAGACTTTAAAGAGTAATTTTAGAATATTTTAAATTATTATTTAAACTTTTAAACCTAAAAATTAGCTTTTAATAATATTTAATTAGCTTATAATCTGCTACTCTAAACTCTTTATTAGAGAAATAATATAAGTCTTTATAATAGTTATCTTAATAAAAATAGTATTTCTATTATCTATAAAATATTTTAATATAATCTATTTAAAATCTCTATAGTTTAGACTAAATAAAGACTTTATAAAGATTTTTTCTAAATTATTTAAACTATAATTCTATAATCTCTTCTCTAAAACCTTTTATACTTTTTAGAAGAGAGATATACTATTTAAAGGATCTAGTAGTTCTTTAGGGTTAATCCTTAGATTTAGAAAGAAGTCCTTATTATAAGGGATCCTTACACTGACCTCAGGGGACATTAGCAGCGCTGCCCCTGCTGTGGTGCCTGCAGGTGTCTCCAAGGGGTCCACCTGGCCTGGCGCTTGTCCCCCTGGGTCTAAGGGGGTGTTGTCGATTTTGGGGGTTCCTGGCGGGTTAGCTGTTTTATATATTTAACTGTAAAAGTAGTATAAATAATAATACTATAGTTTAATATATAAGATACTATCTTAAATTAATAATAGATCTTTAAATTAATAGCTAAAATAATTAATTATAATATATATATCTTATAATAATTTAATACTTATTTAAAAGATATAAAAAATAATATAATATAAAAAAATGGTAAAGATAAAAAAGTAATATAGAAAAATAAAATATTATAGTAAAAAAAGAGAAAAATTTAATACTTTTATAATAATATAATTCTTATAATAATAATAATTAAAAGTTATATATAACTATTAATCTATATCTTTTATACTAAATAATATATATAGTAACTAATATAGCACATATCTATATTACTATATAAGCTATATGACTATAGAAAACTAGTATCTTTATAAAGATAGATTATCTATTATTTATATATAGCTTTAAATTAGTATATAATATTAATTCCTTAAAATAGAGAGAAAATATAAGGCTCTAGATATTATATCTAGTATATAATCTCTCAGTGTATATTCAGTATTCTTGGGAAGCCTTATATAATGTTTACTAAGATACTAGTAGAATAAGAAATTACTTCTACCGCATATATAGCGAATATACCATCTGTTAGCAATCAGTTTGTATACATATCTACATATATATTTAGTTGCCAAATCCAGTGCTTCGCCTGCTTTCCGAATAACCCTCTCACACTAAGACTACCTAAAGGGAATACAATATAAATATATAAAATATGCTAATAGTTATAAATTAATTTAGTTTTAAGAGGAATTACTTATTAGATGGATATTAGATCTAGATAAATAAAGATTATCTCCTCAGCTATCTATAATATAAGAAATAACTAACTATCTTCTTTTTTAATATAGAAATTAATAAATTAAAAAAAAATAGATTTATAATCTAATTTTATATTATTTAGAACTTAAATTATAATTTTCTTAAAGATATAACTATAAATATATTAAATCTAAAAATCTAAAAATAATTTAAAAATAATTTAAAAATAATTTAACTATATATAAAAGACTATATTAAAATATAATATTTTATTAAAAGATATCTATAACTTTAATAAGACTAACTTTACTATAAAACTCTATATAACTACAAAAATTATTATTAAAAATAATTAATATATCTATTTAAAGCTATTATAATTTAATAATTAAGAATAAATAATTTTAATTAAGATAATTAATTTTACTAAATAGACTTTATCCTTATATATAATTTTTAAAGTAATAAAATATATATAAAAAAATTAATTTAAAACTTTTCTAAATAATTAAAAAATTAATAATAATAATAATAAATAAATAACTAATAATATTAATATAGATTAACTTTAAAATCACTTTATTCCTCTTACAAATAGCTATATAATAGAAAGATATTAAATATTAATTCTTAATAACTATAGAAATTATTTAACTATAGAATTTAATTATATATATACTAAAAATAATATTATTTTAGTTTATATATTTTTATATTCTTTTTATCTTTTATAGCCTCTTAATATTAGCTATTTTATAGTTATAAAATAGAAATATAAATAGCTTATTAAATAATAGATAAGACTTAAATTTAATTATATTAATAAAATTAATTTTCTTATATTTCTAAAGATCTATACAATAATATATAAAGCTAAGATTATTTAAAAAAGCCTTATAACCACTGAATTAGTGCTATATAATCTAAATTAAATTTATTAATAATTTATTATTTAGTTTATAACTTCTATATCTTTTCTAAATTAAGTAATACTTAATTATTTTATTTATAAATATCTTAAAATCTATACTAATTTAAATATTAATTAAATATAATAAAGAGATATATAAGCTAGTATATAGAAAGCTTATTTAGTTAATAATATAATTAATTAGATATTTAAAGTATATAAGATAATTGTAAATAGCCTTATACTTTTAAAGAAAGAAATTTATAATTTATAAGCTATATATAAAGAGAAATAAAAATACAGACAATCTAAGAAACAGATAGAATATAAATAAGAAATTACTAGAGAGAAAGCTTAGGTATTTATATAAAGTTAGATTAAGATATCTCAAAATATTACTACTGCTCTGGCTAAGCCTAAGCTGCTAGCCTTATAAGTAATTGTATGCTGCTAATTTAAGTGTAGTGAGTGTGGTATTCTCAGGCATAGAAGGCCTCAATGCCCTTATCATACTAGTAATTAGTTTTTTTATATATAATTATTATTTTGGGTTGAAAATTGTGATTAGAAATTCATATAGAACGCGTTTCCGGGTGGAGGTGGCCGGGTCGCTTATATGGCCGGGTGGCTTACCGGTTATGTTATTTATAATTCTATATAGAATTCTAAAATTATCTAATAAAAAAATATTATCTTTTTAAAAGAGATTATTAATTAATTCTCTTTATATATCAATAATTTTTTTAAAAATTATTTATTATAAGAAATTCTTTAATTTATTAATTATTAATTTAGTACTTTTTATTTTAGATTTAAAATCTTTATAAATTTTAAAAAATTAATAAAAATAAAATTATAAATTTAATTATAAATTTATTCTTTAGATTAAAAATTTTAAAGAAAAATATTTTTATAAAAATTATTAAATAATAAATAGATGCTTTATAAATAAATATGAATATTTTAAAATAGATTATTATAGTATAAATTTTAAAAATTATAAATTATCTATTACTTAATAATAATTATACTAAAATAGACTTTATTAAAAAATTAATTAAATATAAAATACTTTAATTAGTATTTTTAATAGATATATTTAAATAATATAGTTTTATATATACTTTAAATATTAATAATAGTTAGAATTATAGTAGATCTAAACTTTGTAAATTATAATTTAGTAGTAATAAATTTAAATATACCTTAAAATTAACTTTTAAACTATTAGAATTATTTATTATTAAATAATTAAAGCTATTAAAAGGATCTATTAAAAAAAATTTATTTAAATAATTTTAATAGAAAATAGTTAGCTTTATATTATATAAAGTTCTATAGTAATATTATTATATTAGTGTTTTATAGATCTAAATTAAAAATTATTTTAGCTATTATTTTAATTAAAAAAAAATCTTAATTAGAAAAATTATATTTTTTAATATTCTTTAAAATATCTAAAAAAATTATTAAAAGAATATATTTGTATCTTAATAATATTAGAGTAAATATACTAAATATTATTTAATTAAAATATTAAAAAAGCTCTAAAAATTAATAGATTTAATTTTAAAATTTATAGATTATTTTAGATACTAAATTTTTTTTAAATTATAAATATGATAAAATAATATTTCTATTTAAAAATATATTTTAATATCTAAAAGATTACTAAAAATAGATTACTATAAAAATAAGATAAAATTCATTATTTTTAAATTAAAATTTAAAAAGTTATAAATTTATTTAATTATTTAAATAAAATTAAAAAATTAATATTAAATTTTATAATAAATTAATATAAATTTTAAAAAATATTATATTCTAAATAAATAGAAAATAAATATTACTAAAAAATAATAGATATAATAATCTATTTTATATAATTAATATAAAAAAATAAATATAGGAATATCTAATAAATACTATTTTTATTAATATTTTAAATATTTTTAACTATATTAATATTTATAAATTTAAAAAAATTATAAAAATAAAGAATATTAATTATAATTTTATATAATAAATTTTATTTTTTTTTTTATAAATAGATAAATTAGTTTAATAATTAATAGATATAAAATCTTTAAATAATTTATTACTTTAAGATTATTTTAAGATTTATTAATTTTTTTAATTTTATTTTTAATTTATATTTTAAAAATCTTTTAAATTATAATATATTAAATTTTAAAAATATAATTTCTATTATTAATAAATATATATTTAATAGTTTAAAGAATCTTAATTTTAAAAATATAATTTCTATTATTAATAAATATATATTTAATAGTTTAAAGAATCTTAATTTTAAAAATCTATATATAATTTAAAATAGTAACTAAAATAGTATTAATTTAAAAAAAAAATAAAATTATTTTATTTTTAAAATTTATTAATAAATAATTTAAAAATTAAATTTTTAAAATTAAAATATAAATTATAAATATCTTAATAATATTTTTCTTTAAATTAATTTAGTAATTAAAGATTTTTTTTAAATCTAAAATTTATTTTTAAAAATTATTATAAATATTACTTATAAATAAACTAAAATATTAAAAAATAAATATAAATATTATATAAAATTTAAAAATTATTTTTTAATTTAATATAATAGATTTAAAAAATAATTATTTAAGAAATACTATTTTTTAAAATTAAATTTTAATAATAAAATTAAAAGAATTATTTCTAAAAAATATAAATTTTAATAAATTTAAGTAATTATAAATATACTAAAGATATTTTTAATAAAATTATTTATAAAAAAAATAATTTTAAAATTTATAAAAACTTTATTAAATATTAAATAATATTATAATATTTTTAAACTATTAAAACTTTCTTTAAAATAATTAAATAAAAATACTTTTTATAATAATTAGAAAAGATATCTATATATAATTTAAAAAGTAATTATTAAGAAACTAAACTTAAATAATTTTAATTTATTAAGATTTTTAAATATTAAATATAAATTTAATCTATAAATTATAAAAAATTATATTAATTAATTTTTTTAATAACTTTAAATATATTATATATAATAAAAATAAATAAATTTTATTAAATTTTAAAATATAAATTTTTAAAATAATTATATAAATAGCTATAAATTTATTAAAAAATTTATTAAGAATATTAAAAATTAACTTTTTAAAAATTAATATCTATTAATAGCTTTTAAAGCTTTTTTATAGTCCTAGAAATCTTTAAAATTAATAATACCTTTCTAGATCCAGAGAGATAGATACTAAATTAGATAGATTCTTTAAGAATATCTATAGATATTATAATAGAGATAGTACTATTAGTACTCTTTAAGATTAGTATAAGAGTTCTTTATAATAAAGATTTTTTACTAAATCTAAGGATTAATCTTAAAAAGTTATTAAATTTTTTAAATAATATATTTCTTCTTTAGAAAATATTTAAAATTTTAAAAAAAAAATTATAAGATTATAATTTAGATAATTTAAAAAAAATTTTTATAAAATTCTTATTTAGTTTAAATTATAGAAATTTTAAATAAATTATATTAAAATTTATATTATTTTTTTAATAAAAAATCTAAAATAATAGATTATAAATTAATTAGATATTATTAAAAATTAATTTTTAACTTTAAAATTCTAAATAATTATTTAAAATATTTTAAAATTATTTTTTAAAATCTTTATTATTTTAAAAAGATTTTAAGCTCTATAATAATAATTATTATTTTAAAAAATAATATTTTTAAAGATTATATATAGATTATTTATCTAAATAAAAATATTAAATCTATAAAATTATATAGAATTTTATTTTTAATATTAAAATTCTTTTTAAGAATAAAATTTATAATATAGATTATAAAGAAATAAATTTATTATAAAATTTTAATAAACTAATATAATAATTAATAAAACTTAAAATTAATAAATTATTATTAAAAAAAATTTTTTTTTCTTTAATAAACTCTTTAGAATCTAAATAGATTTAAGAAATCTAAAATCTATATATAATATAATAAAATCTTAATATAAGTAAATATATTCTTAAGTAATTTTTATTATAAGTAACTAAATACTATATTATAATTATAATTATATCTAAATTTACTCAAAAATTTATTATTAATTAATTATTTAAGTTTTTAATCTTTTCTATATAAAGTTATTTATAATTAAATAATTTAATTAAACTTTATTAAAATTTTTTTTAATATATATATTTAATATATTTTTAAAATTAACTATATATTAAAAAATTTTTATTTTTAATAAAAAAAAGGTAAATCTATAAGCTTAATATCTATTAAAATTTTATATAATTTATAAAAATTTATTTTAATAGTTTAAAAAAAAGTATAATTAATAAATTAATATTTTCTCTATTATATAAATCTTTTTTTCCTAGTATATATTTCTTAATTTAATTTTTTTAGATATTATATAAAAATAAGCTAGATATTATATAAAGTATTAACTAGAATTAAAAAAAGTAATTATTAAATAAATATAATATATAGAATAATATATTATAATCTCTTAAAAAGCTATTTATATTAAATTAAAAAAATATTAACTAGAAATCTATTCTAATAAAAATATATTAATATTTAGTAATAAATAGCTTAAAGATTTTAGAAACTATATAAATATTAAATATAGATCTTAATATAGTGAGGCTAGTAATCTAATAAAGAATATAGAGTATAAAATAGATAAGATTTATTAAATTCTTTATAATTATATCTTTTAAAATATTTTTAATTATAATAAGATTAATTTATATTAAAAATTAATATTAGAAAGAAATCTATTTTTAAAATTAATTTTTAACTAGAAAAAGTAAAAATCTAGAATTAATATTTATTTTTATTATAATTTAGATAGTTCTAAATATCTATCTTTATTATTTATTAATATTACAAAGTGTTTTTAATCTTTTATTATTAGTAAAATTAATATTAAAAATTTTAATTATATATAATATAGTAATAAAAAGATTTAAATAACTAATAAATTTTTTAAGTAGTTTTTATAATTTAATAATTATATAAAGAATTAAAATATTATTTTTTTAATAAATAACTTCTCTATACATTAAATAGTAATTAATAAGATTAAGAAGTAATTTAAAAATACTTTTATTTTATATTTTTCTGTAAATTTAATAACTAAATATTAATTACTTAATTAAGAAATTATATATAACTAGAAGATTATTTAATAAAAATATTGAGTCTTATATATAATTAAGAAATTTAATTATAGTATTAATCTATTAGATATAATAATATTATTATAAGTAATTTAATAAAGATTAAATATCTAGATAATAGATTTAAAAATTAATTCTATTTAGAATTACTTTAATAAAGTATTTTATATTAATATTATTAAAGAGTATAAAGAAAAGAAATTAATAGTATTATTTAAGTTAAATCTCTAATCTTTATAGATGTCTAATTAGATCTAAAATATTATAAATATAAATGAATTTCTTAATCTTAAAAAGGAAAAAATTATTAATAATTTTAAAGAGATTAATTCAATTATATTAAGTTAATTTTTAAAGAATTAAAAAGATAAAAAATAATAATATAAAGATAATTAATTTAATACTAATAATTTCTATATAATAAGCACTTAAAAGTCTTTAAATATTTTATTTTTATAAAGAATAGTAAGAAAAGACTAATCTTTCTTTACTTTACTATTTTAGTTTATATAAAAATATTTTTATGTGTTAAAAGGTTAATTTTTAATATTAAAAAGATATCTGATCCTTTTTCGCAGTATTATTATTATCTTATCTTTTTATCTTATTTTTAATATAATTCTCACTCTTAATATAATATATGATGGTATCTAGATTAAATCTCTCTAAGATTGTAATTTAACTTTTTTTTAGTAGGCATATTTATATATAAAAGCCTTATTCTAGGTAAAAAAAAAAGGACTTAAAGCTATATTATACTAATATCAGACTTCTATATAGATTATATTACTAGTAATTAGGCTTTAACTTAGCTTGACTTTATAATTTATACAATTATTATATAAAGTATATAATATAGCGATAGTATTACAGTAATATATATAGTATATTAACTACTATACTACTAACCTCTTATTGTTAAAGATAAGAAAAAAATAATAGTATTTATTATCTTAAATAGTAAGAGAGATAATTAGAGATACTTAGAAAGATCTATTATATGATTTCTATATAAATTGATATCTATTTTCTATATAATTTCTATATAAATTGGCCATACCTGGTTATAAGTAAGACCTCTCTATAAGCAAAAAAAGTCCTGATTTGAATTAGTTGCTTATATCGAGGTTTCACTGTATTACTAAAAAAATTATAAATTTATTTTTAAATATAAAAATAGATATATAATCTCTAAAAAATCTAAAATTAATATTATTTTATAATTTAATTATTATTTAATTTAGATAGATTTTTTAAGCTTTATTAAAGTAATTAATATTAATTATATTAAATTAAAAATAATTTTAACTTTAATTAGAATAGTATTATAAATATACTTCTTTTAATATATAAAAATTTTCTAGTAACTATCTATCACTAAATTAATTTTATAATTATCTTAATAAAATTAAACTAATAATAATATAAAATTAATTTAAAAAGAAATTAAATTAGAAAGAATTTATACTTTAATATAAGACTTTATATAGATTAAATCTTTAAAAACTATTTAGATTACTAATTAGTATTTCTTTACTATCATTATTATTATTATTATTATTATTATTTAATCATATTTAACGTCTATACCTAAACTATTGTTTATGACAGACAGCAGTTCATATGTGGAGTAGGCTGGCTTATAGGGGCTGCCCCTTATAAGCCAGTGCCCCTACCCTCTAATTAGAGCCTGGCGTTTGTGGTATCTAGCGTTTTTTTTTACTCTAAGTTACTTATATGTACAGGATAATTTGAAGGCTTAATAGTGAGTGATAAGTCTATAACCCTTTTCTTATTATTAGATATTTAGGCATAGTCTATAGTAGCAGGCTATTTAGCTTTATTACTTTTTCTTCTTTTATTTTTTTTTATTTAAGACTTTTATCTCTTACTTATTAGATTTACAGGTCTATTTTATTATTTATTTACTATCTTTTTACTTTTTAATAACTTTTATAAATATTAATAATATTTTAGTAATTTTAAAGTTCTAAAATAAATATGTTTTAGAAATTTATTTATTATTTTTTAAAATTTTTATTTTTTTTTTAATTAGAGTAATATATAGTTTATCTTATTAATAATATTATTATTAATAATTAATAAAAAATATTTTATTATTTTAATATTCTTAAAATATTTTAAATTTTAATTTAATATAAATAAATTCTAATAAAGATATAGTTTTTAATTAATAATATTATTAAATTAGATTTTTATAGATATTAGTTATTATTAGATTTAGTTTTTATTCTTAAAAAAATTTATAGATTTAATTTATCTAATATTATATTAGTATTTTATTAAATTAGTTAATAGTTAAGACTCTATAAGTTTTAATATAGATTTATTAAATATATATTAATAAAATATTTAAATATTTATTAATTAAAAATCTTTTTATAGTTTTTTTAATAGTTTTATTAGTTTTTTTATTATTTAGAATATTTTTATAATTAGATATCTACTATATAATAATATTATTATCTATAGTCTATAGTTTTTTAATTAAATTATATATTTATAATATTAAAATTTATTTTAAATTTAAATTAATATATTATAGTTAATTTATAATAATTTAAATATCTAAAAATATTTTAATTAATTTTATAAATTTTATTATTAATATTTATTTTAAGATTTTAATTATTCTAATTAATATTATATTAAAAATTTTAAAATTTATATTTAAAGATACTAATTATATTTTTTATAGGGGTAGTGGGGCTGGGTGGCCCGCTACTATAGGCTACACCCGAACGTCCGGTAATAAGGAGGGGGTCGTGGGCTTGCCACCCACTATTAAGCCCCCAAATCGTCCTGCGCATATAAGCGACCTGGGGCGAGGAAAGCGCCAGATACCACGAACGCCAGGCTCCAATTAGGGGGTAGGGGCACTGGCTTATAAGGGGCAGCCCCTATAAGCCAGCCTACTCCATATATGAACCGCTGTCTGTCATAAACAATAGTTTGGGTATAGACGTTAAATATGATTAAATAAATAAATAAAATAGGATATGTAATATATAGAGATAAAAGTTAAAGAAATTAATATTATTTATTTATCTTATTTATATATACTATTTTCTTTATAGCGTGCTCTTTAGGCTACACTATAATATGGTGCAGGCGCCATAACCTTCTTTAGGCCCTGCAGGCAGGACCCAACCCTGTATAGCAGCGATAGTATGGAAGCTAGCTAGATCAGGTTAATGAGTACTACTACTACTACTACTACTACTAAATTTATTATAAATATTATATTATTATTTATAAAAAAATTAAAATATTAAAAAATAAATATAGATATTATATAAAATTTAAAAATTATTTTTTAATTTAATATCATAAATTTAGAAAATTATTATTTAAATAATAATATTTTATAAGATAGAGTTTTAATAATAAAAATAAAAGAATTAACTTTAAAAAATATAAAAATTAATTAATAATTAAATTTAAATAATTATAAATATATTTTATATTATTTTTATAAGATTATTTATAAAAAAAATAGCTTTAAAATTTATAAAAATTCTATTAAATATTAAGTAATAATACTATATATTTAAGTTTTTTAAACTTTTTTTAAAATATCTAATAGTAGAAATATTCTTTATAATTTTTAAAAAAGAAAATATCTATATATAGTTTAAAGAATAATTATTAAGAGATTAAATTTAAATAATATTAATTTACTAAGATCTTTAGATATTAAATATAAATCTAATCTATAAATTATAAAAAATTATAATAATAAATTTATATTATTAATTTTTAAAATAAATAATTTAAAAATAACTATAAAGATAATTTAAAATTTTTTAAATAATATAGAGATTTAAAATTTATATTTAAATAGTTTTAAATTTAATAATTAAAAAATAAATATTATAATAGTCTATAAATTATTAATTAATCTATAAAAGATATAATTTATATTTTTAAATATAAATTTTAAAGTCTTCAATATAAAGTTAATAAAAATAATTAAAATTTTAAAATAAATATTAATAGTAAAATTTATAAGATTAATTAAGATATTTTTAAATATTTAAATTATTATAAATTAATTATAATATATTAATTTAAATTTAAAATAAATTTTAATATTATAAATATATAATTTAATTAAAGAATTATAAATTATAAATAATAATATTATTATTTATTAGGTATTTAATTATAAAAATATTTTAAATAATAAAAAAATTAATAAAATTATTAAAAAAGCTATAAAGAGATTTTTAATTAATAAATATTTAGATATTTTACTAATATATATTTAGTAAATCTATATTAAAATCTATAAAACTTTAACTATTAATTAGTTTATTAAAATACTAATATAAAACTAAATAAATTAAATCTATAGATCTTTTTAAAGATAAAAGCTAGATTTAATAATAATTAATATCTATAAAAATTAATCTAATAATATTATTAATTAAAAATTAATTATATCTCTATTAAGCTTTATTTATATTAAATTAAAATCTAAAATTTTTTAATCTATTTAAAGTATTTTAAAAATATTAAAATAGTAAAATATTTTTTTATTAGTTATTAATAATAGTATTACTAATAAAATAAATTATATATTACTCTAGCTAAAGAAAAGATAGAGATCTTAAAAAATAATAAATAAATCTTTAAAATATATCTATTTTAAGACTCTAAAGTTATTAAAATATTATTAATATTTATAGAGACTATTAAAAAATAGAAAGATAATAGATAGATAATAGAATAGGCCTATAAGTCTAATAAATAGAAAATAGAGATTTTAGATAAAAAGAAATAAAAGAAAGAAAGATAGTAAAGCTAGATAGTCTACTATTATAAGCTATATCTAAATATCTAATAATAAGAAGGAGATTATAGACTTATTACTCACTATTAAGCCTTTAAATTGTTTTACGCATATAAATGACTTGGGATGAGAAAAGCACCAGATACCACAAATGCTAGGCTCTAATTAGGAGGTAGGGGCACTGGCTTATAAGGGGCAGCCCCTATAAGCCAGCCTACTCCATATATAAACCGCTGTCTGTCATAAACAATAGTTTGGGTATAGACGTTAAATATGATTAAATAATAATAATAATAATATATAAAAATAAAATTATATAATAACCTTTTTAAAAGTATAAAAAACTTTTAAAAATAAAATTAAAAAATAATAATAACTTTATATATATAAAACTATCTATTTATAATATATCTTTATTATCTCTAAATTACTAAATAGTATTATCTTTAATAATATCTATATTTAGATATTAATTTATACTTTTTTTACTCTAATTATATTATATTTTAATTAAAATATACTTCTATATAATATTTATACTAATAATACTATTTAAATAACTTCTATATTAAGTATAATAAATAATAAAAAATAATTATATCTTCTTAAAGAAAAATAAAATACTATTATTATAAATAAAAAAGTCTTATATAATATAACTATTATTAATAATAATACTTTATGTAATATAGCTATTAATAAGACTATATAAGATCTAAAAGACTAAGAAATTTAGAAACTTTATAAAAAATTAGATATAGTTAATATTTTAATATTAACTATATAAAAATATCTTAATAAAGTTTAAAAACTTAATAAAAATTATTTTTAAACTATATATTAACTCTTTCTAAAGTATTTTTTTAAATTATACTATATAATAATATAATATATAAAAATATTATATAAAAGTTAAGATAATAAATATATAATATAAAAAAATATAAAAATTACTAATAAAATTTAATCTATTATTTTTAAAAGAATTATATTAGAAAAGCTATATATTATATAAATTATATAATTATATATATAATATAGATAATAATTTTTAATATTATTATTAAGAATATTATATTTAAAAACTAATATAAAGATAATAATATAGATTAGTCTCTTCTTAAAATAGAGATTAGAATAAGTAACTTTCTTAACTTTTTAAGGTTATTCTTTAAATTTAATAATTTTAAGTAAAATTTATACTTTTAATATATTATTTTTTATTTTCTATATATATTATCTTTATATTATCTTTTTATATTTTTTTTTTATATTTTTTTTTAGACTATATTCTAGTTCTTTTAATTAATTTTATTAATTTTAAGGTTTTATTTTTTTATAATATTTTTTATATTATTATAAATATTTTAATATCTTATTTTTATTTCTATATGTAGTGAAGATACTATATTTTTTTTATTATGGATATCTTATTACATAGAATACTCTACTTGAGTATGCTATCTGCGTACTACTACCATGAAGTAAAGTACTCACATGATACATCATGTGATATTGCGTTTATAGTACATTCCATAGCTACAGCAATTGAAAGCATCTTGATCCTCCATACATTTCCTTACAAGAGGGTTCTAATATTAAGGACAAGACTCTATGTGGCTTTATGGGCTTAGTGACCCTATTTAGGTAAGTATGTGGCCTATATATAATCTCTAAGAATGTCGCTTCTTAGAGTGGCAGTGGTTACTATGAGGCCTAAGGCTCCCCTTAGATAATAGAGGCTTTAAGAGATAGTTTCAGGGTATTTTAGATAATTATTTAGATTTTTAAAACTGAAAATTAACTTTTAATAGTATTTAGTTAGTTTATAATCTACTGCTCCAGGCTCTCTATTAAGAGGGTGATATAGATCTTTATAGTGATTATCTTAGTAAAGATAGTGTTTTTATTATCTATAAGATATTCTAATATAGTCTGTTTAAAGTCTTTATAGCTTGGGCTAAATAGAGACTTTATAGAGGCTTTTTCTAGGCTATCTAGGCTATAATCTTGTAATCTCTTCCTTGAGACCTTAGATATTTCCTGGAGGAGAGGCATGCCATTTAGGGGGTCTAGTAGCTCTCTAATGTCAATCCCTAGGCTTGGTAAGAAGTCCTCGCTATGAGGGACCCTCACACTGGCCTCAGGGGGCGCTGGCGGCGCTGCCCCTGCCATGGTGCCTGCAGGTGTCCCTAAGGGGTCCACCTGGCCTGGCGCCTGCCCCCCTGGGTCTAGGGGGGTGTTGTCGATCTTGGGGGTTCCTGGGGCCATGAAGAAGCCCTAGAAGCTGTCAATAGGCGTTGATTTTCAAAAAGTCGATTTTTGATTTTCCCGGCGGGTATAAATTAAATTTAGATATTTCTTAATAAATATATAATAAGAACCTATACATTTAAAGGTATATTTAAATATGTTTTAGTTATTATTAATATTTTATAAAGAAGCTTAATTTTATTTATATTATATGTTTAGTCAAGAGTCCTAGCTTTCTTGAAGAGGCTTTTTTTTAAAAAAAGAAATTCCTGTGAACATGAATACTGTCACGATTTTACTAGGCAGTTATTTCTTGGGCCAATCGAAGCTCCAGGTTATTTAAAGTGTTAACTAAGTAGCACGCTTACTTTCTACTTCATCAATATCCTCCCTAGGCGCCTAGGAAGTGCTAGTTGGTACGTTTTACCGCTGATCAGATCGATTGATTAATGCTTATCCCCAGTAAACGCAAGTTATCTATGGCTTGATTTATCTGTCTGATAATCGAATCCCCCTGCCACTCCGTCCACGACAAGAGGTTCCTTATGTCTACTTTAAAACAACTTCGTTCCATCGAGGTGAGTGGTGAGCTCTCTGGCGAAATTGGGCATCTCCCTTCTCCAATCGATTGGGGTCCCCAATTCTTCTGCAAACATACTACATCTAACCATGATATCCCAGCAGTCGCGCAGGTATGTATCCAGTATATTCAGGTTTTCTGGATGCAGTGGGTCGTGCGGAATAAGCATTTGGCGTGGAGAGTCATCATTACTAGCAAAATTCAAAATTATGTACACCAACTCCTGAGGTAGGCCGAAACTGCGGAGAATGGAAGAAACCTCCAGTATCTCAGACGCATGTAGGAGATACGGAGCTTGCTGGTCGCAGTTTAAGAATACCTCGAATGGAACGCTTCCGAAGGGGAACTTATAGTCATCGACCATTTGGGTTTTTGGGTGTTGATCATGCTTCATTTTTATCTCACTGCAAATCCTTGGACCATCCCTCTCTGATAGAGAAGAAGGTCCCACAGAGCCAGAAAGAGCTGGGTATTCCGTGCTACGGCGTACTCTGAAGATATGACCGAATTGGTCATCCGTGATGCCGAAGAAGAGCCGATGAGGGTAGGTTGAGACTTCTGATTGCGTGGACTTTGTGCATGAGTGTAGCATTTGCTGGTACATCTTGGTATCGCGGTAATCATTTTCAGGTTGTTGTTCGTCTTGCCGGTCACCATAGGACTTCTTGGTGTATTGGCGCTTTCGTAAATCGGGAAAACAATACAAGATGTTCAGGATATAGTAAGCTTCCATAGCCCTTTTGTATAGGCGATCCCAACCCATTTCATACGGCATACACCGGCATTGCCGTATTGTCTTCCAAGCTCCATAGTCCACACCCGGAATGGCGCAAATACGTAAAACCGTATCCATTTCACCATGGACTAATAGTGTCTTGACAACATCTAGATTGAAGAACCCTGGACCATTCATACTTCCGAACTGTTGGCAATGATTCGGTCGATAGTGACGGAGAAATGCTCGTGCTTTCCGTTCACTTATCGGCAACGCGCATTTACAGGAGAAACTAGACTCATCGGTATATTTCTGATCACATCGCAGACCAGAATCATTGGTGCCTTGGTACACATTCCCAGGGTGACGGCACGGCTGGATGCTGAGTTCCTCTGGACTGTTGATGTTTCCTATCCAGTATGGGAGCTTCAAGCGCCATCTAGCCACCGTTGGACCGATATTTTTTGCTACGTCGTGTGATATGACAATATCGTCTGGGTCTGGTGGTTCATATTTCGTAGGATACTTCTGTCGCTTCTGCCGGGCATCCTCACTGACATAGTATCCCAGGAGTTGTGCAAGGAATACAGCGTTATCAACTACCTTGGGCCCATATCTGGGCGTATATCTCCAATATAGATTCGACGCTGACACTTCTGAACGCTCCTCTTGAGAACGGTATATAAGATTCCTCGCAAAGACGTCCCAAAAGCTGGGTTGCAGTCGATGTTCCATTGGGCTAGCTTCGATTGCAGAGGACACCCACAGAATGCATTACAGTAAACATATGCTATTGAAAGCTTTGATGTGACGTGTAATATGTATTGCATTGGTTATCTAACGAGGGAAAGTCTCTGGCACGGGGTGCCATACAAAATATATTGCAAATGTGTGTACGCTAATTAGTAAGGGGATCTTGGCAATCGTTGTGCGAGGAAAAGCCAACGACCAATAGTAGTAGTATGTCGACCGAATATTCGCACTAATCCCGAACCGATCATGGGTCTCATTTGTTACGAAGTGAACATGCATAACGCTAACCAGACGCTAAGCTGTTGTGGGAAAGGAGGACTGTTAAAGCAGCTAACACCACAGCCTATCATTTCCACAGAAGGACACGACCTAGACAGCAAGAGACATGGGACTATAGTATTATATAACCATATATACTTAAAGTATACATTTAAATATAGAAAAAAAGTATACAGGAAAAACACTATGATTAGGTATATCCTCAGATATATACTTAGGAGTAGAGAAAAGTATAGGAGATTATAAATATATAAGGATACTTATTTAATATGTATTTACTCTAGCATAGTTCTTTAATCTAAATTATTTAGTTTTAGTTTTTAAGTTGTAATCTTATTATTATCTTTAATATTTACTTGGTATTACTTGACTTAATTAATTACTTAAGATTAGTAAGATAATTTATCTTAAAATATATATATCACAAGAGAATCTTTTTCCTTTTATATTATAAGCTACTTAGAGTATAGCTATACTGATGTCTACAAACTAATTATATGTAAGATGAATCCAGGTTTATGATAAAAGAATTATTATCTTAATCTTATTGATATAGGATTAAGTACTATAAATTGTCTAGTTAGAAAAGTATTACTCTATTTAAAAAGGCTAATATAGTAGAAAGTATTATCAGATAAACTTAATAGATAGTATCAGTATTTTTAAAAAAAGAATTAAAGTATTTTAAATCTTAAACCTATAGTAATAAAAGAGAGAAATTTTAATTATTCTTAATTTAGATAAATATATATATAGTTATAGACGTAAGCTCTGTAGCCCCACACACCCAACCCGGTAAGAGTAATTGACCACTCTCGATCACTTAACGTATTCCACGGGCATTTGGATCACACGGGTATTTGGATCACCCCCCCCACCCCTGCCACATATTGAAGCAATTCGGATTTCCACTAGACACGAAAAATCGATTATATTTCTATATAGAATTATTCAGACATGACGTGCGTTTATGCCCTATTATTCCGCAATTCGTACACTTAGGTGGCGCGCGCCTGCGAGGCTGAGAAGCCTCGGCCGGAGTAGTCAATTGATCAGGTAAATTATCTTCTTGAAGCGCTGCAGCAAGCTCCTAACCCTCAGAAACAGTCAAAATACCTTCACTATAAAGCGCTTTTGACCTTCTATTACGTTTCTTCCTCACATGTTCATTTGCAACCCGTAGATCGTGGTTTTCCTTCGCTAGAATTACCGCAGAGTGCATTGCCATGGAGCAGCCTTTTATCAACTGATCTAAAGCATGATTTGTGGGCGAAGGAGGGCTCCCTGTACGTCGCTTCAATAATCGCTTTATTGACTTAGCCTGGCGCTGTGAAGTCCGAATATTATGAGGTGTTGCAAGCGAAGCATTACTTGTTGACGAGGTGCCTGGTCTTGAGGCCTCCGGAGTGGGAGTCCTCACGATAATTTGCAATTGAGATAGAACAGATTCAGGGTTGGATGGTAAAATGCCTGTATGAGAGAAGCCGCCCATAATATTCCCTATAGTATAGACCTCTGAGCGTATTCCTGGCAGTATAGTAAGAAAATCATATTTATCAATATGATTAATACCGCAGCGCATCCAATCCTCAACCGCACGTCCAAAGCGGCGCTTGAGAACGGCAAAAACACCCACATCAAGTGGTTGCAATAGATGCGAAGAATGTGGAGGCATGCATACAGATATAATGTCATTATTATGACAATATTGATCCCATTCAGGTGTTAAATGGCTGCTGTGGCCATCTAATATCAATAACCGGTACCGTCCAACTGTACGAGGCCTCGTCAATTTATCGAACACATTTTGAAGCCAAAGTACGCCAATTTCATCCGAAGTCCAGCCATTTGGTGATTGTGTAATTGACCAATCAAGGGGTAAACCTGGATGTGTATACCAATCGGCCTGCTTGGTGCCAGATTTGAATATAATCAATGGAGGAAGCCTTGTGTGCCTATACACTCAACAGCGGTAACCCATTCGCGATTTCCAGGCTGGATAAGACTTGGTTTACCTGATCGATCACGACTACATATAACTTTTGCTGTAGCAATAATCCCGAGAGCAAAACTTTTGCGGTGCCACTGTATCATTACGGTAGTATAAATGCTCACGCATTGCTATCCATTAGATTTGCATGGTCAAAATGTTTGAAATGGCTCCCAGGCTCTTACGGGGAGAGCATGACCCAAAAGGAGGCACTGTCAGTACCTGGTGATATTTTACTGCCGAACATGGGGCTTTGTGCTCAAGATCAGCATGCCCTCAATAATGATGTGAACATTATTCCCCACAGCGGTACCCTATGTCGAAACCCAGGGAATAAGCATAATAGATGCCTTGAAGTGAATGTAAATAGTGCCAATTAGTTTAGTTGAGTGGTGGTGGTGTTATTTCGCTTCCAGCTTTCATTAGGGAGGGGGTGTTCGGGCCGTTTGGGGGACTTACGTTACATAATAGCGGTATATTTAACCTGTATCACAAATTTCCTAGTGGGTTTTGGTCAGGGGTCAATACACGACCCGTGAATTTGGCAAGGTCTAGTTAACTATGGTTATCAGTCACAATTGCTGCTGGGAATTACATAACCGTAAAGGGAAGCACTACCGCTTATGAACAAACTTAAGAGACAGTGGGGAGGTGCTACATAGTATACGTGGAGGCTCCACGGTGGAGCCTCACTGACATGGTACCCTGAAGTCCTTTTTATCCCCAGTTATGGGCTGAAATATTGGATATTATGTCCTGATCTTCTGTCGGTGTCCAAACTCCAGCAAAATTCCGCCCTCTACAGTTGAAAACAAGAGGAAACAAACCTGCAATTGGGTTCTAGTATGGTACAGTACCATTTTTTGGAACAAGATGATTTCTGTCCTGTTCTTTCTCCTCGGTTTTGTCTGTTGTAAAACCATCTATCGGCTATACTTGCACCCTCTCAGACGTTTCCCTGGCCCTAAGCTTGCTGCTGCCTCAAGGTTCTATGAATTCTACCATAATGTGATACATAATGGCAAATATCTTTGGAAGATTGACGAACTTCATCGGAAATATGGTAAGTTAGAAACCCCACTTACAATAATATCCGCTGAGTATCCAGGCCCGATTGTCCGCGTAGGGCCTAATGAAATTCACATCAATGACCCTACCTACTTTTCTGAGATATATGCCGGCAACAGCCGAAAAAGGAATAAGACCAAATACTGGCTGCGAATGTTGGTCATTCTGTCAGATAGTATCGCTGCCACTGGAGAACATTTCCTCCATTTGAAACGACGAAATCATTTGCTCCGACACTTTTCAAAGAAATCAGTCACCCAGGCAGAGTCCCGTATGGAACCATCTATCGAGAAAGCTATGGATATTATTGGAAGTAACAGCGGATCTGGTGAGATCATCTCCATCGACTCCGTCATGATCGCTATGGGCACGGATGTCGTCTCGGAGTACATCCTTGGCAAACCGTTAGGCTTTTTGAACATTCCTGATTTCAATAACTCGTTGAGGCATGTTCTTCATTCAATGAGCCATTATGGTCCTTTGATGACTTTCATTCCGTTTGGTGACATGCTGCGTTACCTCGTTCCCACTGCTCTGCTCACATACTTCTCTCCGGATATCCAAGTGGTTATGGAGAACGAACGAATGGTCCGAAGCATCTGTGCTCAAGAATTAAAATCTTCCGGCCTACCCAAGTCGCCCTTTTTCAGTTCATTGAATGATTATTCGCTTCCACCATCGGAAAGGTCCTTGGACCGTATCACATCAGAAACTCTGTTGTTCTTGCTTGCCGGAACTGAAACTACCGGGTGGGCTATTGCTGTCACAATTTTTTATCTTCTGAATGACCGGTCTATATTTATAAGTCTGCGCGAGGAGCTAAAGCAGGTTCTTGTCCGTCCAAAAGACTATCCTACCTGGACAGAGCTGGAAACACTTCCGTACTTAGTAGGTTATGTTCTTTTAAAGAGGAATGGGACGATACAGTTTACTAACTATAACCGTCGGGAAAATAGAAGGGGGTCATCCACGAAGGGTTAAGGCTTTCACTTGTCGCCATTCATCGCCTGTCTCTTACCGCCGACGAGGCACTTGTCTACAAAGATTGGACAATCCCACCAGGAGTAAGGAGTAAAACCCCCGATGCGCAATATATTTTAATGTATATTTTTGCATAGACAGCAGTTGGACAGTCTATATGGTTTGTCCATATGAACGACCAGCTGTATCCTGAGCCGCGAAAGTTCAAACCCGAGCGCTGGTTATCGACTGAAGCTACAACCGAGCCCTCAAAGGAGTTCTTTGTTCCCTTCCTCCGTGGAGCACGAGACTGCATAGGCAAAAGGTTAGTTTCATTGTTTCAATTTCAATCTTATTTTAATAATTTTATAGCCTAGCCTATGCGGAAATGTACGTGACTATTGCTCTGCTAGTCCGCCGGTTCGACATGGAACTGTACGAAACAAGCCTTCGTGATGTCACGCCTTATCGAGATGGAATCATCACACATCAGGCAGATGGTAGTCAAGGGGTTCGCATCAAGGTAACTAAAATACTGACTGACTAACTAGAAGCTGTATTTTTCTGGGTGTGCACGTGCGTCGTACTTGGGTTTATCTAGGATATGTAGTGTGGGGTTACTGACATAAATTTCAATGGGATTATTCCGATTAAGGTTACATCATATACTACCCGTGGAGTATATAAAATAAAGAAAAGCAACCTATTTCGTCGTTCTCCATAGCATATTTCTGGGCGCTACTTTATATGTAATTCTCACGCAAGTTATGGATCTCATTTTCCAGCTATACTGACGGCAATCTACTTGCACCATGTTACTGTATTTCTCGTTGTTATAGAACTGGTAATATGTTTCCTTCACCATTGATTGGCCAAAAGTACAGATATTCCATCAAGCTAAGAAGGGAAGGTTTTGAATACAAGGGAAATATGCCAACCAAGAAGTTGAATGGGATTACCGAGACTCGGAGCTTACGATAACCCTCCGAATGAGGGCATCTTCATGGCGTGCATAAATATGACGGCTTGTCATAGACTAATATCAAATAACTGTCATCAGTGATAACCAGTGCTGACTCCTTAATACCTAGTGCTTGCATCGGATATTCAGTGAAGGCATTGTAGTACCATTATGCGGTGTTAGGTACGCGAAAACAAGCTATATGATACAATTGCAATATTTGGCCACATATGCTTCATTATAATGCTTCGACCATCATACACAGTCTTTATCACCATTCCAGACAGAGCTCAGATAGACGGTAGCGTTCTGACACTAGATAAAATTCAATCTGACCCAGGATGAATTGCTGCGCACAGTCACGCAGCAAAATGTCTCCTTCAAAAATCTTCGTAATCAGCGCATACCGTCTAGGGATATCCTTTGCTAGTTGCTGCAAAGCACCTTGGATGGAAATCTGCATCCCTCGCGCATGATGATAAATATATGTATCCTTTTCCATACCAACGATCGACTCTTTGTAGAATGACATCAGATCATTGATTTCATCTGTGAGATTCCACAATTCTGGCACAGCCTGGATAAATTGCTTAAGTTTGACCCCTTTAATTTCCTTGTGGCTTATCAAAAAATAAACATAGGCCTCCGAACTCCCATTCATGTTCCGGAAGTATTTGGCAAACATGGGTGAGCTGGTTCCAGTGAACTCGGAAGATCGGTCCAGCTCAATTTCCAAACTTGACAAGGAGGCTAGAATTCCCGCAAAGAGTTTGTTTGCCACCATGGGTGGGCAAACCCGGTCAAACTCGGAAAATAGCCATGTGAGTAGTTGAAAGAGGGCGGGCTGTCGCTCGTTTTTCATCAGACGCTGTCGGAACTGACTAATGTCTGCGATCATGGTGTCGCCTTCTTCATCGAGGATGAGATAGAATGCGGTATATATCCCGATGAGCCGTTGCATTTCCTCGTCATGCGAGCGATAAAAGTAGATTGCGACAAGGGCAGCTACCTTGGAAACGTTCCTAGCTAATTGTTGATTTAATGTGACTGGGCCGATCAAAGCGAAAATCTCATGGGTGAGGTGAGTACAGTTGGGTTGTTCATGAAACGGTCTCACTCCCATTGCCTTAAGCATATCTTTAAGAGTCTCTTCATACTCCATCTTGGTGGTTTGCATCCGGCATTCGATCCAGCGTAGGTCCCCGTAGATGGGATACAGTAACAATCAGGCTGCGTAAACAATTTTTGAAAAGGCGCCTTGGCAAATTTCGTCAACATCCATGAATTAAAGAAATAAATATCGATACGTATGGTTAATTACTGACGGGATCTGTCCTGTTCTATTTCAAAAGTACCTTTCAAGTACTACTACGGTAGTACTACAAAAATAGGACTAGTACCTTTTGTGAATGGGGACTTCCTAAAAGCACATTCCCAGGAAAAGCTTTGGTATACCACCCACTAGACCTCGCCATATTGCTTTTTTGGGTACCCAGCGGGTACCCGCCAATCCGCCTAGAACCGAAAGCAAGTATTATATACCCCCATTACATATAAATACATAATAAAATGCATGTAATACATTTGTATTTCAGTATGGTACACGGTTTGAATTGTCGGCGGGTTTTTTGGGTACCCACCAACCCGCCAATAACCGAAAAAACATGTATCTTATCGAAAATATGGTATTACAAGTAATATATCATGTAAGAAAATGTAAGAGTGGTAACTATGTATTAACTGTATCCAATTTTCTTGTTGAGTTTGGGATGGGTCAATACCCGACCCGCGAATCTGGCAAAGTCTAGGCACGAGATATTGAAAGGTGGTTTATGTACTGTAACTAGAAGTAGTACTAATCATGCCACCTTGCGCACCTGCCGCTCTCGCTTTGGGTGCGCACCGGCTCAACGCAAATCTCGGCTCAATGCAAATTATTGATTTTGTATAGAGTTCCCATATAAACTGCGAAAATGGATTTTTTAATATAACACTCTAAATTCTTAATCATTACAATAAGATTGATATTTATATAGATTTTATACTATAAAGAACTATATAAACTATTTTTTAAAAAATAAAATTCGTCCTGGTGAAAGTGGAGGCAGTTTCCCCTCTCGGCGGCCGCTAAACCGGAGATGGCCCAATCCTGCCAATCTATGCTTGTTTGGGTCGACGGGCTACCCTGTTACGAAGTGAACATGCATGGCGCTAACCAGACGCTAAGCTGTTGTGGGAAAGGAGGACTGTTAAAGCAGCTAACACCACAGCCTACCATTTCCACGGAAGAACACGACCTGGACAGCTAGGGACACGGGACTACGGTATCACGTGACCGTATACACCTGGGTATACACTCAAGTGTAGGAGAAAGGTATACAGGGAAGACACTGTGATTGGGCATACACTCGGGTATACACTCAAGAGTAGGGAAAAGTGTAGGAGATCACGGATATATAAGGACATCCGCTTAACATGTATTTACTCTAGCATAGTTCTTTAACTAAAGTCACCGGGTTACTATCCTAAGGTATTACGGTCCTAGTTATTCACAATCTTACTATTACTCTATCTCCACTTGGTGTTACTCGGCTTGATCAATTACTCGAGGTCAGCAAGGCAACCTATCTCAAGATATACGTATCGCGAGAGGACCTCTTCTCTCTTGTATCGTGAGCTACTTAGAGTATAGCCACACCGACGTCTACGAAGCCAATCACGTGCAAGGCAGATCCAGGTCCGTGACAACTTCTGGGAATTCCCTGAAACGGGACTAGGCTGGCTAGAAACCCGAAAAACTTTCCCGCGGCAACCCTAAATTTAAATTAAAATTTAAAACTTTTTAGTCTATTTAAGATATTTTAGAGATATTAAAATAATAAAATATTTTTTTACTAATTATTAATAATAATATTACTAGTAAAATAAGCTATATATTACTTTAGCTAAAAAAGAAATAAAGATTCTAAAAAATAGTAAATAAATCTTTAAAATATATCTATTTTAAAATTTTAAAGCTATTAAAGTATTATTAATATTTATAAAGATTATTAAAGAGTAAGAAAATAATAGATAGATAGTAAAATAAGCCTATAGATCTAATAAGTAAGAGATAAAGGCCCTAGATAAAGAAGAGTGAGAGAAGGAGAGGTAGTAAGGCTAAATAGTCTGTTACTATAGGCTATATCTAAATATCTAGTAATAAGAAGGGGGTTATAGATTTATTACTCACTATTAAGTCTTTAAATTGTTCTATATATATAAATAACTTAGGGTAAAAAAAATGCTAGATACTATAAATGCTAGGCTCTAATTAGAGGGTAGGGGCACTAGCTTATAAGGGGCAGCCCTTATAAGCCAGCCTACTCCACATATGAACCGCTGTCTGTCATAAACAATAGTTTGGGTATAGACATTAAATATGATTAAATAATAATAATAATAAGTTAGTTCCTCTATACTTGTAATTTTGTATTATTGATATGGCCTTGTGTCTGCATATAATAGGAGCAAGTTGTGAGACCCCGGCTCGGAAACCATGTGCCAGGTTGCCGGCCAGCTGCGATCGTTGCCGGTTCGGGATAACCTCATTTGATATATCAACCTTGAAGCTTCACCCCTCATGCTGTGTCATATTTACCCCTCCTCTCGCTACACACACCCAATTGGGAAACAGGAATAGCAAATAGATTATGCCTATATAAGCTTGAGACCCTATCCTAGAGGATAAAGGCCTCAAGCAAGATTATTCTTGTAATCAGATATACCTCTTAATTCCATACTTCTACTCAGTATCACCTTGGCTCCTAGTCAAACCCCAGTAGGCTCCTAACACCCTTAACCAATCTTCTCAAACACCTAAAGGCTTTACATTATAATCTTACTTCTTTAGAAACCAAATTAACTCCAAGATAATGATAACTACCCAAAGCATAATTCTACTTATTCCCAAACAAGGATCTTCTCAAATCTCTAAGATTTAAAAAATTAAAGAAAAAGTAAATATCAATAATAAACCTACCTAGAATAGCCTAGTTCAATCTAGATCTCCTTATAATAAGAAATTAACCCTAACAGTCCTATCTTAGCAGAAAGATATAGATCTATAAAATCTTTTAATATAGTAAATTAATATATTAGTTAAGATATTATAGATACTCTTTTAAAATCTTTATCTTAAATCTTTAGATAAGATATAAAAAGAATACTATAACACTAAAGTATTAGACTCTAAATATTTTTTTTTAAAATCTATTTAGAATTTTAAAAAATAAATTAAAAATATCAAAAATAATATTATAAATTATTCTTAATTCTATCTAGATAAAGCTAGTAAGGTTTAGTATATTATAGTTTAATTAAATAGAGATTATTACATCTAATAGTGTGAAAAAAAGCAATTTATTAATTTATAAATCTTTATTTTCTAGAATTTTTAAATCTAGCTTAAAGACTAAATAGAATCTTTTTAGAATTATAAAATTAACACTATAGTAGCTCTTATAAAGCTAATATAGTTAAATAATTAAAATCCTAAAGCATTTTACTCTTAATTTTCTATTTTATATAAAAAAGCTTAGAAAGAAAATACTAAAATTCCTCTATCAAAAGACACTTTCAAATATTAAATTTTTTTTACAAAACTATTACTAAGAATCTATTTAAATATTACTAAAATAGAAACTTTATTTTTAAAATTTTTAAATTTTATTATTACTACTTAACGCTTATATTAGATAGATAAATAAGAAAAAGAGATAGAAAAATAACTTAAAAATAAGAATCCTTTCTAAGATAATTATAATAATAAAAATATTATCAAAGAAAATTAGAATAGTTCTAATTTAAAGCCTAGTCAGAAGTATAAATAGAATCTGAACCTATAAGATCTAGATAAGCAGATTAATAACAAGAAATAACAGAAAGATACCTTTAAAAAGCAGCTAGCATCCTCTATCACTTATTATTAATATAACCAGACTGATTATTATATAAATATATATAGATCCAATATAACTCTAAATAGGAATTCTATTAAAACCCTAAAGATTACTATTCTAAAGAGTAAAAAAAAGAAACTAAAAAAAAAACTAATAAAATAAAGTTTATCTATAGTAGTAAGTCTTAGAAAAAAAAAAATCTTAAAGGATTTATAATACTAATCTATATTAAACTGAAGATCTTTAAGATAAAAATTAATATTATTACTATACTTGACACAGGGGTAAATATCAACTTTATATTCTATAGGCTCCTCTTTAAAGCTGGTTAGAAACTAACTCAGAGCTTAGAGCAACCTATTAAATTTATTAATAGATAAATAACTTCTTGCTTTATAATTCTTAATCTTAATATTATAGTTATTAATACTAAAAGAAAAAAGAAATTATAAATCTTATAATTCTATATTATTAATATAATAAGATTTAATATTATTTTAGGAAAGACCTAGCTCTAAGAGAAAAACCTTATAATTCTTTCCTAATAGATACAAAAATAATACTTCTAAAAAAATAGAAAATTATCTACTAAAATTAAATTAAAGAATTCTAGACATTTTAAAATCTTAATAAAAACTCTTCTAGTTAGTTTTATAACAGTAAAAATTATTAAATTAGAAAAAAAAACAGTCTTAGATATCTATAAAGACTATAAGAAGATATTTTCTAAAGAAAAAGCTATAACTTTATCTTCTAAGAATATTAACTATAAAATTAATCTCTAACTAGAAGTAAAAAGACTACTTTATAGTCTTTTTTATTTTTATTTAATAATAGAATTAGACTATCTATAAACTTATCTTAAAGAAATACAGTAAAAAGAGTAAATTTAAAAATCTATAAGCCTAATAGATATATCTATCCTCTTTACAAAAAAAACAGATAATTCTCTATATATTTATATTAATTATTATAGCTTTAATAAGATTATAATTAAAAACTATTATCTATTACTATAAATTAATAAGATATTAAATTAATTAGTTAAATCTAAATTCTTTATTAAAATTAATCTTTAGAATATATATTACTAAATTAAAATTAAATATAAAAATAAATAAAAAATAGCTTTCTAAATCTAATATAGATATTTTAAATATCTTATTATACTATTTAGATTAACCAATACTCTAGTAACTTTCTAATTCTATATTTATAATACTTTAAAAGAACTAATTAATAACTTTATAATTATCTATCTTAATAATATTTTAATTTATTCTTAATTTAAAGAAAAATATATAAATTATATTAAGAAGATCTTATAATAACTTAAAAAATACTAACTTTTTATAAAGACTTTAAAGTATAATTTTTATTAATAGAGAGTTAAGTTTCTAAGATATATAATTAACAAATATAATATTTTAATAGATACTAAATAAACTAAAGTTATTTACAACTAGTCTAAATCTAAATTAATATAAGATATCTAAGTCTTTTTAAATTTTACTAGATTTTTTAGAAAGTTTATAAAAAACTTTTTTATACTAATAGTATTACTATTAGAGATATTTAAAAATAAATTAAAAAAAAAAAATAACTATTTTATATTAAATTTAGAGATAAAATAAATTTTTAATAAATTTAGAGAAATCTTTATAAATCTTTTAATAGTTAAATATTTTAATTTTAATAAAAAAATAAAAATTATTATAAATATTTTAAAGATTGATAAGAAAGCTATACTTCTATAATCTAGCTCTAAATTAGCTCTTAATAGAAACTAAATAATATAATACTCTATTACTTTTTTAAATTAGAAATATAATAATATAAAATATTATTAAATAGTATATAATTAAAAATTAAAAGTAATTATATTTACTTTTTAAAAGTAATAGTATTATCTTAAAGATAATAAATATCTAATCTAGATATAAATTAACTATAATAATTTAAAATATTTTTTTTCTATAAAGAAGTTAAATATAAAATAGACTAGATAGATCTAACTTTTTTTAACTTATAATTTTAAAATTAAATATAAATTTAAGATTAGAAATCTTTTAGATACTCCATTTTAATATTTAAATTTCTTTAAAGATAAAAAAAAAAAAGATAATATTAATTTATTATTAACTTTATAATATAAATTAAAATTAAATATATTCTAACTTTATTAATTTAGTAATAAATTAATTAGCTTAATATCTTCTTTAAAAGATAGTTTTAAGAAATAGACAAGCTTAAAAAGACCTAAAGAGATTATTATATTAAATAATTATTTTTTTAATAGTTAGATTTCTAGATCTTACTATTAAAGAAATCTTATACTTAAAATAATATAAACTGAAAATATATTTAGCTTTTTAATACTATCTACTTTAAACTTAATATAGAAACTGTAGAAAAAGAATACTTTTTTTTAATAGAAGAAGATTACTATAAATAGAATTTTTAAATCTAAATTAATAGATTTATTTAAGATTTAAATTAAAACTAATTTAGAGATAACTTAGACTATTAAAAATAATATTTTATATTACTAAGATTAGATATATATACTAGAGAATATAGTATTATAAAGTAACTTTATAAAGTTATATTATAACTATCTTTATATAGATTATTTTAATATTATTAAGACTTTTAATTTACTAAATTAAAAGTATTTTTAATCTAAAATAAATAAAGATATAAATAAATATATCTATATATATAAGTTATACTAGCTTACTAAAATATAAAGATATTAATTTTATAACTAATTATAATTATTGTCAGTCCTAGTAGGGCTAAATAAGAGTTTATTCATAGACTTTATAATTAATCTATCTCTAAATAGACTCTAAGAAGAAGTCTATAACTCTATACTAATTATTATTAATTAATTTATTAAGCTAGATATCTTTATTCTTTATAAAAAAAATATTAATACTAAAGAACTTATAGATATTATAACTAAAAAAATCTTTAATATTTATAGTTATCTAGATAGTATTATTATTAATTAAGATTCTATTTTTATTAATAATTTCTAGTTAGAACTAATATTCTAATTTAATATAAAATAATATTTTAGTACTACTTTCTATCTCTAAATAGATAGCTAAATAAAAAGATTTAATTAGATTTTAAAATATTATCTATGCTATTATATAAATTAATAGTAAGATAATTAAATATTATATTTATTAATAGCCTAATTTATTTATAATAACTCTAAATATATTAGTACTAAAATCTCTTTACTTTAGAATCTAGTTAGCTTTAATCTGAAAGCTCTCTTTAATAATATTATTAAATCTTTATCAGTATAGAATATATAAAGCTATACTAAGAAATTAAAAAAAATAAAGATAGAGGTTAAGTTATACTTTAAATAAGTAATGGCTATACAAACCATCTATTATAATAAATAATATTCCTCTAAGAAATATACTGTTAGTAATAAGATTTTACTTTCTATAAAAAACCTTAAGTCTTTTAGACTTAATAAAAAGATTAATTTAGTTTATAAAAGACTATTCCTAATTATTAATAAGATTAAAAAATAAGCTTATCATCTTTAATTATCCTAGAATTAATAATAAATTTATTCTATATTCTATATCTCCTTATTAGAACTATATTATAGAAGAGATAAGAAATAGACTAAGTGCTAATCCTAGCTGGTAGTAATTGATAGGGAAGAAAAATAAGAAATTAAAACTATTATTAATTACTATTAATACTAAGAATATATAAAATATTTAGTAAAATAGCTTAGATACTCTTTCTATAAAAATAAATAATTATCTAAAGAAGAGCTTAGCAATATAAAAGAATTTAAGAAATATTAGAAGTTAATAGCTTTTAAAGCTTAAAAGAAAAAATAAGAGAATCCTTTTCCTAGTATATAGATTTTTTAATTCTTATATTAATAAATGACTTCTAATAGGTTCTTACTCAGAACCTATCTTATTCTACCATATTTATATAGGAATTATTCCTTCTACCTAGACAAGGAATCTATTCTTTATAAATAAGGACTCAAAGAAGGTTCTATCTAGATTCCTACTTAGAATCTAGAGGTAGTTAAATTATTCTTCTTATTTTTTCTATAGGGTTTTAGATTTAATAAAAATTCTATAGAGATATTATAAACTAAATAAAAAGAATATTTTATTTAATTATTATTTATATATAAATAAATAAAAAGAAAACACTAAAACTAAATCAAATTAAACCTTAAACAGGGGGCGCATCACAAGAGCTGGAAGAGACTAAACAACACTGCCATACAGATAAAGGCCAAAGATGATAAAGACAGCAACCAAGACTACAATACCTAAAGATTTATTTTATTTTTCTTTTAGCATTAATTATACTTAATAATATTAATTTTTATTTATTTAATAAGACACTAATTGAAGTAATTAGTCTAAGATATCCTTAATTTACTTAAAATAAACCTTAATAGCTATAATTCAGTCTATATCAAATAAATCACTAGAGATATAAGAGTAAATCTAGAAAAAAAATAAAGTTAAATCTTTATATATAGTATTCTTAATAACTCTAATCTATTTATCTTTTATTTTAAGAGTCTTAATAGAAACATTCTTATAGAAAATTTACTATATAATATAGAATATAGTTAATTGCAATTCTAGTATAGAATTATATTTTATACTTAAGATAATATAATAATAGTATTTTTTATTTAGTAGCTAATATATATAGAATAACTAATAAATACTAAGATATTTTGCGTAATAAAAGTATAGATTAGCCTACTAAAATACTAAATACTTATCTATTAGAAAAATAATACTAAAAAATATAATAGAACTATATATAAGTTTTTTAGTTTCTTAAAATAATAGTTAACTTAAACTATATACTCTAAAAGTAGTTAAAAAGACTCTAGAATAGAGATTATAGTATCTAGAAAAGTTAGACTTATTACTAGATAAAAAAAAGTTATTAAGTAGAGTATCTAAAATTAAAATATTTAATACAAATATCTTAGTAGTAGTCTATATATAATAAGGTATCTTAACAGTAATCTCTACCTTAATTATTATAGAGAGTATTACTTTCTTAATAGTACTAACTTCTTTAATATCTATTTAGAATAAAATTAAAGAAAGATCTAAATCTTTCTATATTTTAAATTACTATATTAATATATAAAAAAAAATTCTATATAGCTCTAAGTCAGAGTTTATTAGAAAAAAGAAAAGCTAAAGTTATAATAAAATCCTATACTCTATTACTTATATATTTAAAAAGAGTCTAAAGACTTTTCTCTTCAGTCTAGAGACTAAGGAAAGAAAGAGTAAAGGTGGGGATAGACAATATAGAAAGCTTAGAAAAAAAATTATTCTATATTTAAACTATTAGCTATTTAATTTATTAATATAAAAAGAGTTTAAAATTTTAAAAAGAAAAGAAATAAGAAATATATTAAGCTTCTACTAATCTTTTAAAAATTAAATTAAAGCCTTCTAAAATACTTTAAAGATAAAATATTTATAAGCCTAGAGTGGCAGATATCACAGCCACATCTAATAATAAAGCCAGTAGCTCTATAATAAGATAATATCTTTTATTATATAAATAAGTATATTAGTATAATAGTTTATCCTATAATTTGATAAATCAGATTAAAATAATAAAGGACTATTATAGTAGTAGAAATAGTGAAAATAATAAAAGAATAAAAAGAAATTTTCTATATAATAAATACTATAGTATTTTATTAGTTAGTATTTTTAAGTACTCTTAAATAATATAGAAAAGTAAAAATATAGATGTGAAAGATCTACTAAGACTTAACATATTTAGAAGAAAAAAAGATCTTATATTTTTATTTAGTGTTACATAGAACACTACTACTTGAGTACGCTATTTGCGTACTACTACCATGAAGTAAAGTACTCACGTGATACGTCACGTGACATTGTCACGTGACATTGCGTTTATAGTACATTCCATAGCTACAGCAATAAAAGCATCTTTATCCTCCATACGTTTCCTTATAAATGGTAGCATGTCCTGTACCGACCTGTTCATCCTTCTTCTAATGACTGTCTGATTTAAATGTATTAAGTCATCTTTTGCTATCTAGGATCTGGACTAAGTCAATTTTTAAAGAACTTAAGCTACTTTTAAATGCTTAGTAAGTTCTTTAAAATTTTTTTCTTTTTTAATATTATGATGATATCTGTTTCTTTTTCTTTTTTTTTCTATTATTGTATATCTATTTTCTTTATATCTAATTAAATTAATATTTTTTCTATATCTGAAGCTATCTATTGATCTGCTCTAATACAATCTCTAAATTTTCTATATCTAGAATTCACTTCTTAAAGTCTTTCAGTGTATTATTAAAGATTTTCCTTTTAAATTTTTGCCACCCTCTCTTAAATTAACTAAGATTTATTAGTTAGAAAGACACTCTAGACTGTTTTATTACTTTTTTAATAATACTGTCTTTCTAAGATATCATTTCCCTATTCTATAGCTTTTATTAGGAATAACTGATAATTATATAGTGTTAGTAGTAATTCTCTTTTTCTTTCTAACTTTTTCTTCTTTTTTTCTGTTAAAACTATCTAAATAAGATATTAAATTTAGATATCTACTATTAAATTTTATTAACTATTCCTTAGCTAATTCTATTATTTTATTTGATCTTGAAACTCTTAACTTTATTAATTTTATTTTCTATTTTTATTCTGAGCTAACACTTTTAAAGAAAGTTAATAGATTTTCTAAAGTAGATAAGCTATTTTATTCTTTTAAATAAAACTTTAAACTTTATACTTCTAAGTTTCTATATAAGACTGTTTAGAAACTTAACTGAAAGGATCTTAACTACTCTGTTAAGGAATTTTTTAAAATAACTAAAGCTATTATATCTTTGGAATATTTTAATTATTAAGTTAATAATCAATCTAATTTTAAATATAGTTTTATTTCTTTTTTTAAGTCTCTTAGCTATATAAGATCTGTATTAATTATAATCTTATAAAAATCTATATTAAATAATGTATCTTTAGTTAATGCTTTATATAAAGTTTTATAAGATTTTTTTCTAGCTAGTATTTAAGTTAATATAGTATTATTACTCTTAATTATATTACTAAATACTACTTTATTGAATATCTGTTCTCTATCTCTAGAATCTCAACTATTATTAGATATATCTAACTATATTTAAGATGTATAGCCTTATCTAATATCTTTAAAGAATTTCAAGATTTAAAGGATACCTTTTATAATCTTATAAAGACTATTTATTACTTTGAAAAAATAGAGTACTATAATAGAGATATAATCTGATTTATTTTAGAATAAATATTTTATTATCAATCTACTTGTTTTATCTGAGTAAGGATTATCTTTATATATTGATATACTATCTCTTAATTCTTTTATTATACTAGTTATTCCTATTGGAAAGTTAAATTTATTTAAAGTATAGAATCTATATATTAAATCTACTTTATTTAGATTAGATTAATAATATAACCTTGATAATTTATATAATATGGAAGATATTCTCTAAAATTTTTAAGAAATAATAATAAGAGTATAAATCTAATAATTATTACATCCTATAGAACAGCTCATAATGATAATAACTAAGATAGTTTCTATAATAAAGAAGATCAAGAATATTATATAAGAATAATCCACTTATTTATAGCTTCTAATAGATGGTCTGTGTAATAAGGACTCTGCACTTAACCAAAATAATAGTATTAAAAAATCTACTTCCTAATATATAGATAGTATTAGCAGAGATACTTATAGAAATAATAAAAACTAGAAATAAAAAGAACTAGGCTTTTTTTATCTTAATCTAAAAGATACTGATTATATAGATAGTGATGTAATTATAATAATTAATTATAAAATATTCTACTATAAAATCTATCTTTTTTTAGATTTTATTTAAGTAATAGCTAAATTTAAAGATAATAAGAAAGTCTATACCTATTTATATACTTCTCTCTGAGGCTATATACAATAATGATTTGCTACTAAATTTATAGAATTTAAGAAGAACTCACTATCTGAATACCCTTTAGCAGATAGATAGATTTCTTTACTAATCTGTTAATTTTATCTAAATCCTAAATTAGCTCTAAAGAAGCTAGTTGAACTATAATATATTAGTACAGATATTTATATAGGCAAATCCCTGATAGCTTATACTTATAAAGTCATACAGGCTGCTAAAGCTATTAAAATAATTAAAGTATAGATATAGCTGTTAACAGTATAGGAATAACTAGATCTAGATTATAAATAAGATATATATTAATCTCATAAGACTATGATTCTTTCTATATAAATAGAAGATATTAAAGAATAATAGATAATATGGCAAGATATTAAGAATAAATAGGATTAATAATATTAATAGTATTATTTATGTAATTTTCACTAATAAGCTAGACTTTATAATTCTTAATATAATTGTTACTGTTTTACTAATTATTCTTAATATAACTATGATACACTTAGATTCTCTAAGAATAATAAGAAGAATTATAATAAATAACAAGATTATAATAATAAAAGTAAAGATACTAATAAGAATAATAAGCTACTAAAATAAGAATAGTAAAATATCAAATATAATAATAAGTCTAATAAGTATAGTAATAAATTTTAGCGTTAGTAGAATAGATAATAGGAATAGAAGGTATATTATACTGATAGTAATAGTAAAGAAAGTAATAATAAAGCTACTAATACTAATATTAATATTAATACTAATAATAATAACTTTATAATAACATTAGATACTAAAGTAAGGTCTTATAATAAAGATGCTATAAGCTATTATATCAATATCTAGCTGAGTTTTATCTATATTTATAGTAAAATATACTCTTCTTATAATATTTTAATATACTATAAAACTGATTGCGCTGGACTAGTAACTTTTATAAGTATTTTAAAGATTAATCTAAGAATATAGCTAATTATTAACTCTATCAGTAAGATTATAAATATTGATATAGGTATAGCCTTTAAGGGCTAGTATTATAGTATTATTAGAGTCTATATTAAGGATTCCACTAATATAGTCTAAGTCTATCTAGATAGTGACTATACTATAATGCTTATAGATAAGATCTTTATTTTAAAGTTCTATCTAACTATAGTGTTTATGATAATAAAGATACTTAAGCTTTAAGATATTAGTATATAACCTAATTACTTTAAAGATATTATATAGTTTAATGTATAATTTCTTATTAAAATTAATAATAAATTTTATTTAATCTTAATTTTTATTAAGATATATATTGTTAAGAATCTTCTTATTAATCTTTTAATTAGTGTAGATTTCTTTGTATACTATAGAATTAACCTTCTTTTAGCTTTGCTTTAACTATGTGCAATTCTTACTATCTATAATAATATTAAAATATTCCTTATAGTATATATAAAGGGTTGTAAAGATTCTTTAAGGGCTGTCTATGTTATGGAAAGGATAATTATATCTGCTAATTATATAACTTAGTTATTAGTATGTATTAGTAGTAGATTACTTAATAATAGAGACTATTTATTTTAACTAATATATTCTAGTAAAGTTGTTTTATTTAAATATATTATTAATATAAATTTTACTTAGATTTAAGTTATAAATATATATAATAGAACTTAGATTATAGATTATTATAAAAGAATTAATCTAATTTCTGAATTTAAAGATATTAACTTCTTTTTTATTATATATTAAGATGATATTGAGTCTATAAATTTTGTATTCTATGTTATATCTGAGAAAAATAGGAAGTAAGCAGACTTTATCTTTGTAGTGAATGAATATAATAAGGTGTTAGAATATAAGATATCTTAAGGTATTATATTATATAGTATATTAATAATTTATATGAAATATAAAAGATTGATTAAGAAATATAATATTTTTTAAGATAAAGATTTTGCTAATATTCTTTAAGACTAATAGATATACATATCTATGAAATTTAGATAAAAAGAAATAATAAAAGCTAATAATAAAAGTATACTACTAAGGTCTGAAAGATAGAGAAATTATTAATAGGGTTTATAATAAACTATATAAGTAGAGACAGATATAATGATATAGGATATACTATCCTTTTAGTTATTCTATATTTATTATATAAAGAAAAATTAATACTTTAAATAAACTTATTATAAAGTCTTAAGTAGTTTCTAATATCTAAATAATAAATTAAAGAGTTATTTAAGATATATATCTAATATCTAGATAAAAGAAGATAATTAAATAAGTAAATAACTATATATATATATATTAATCTTTAATATAATATCTTTCTTTTTTTAATTTTGAGTATATTCTAATAATAGAAAATATCTTAGTATTATTATTTATTAAGAATAGAAAGTCTATATAGTAATATCTATAAGATATATTAATAGCTTACTGTATATGTAGTGCCTTATAGATATAGTTCTTTAGAAATTTAAATAGTATATTATCTATATTAATGATATTTTTATATCTTTATCTATATTAAAAGACTATCTATATTATTTAATGCTTTTTTTTTAAAAAATAAAGCTTTTAAATATTAGTCTTAATCTAAAAAAAGTTTTTATTAATTTTCTATTTATTACTCTACTAAGAAGATAGATATTCTTTACTAGTTTATATATACTTAAGAACTGTGTAAAGACTATTATAGATATTCTATTTCTAGTAACCCTGTAATAGCTAGAGACCTAGCTTAGCTTTATCAGTTGGTGGCGCTTATATATTCCTAGGTATTTTATAATAGTCACTCTATTATAAATAAGGAAGACTAAGCTACTTAAGTTTACTCTAAAGACTAAAAAAGATTATAACTTATATATTAAGAAAATAAATTTATTAAATATTATAGCTAAAGAATATATAGCTTATAATATTATCTATTTATATTTTAAAATATCTATATTTATTTATTATTATGATTAAAAAAGCTAAATTTATAATAATCTAAATATATTTAAAAAAGAGTTTAAAGCCTTCTAATACTATATTAAAGATAATATAAATAATGATCTCTATCTATCTATATTAGTTAAGCCTACTAAAGCTTTAATTAATAGATAATAAATTTAACTAGTACTTTTTTTAAATTATAAAATAAAGTTTTCTGAAAAGAGATATTAGCTAATTAAAATAGAAATAATATACTTAATATAGATATTATAAAAGTCTTATTATATTATAGAATTAGTAGAGATTCTATTAATAATTTTTATTAATTATTTAGTAATAATTATAATAGTAAAGCAGATATTACTTTTGACTTCATTAATAGATAAATCTAATCTTTATCTTATACTAGTATCACAGTATATATAATACTTTAATATTATAGTAGTATATAAACTAGATATATAGAATATTATTATAGATACTCTGTCTAGACTACTATCTCTAAATAAAGAACTAAATAAACTAGATCTTAATAATATTATTAATATTTTTAATAATATTATTAAGATATATAACGGTTACCTAGATATTTCTAGTGTTAAGAAAGAACTATTATATATAATCTCTCTCTATTAAATAATAAATAATTTCTATTAATAAATATTAGATAGATATAAAAAAGATTCTTATCTCTAAGAAGTAATTAAAATGATTAGAATAATGAAAGAGTAATATAAAAGGGATCTAAGTATTTCATTATGTAATCTACTTTATAAGATTAAAGAAGATAGGTTTTTATACTCTGTAGATATACTTATTAAAGTATATAAATTATATATTCTTAAATCTATTATTTTAAAGATATTTTATAAAGCCTATAATAAAATAGATTATAGTAGAGAAAAATAGCTTATATATAGACTAGATAGATTAGTAATTCCTTGACTTATAAAAGAAGCTAAAAAATATATCTAAAAATATAAGGATTATCTTAAAAATATAATAAAGAGATATCTATTATATAAAAGCCTTCAGCTAATACTTATTCTATCTGTACTCTTTTATATAATTATATTAAACTTTATTATATATTTATTAAAATCTAAAGATAGATATAATATATTACTAATAGTAACTAATAAGTTCTCTAAAAAGAAAATTTTTATTTTAGATATAAAGATATATACTGCTAAGAATTAAAGATAACTTCTTGCTAAATAACTTATAAAGAATGATTAGGGCTTTTTAATAAGAATAATTTCTAATTAAGACTATAAGTTTGTCTCTAATATATAAACTAGATTATTTAAAAATATTAAGATTATACTGTTATTTAGCATTATCTGGTATAGTTTTATAAATAAATAATCTAAGATTATAAATTAAATTACTAAAATTATATTTAGATATTTATTTTAGGATCTATAAGATTATAATTAATAAGATAAGTTTTTACTAGCTATATAGTTGTATCTGAATAATACATATATAGTAGTAATAGATTATTTATTGTATAAGCTGATATATAATATAAAGCTATTAAATAAAATTATACTATTTAATAAGAAAGTATCTAGATTCTAAGACTAGAATATATATAAAGATATAATTAAGTTAATCAAGCTTATTATAATAGATGCTAAAAAAGTCTATAATAGAAATTATAAATAGAAGGCTTTTTATATAGAAAAAGAAATTCTTTTATAGCTTTATTAAAGATATAAATTAATAGTAAATAGATATAATAAGATTAATCTAAAGATTCATTAATAGTATACTAGGCCTTACTGTATAAAATGATGAGTAGGGTATCTTATGTATAAGTTAGAGATACCTTTAAGATAGTAAAGCTATAATATATTTTCTATTATATATTTTAAGATATATCTTAAAGATTTTAGAAGGAAATATAATTAATTAGATATTATATAAATTAATAATAATGATATAGAATAGTATAAAGTAGAAGTAATTATTAATAATAAGATAATAATAGTCAGATAATATAGAATATTAATCATTTGATATTATATCTGATAAAAAGGTTATAAGCTAAAAAATAATCACTGAATAACTAAAGATAAACTAGTTAACTACTAAGAGCTATTAAATAAATATCTAATATTAAAAGAAGCTATCTTTTAACTAATATATAAGTACTTATATTATATAACTATCTATATTTAGTACTGCAAGGTCTAGATATATTATTACCTTATCTCATTTTTTATTTATCTTCTATCTTACTATTATTTCTTCTTTTCTTCTTCTTATTCTCTATTCATCTTTTATTTTTATATATCTCCTACTATATAATTACTATAGAGAAAATATCTATTTACATCTTTAAATAGGCAGATAAGTTATTAGAAGTAATAATATACAATAAAATTTTAGCTAATGAGATCATAGAGTATCAACAATAAGCTTAGAGAATAATTAAAGTAAAACTAAACATATTAAAAATAGAGATAAACTTTAAGAGATACTACACTATAGTGAAATAAAAATATATTAATATATTAGCGCTTGCTATTACTATAGCTAATCTAATAATAAAGACTAGCTATATTTTTAAAAGCTTATAAGTTAAAGACTAGATCCTTTATAAAAGTCCTTATATATTAGAATTATATAAATATAATTAGCAGCTTATATATAGAAATAAAATTATATAATAATTCCTTTAAGAATACAGAAGGCTTTTAGAAATAGAGTTAAGAGATGATAATAACTCTATATATATAAAACTACCTATTTATAATATATCTCTATCATCTCTGAATTACTAAATAGCATTATCTCTAATAATATCTATACTTAGATATTAATCTATATTCTTTTTAGTGTCTTTATCTGTAAGCCTTTTTTCTACTCTAGCTATATTACATTCTGATTAGAATCTACTTCCTTATAATATCTATACTAATAATATTACTTAAATAACTTCTATACTAAGTATAATAAATATTAAAAAATAAATACATCTTCTTAAAGAAAAACAGAATACTATTACTATAAATAAAGAAGCCTTATATAATATAATTATTATCAATAATAATACCTCACGCGACACTGCTATTAACAAGACTATATAAGACCTAAAAGACTAAGAAATTTAGAAGCTCTATAAAGAATTAGATACAGCTAACACTTTAATATTAACTATACAAAAGCATCTCAATAAAGTCTAAAAATTTAATAGAAATTATTTTTAAACTATATATTAACTTTTTCTAAAGTATCTTAAACTATACTATATAACAGCATAGTATATAAAAATATTATATAGAAGCTAGGACAATGAATATATAATATAGAAAGATATAAAAATTATCAATAAGATTCAATCTATTATTTCTAAAGCAAAAAAATTATATTAGAAAGCTATATATTATACAGATTATATAACTATGTACACAGTATAGATAATGATTTTTAACGTCACTGCTAAAAATATTATACTTGAAGACTAATATAAAGATAATAATATAGATTAGCCTCTTCTTAAGACAGAAATCAGAATAAGTAACTTTCTCAACTCTTTAAGATTATTCTCTAAATCTAATAACTATAACTGAATACTCTTAATATATTATTTTTTGCTTTCTATATATATTATCTTTATATTATCTCTTTATTTTTTTCTTTGTATTTATTCTTGGACTGCGTTCTAGATCTTTCAACTAATTCTATTGATTTTGAGGTTTTATTCTTCTATGATATTCTTTATACTATTATGAATATTTTAATATTTTACTTTTGTTTCTATATATAGTAAGGGCACTGTATTTTTTTCTTTGTGAGTATCTTGTTACATAGAATATTACTACTTGAGTACGCTATTTGCGTACTACTACCATGAAGTAAAGTACTCACGTGATACGTCACGTGACATTGTCACGTGACATTGCGTTTATAGTACATTCCATAGCTACCGCAATAAAAGCATCTTTATCCTCCATACGTTTCCTTACATTTAGTATTTATATTAAATATATAGATAGACCTACACTCTACTGCCTTATACCGCCTTCTACTTCTAACAATTCTGAAGCTATTTATTTTAATTAGCCAGCTGCCATAGTAACCAATTTAGAAACTATATCACTATTCCCATGTTCAATTCCTTCAGGCCTCAGGGTCGAGACCTTTTAGAACAGGAGGAATTGTGAGACCCCAGCTCGGAAACCATGTGCCAGGTTGCCGGCTAGCTGCAATCGTTGCCGGTTCGGGATAACCTCATTTGATATATCAACCTTGAAGCTTCACCCCTCATGCTGTGTCATATTTACCCCTCCTCTCGCTACACACACCCAATTGGGAAACAGGAATAGCAAATAGATTATGCCTATATAAGCTTGAGACCCTATCCTAGAGGATAGAGGCCTCAAGCAAGATTATTCTTGTAATCGGATATACCTCTTGATTCCATACTTCTACTCGGTATCGCCTCGGCTCCTAGTCGAACCCCAGTAGGCTCCTAACACCCTCAACCAGTCTTCTCAGACACCCAAAGGCTTTACACAAGTTTTCTGTCATGGATGGCGTCAATACTCCTTCCTGTGCTATGGAGTTAGTCAATCCTAGTGAAATTAGGTTTAATTGATAGCGCAGAGAGTTATATATAATTGATCAGATTCTGGGCCGGATCTGGCCGCGTTTGGGCGAGCAATTTCAAAAATTTGATTCGCGCAGAAAGAGATGTTTATTAGTATAATACACGGTGATTTTGACCATATCAGTGAGCAGGCTCAGTACTCCTCTCAAAGCCTCTAGCTCCTTTAGCAGGTCACGCACGCGTTTTGGACAAACATGGAAACTTCGAATCATCTCGTATAGTGCAATGCTGGACTGCAAGGCAAAATTGACCAAAGCCAGCACATCGGAGACTGGTACTATAGTTTCGGCCGTCATAATCAATGTGAGCGGTAAGGTGACTAGAGATTTGCACCATGAAATATTTAGGATGTAAGTTATTCGCAATGGCAAGAATTGTCAGACTTGCCGATGCTTGACTGATTTATGTATAGCATTCCCTGAGTGCATAGGAAATTAAGAGCAGTCGCCTTCTTACAAATGTACGCTCCCCGTGGCTGATCATTTTGTTATATAGGAGATATATTCTCTTCTCACTGAAACATGATATTTTTCTTTTAGGTATCGGAACGCGTATCCAAAGGCCTCACTATCATGTACTGGTACATTGAGAGTCAGGTGAATGAATGAAAACTATAATGGATAATGTACCGTGGAACTCTAAGCCGGTGTACCTCCTGGGAGTAAATACCTAAGCACAGAATGGTGCTATGCGAACGGACCTCGCAATTTACGTGTCGCTCATTTACCTTCGTCTCAAACCCAGTCACCAGCGGTAATATAAATCCAGTAAAGCCAGCTAGTCCTGCGGACTCACACTGATTTTGGATATATTTATAATATCTATGACAATAAGACTAGATATTTATGTCTTGTTATCGTTATAACTTTTTATCTAAATTAAGATTAACTAATTAATGAAGTAATTAAAAAGTACTTACCAAAGAATCACAAGGATGACGCGGCACGTAAGACCACCTTCTTCAGCCATCTTTACGTACCCAAGCTGAACAGTTTTGCCCACGTCCTTTTCTGGCTCTCGCTTGCCCATATCACTGGAAATATAGCTAACTATCTCAATGATCTCAAACCCAGCGATGTAACATTCCTTCGGAAGCCGAAAGAAACTGAAAATTCTGTTGTTCTTTAAGGTTGCTGTTAATGGAAAAGTATGTGTGATGAAAGTGGTAAGTGGGCTGTGCCGGAAAGTTGAACGCCGCTGAAAGTTTTAAGTATCACGATAGAGGATGCTCAGATGGTGACCCTACCGATTACGAGATTAATATCTTAATTGATACACAACTGACCCGAGAACTTATGTGGCTTATTAGGACATACTCATGCCATCCCAGTTGATAGATATGATAAACCTAACCCAGTCCTCTCATAACTCTATTTAGAGCCCCCCTTAGCATACAAATTTCCCTTGGCTTCAAGCATTGTCAAATATTGCTAGATACCTAGTACATGGACAGTCATAAACTAGGATGTCTTCTGGCTAGACGTCGCGCTCTCGTCTCCCTGGTCTTTGTCCAACGCATTCTGCATCTCCTCTTCAAATACCGGTTCAACCTCTACAGTCTCAAACTTTGTCTTGAAGTCAGCGAGACCTTGATTGCTGCTGTTTGACCGACGTCGAGCATTGGTGAAGTTGTATTCGAAGTCCTGTACTTCGTCACCCGATCGGCCCCTTGTTCTCAACTGTTAGAATAAAAAGAACTGTTGGAACAGGGGAAATATCCACCACATACCAGTTGCCCTTTCCACCCCCGTCCTTTTTGGTTTTCTTGGGGTCGGCATCGACTGGTCCTGACTTGCCGAAGTATCGTGGAACTGAGTCGTGGACGACTGCTGGACCATCCAAGAGAGGGGCATGGTCGCGGTCATTCATCTTATGAGAGCGAGTCACTATGCGGGAAGTTTCCCAATTCAGCTTCCTGGGCATCAAAGTGTGTGCCGTTTGCCTGGAGGTGCTTACTCTTCAAGATCAACCGATAAAAAGATCGGTACTTTAGATCACAGGTGGCTGTTTTTGTAAGTTGATGTGACTGGATGCCGGATCAGAATCTCGTGTTTGTTTTTGGGAAAAGGTGTGAGATTCCAAGTCAAACGAGCACGTGTCACTTGCCTTGGTTGGGGTAGGTGACAATGGAGGCACGTGGGGATATGTTTGGGACTGGTTGTGAGATGGAGAGGGGGAAGACAGGGAAAGAATTGGCTTACTGGAGAGTAGAGAAGGCGTTATGATGGCCAAAGTCAGCAAGGAGACAAAGAAGAGAGGTCACTGCTGGGGATTACTCCTGAGAGGCTGAGACAGCCAGCCCGCGACACACATGACCTCATGATATCAGCGCCTGGCGCTAGCAGCCGGAAATGCCGCTAATCCCCGCAGCCTGCAGCCGCCTTTGGCTTAGCGGAATCCGGGGTTTCTGAACGGAGCTAGTCCTCTTCGGGCCGCCACAGGTATGCAACGAGCATTTATCTATTGCCTACATAGCTTGATGATTCGGAGTTATGTATGCGGTGCATTCCACATTGCTATTGCACATAGCCAAGGTGAAACCAAAAATTGGGTTTCCTGTTATGTTCTTAATCTAGAATTGAGTATCACTCACTACCAGGCCACGTGACCCTGATTAGTGATGACGGTACATACATGTAAATAGAAACGCCTTGTTTGTCTTGAAAACCAACGCCCAACTAAAGAAACACTCCCTGTGCAAGTCAACTCTAGCTGAACCTGTTCTTCGCAACCCCCCCCTCCTCTATGTCCTGCCATCAATGGGCACGCATTCCGTCAAAATCTTCTTGGACCAACTTAAGAAGCTCCGGATACCATAAATCTAATTGGCCTTCCTCGATAAAACGCCGGAGCTTGTCAATCTCCGAATTAAGGTCTTGTTCGATATGCGGCCACTGCTCTGCACGAAAGCGGTTGCGCACCAGTTCATAAGAGCCGAATTGAATGGCCTCCGAAGGCTTTCCAAGCCGATACAAGTCATCTGTGGCGGATCGCTGAGAGGACTCTGCATAACATAACTGTCAGTAACTAGATGCTTCGTGGCAAATCTCAAACGTACCTTCTGCCATGCACTCTGTCAGAGTTTTGACCAAGGCTGTACCCCGAAGCAGTGACTTCCGGTCAGCATCTGACCGCGACTTGCTTTTTAGGATACCACACCAATCATCACGGGTGATGCATCTTCTCCATATCAATCTCTGCAAATACTTGTAGCCAGCAGGATCTGTTGTTGCGTAATCGCTGAGGCGAAGAACTCGCAAAGCAATGAAAAATTCACGATTCAAAGCCCCGCTTTCTTCCCCTTCCAGGAAATGAACCTCATCATCCATCAAGGTCATAAGATTGATGAGTTGCTCAGCATTAAGGGCTTGTCCGCGTATTAACTGTGCTAGGAATTCCTCGAATAGTTCCTTTAAAGCTGGTCGATCGCTGACTCGATTGCCAAAATGCTCCATTGCCAATTCAAGTTCTGCCTTTGGATCAATAGCGCCGTGCATAGCGGGAAGAATATGCTCATATAGAAGCTCCTGGATCCCAGCAAGTTCTCCAAGTTCATCCAGCCTATTTCTCCATTTTTTGTTCTCGCTTTCGTCCAAGCTACCTGTCCTTTCCCAAGATGCCAATCTGGTAATCTTAGCGAGGGATAATTGAACGCGCTTATCCCACAGATTAGCTTCTTGAGTCAAGGCGAGCTTTTCAAGTGCATCCGATGCCGTCTTATAATCCTCTTCCCCAATAACATCGTTGATCCAGGCCAGTCGACTATAGGAAGGAAATTTCCTCAAGAATCGAGTCACATGAAGCTGGTAGTCTTTCATTGATAACAAGACTCCCGGCTGACCAACGTTGATTTGTCGTGAGAAGAAAGCGTCTGCCCATGGTTCACCAAAAGAATCGAAGTATTCGCCTATTTTTTGGGAAAAGCTAGGCATATCCTTCACCGGTAGGGCTGCCTTGCCCTCGGGATCAGCCTCATAGCTCTTAATTTGGTCCTGGAGTTCCACCATCAATTCAACCAACGCGCCCATGTCTCGAAACTCTTCAGCTAAGGAGATTGCTCCTTGGAGTTGACCAATCCCTGCCATTTTAAACAACTGCCATTTCCGTTGCTTCTGGTTAGTCTCCTTCATAGAAATTCCTTCGTCTTTGAGTTTCGGATCGTTCTGTGCGGACAGCCACCGAGTCCTTTCATCAAGCATCATGTTCAAAACATAAAGCCTACGGCAGCTGTTCTTTGCAATCTGAAGGAGCATGTGAGAATCTGACTGTCCAGCATTTGGCATTGGTTGTTGTATCCATGACCGAGAGCTCTCAAGTTCCAAATCAAGCATATTCCCAGTTTCGCTGTATACCATGTTCTCCGACGTCCAAAACTCCGGAAGATCAGCATAAGAGGATAACAAGACTCCATTTTCGAAAACTTCATCCCCGAGGCCATATTGCAGCGCATGATCTTCTCTGAATCGAAATGCGCTCTCTAGTGCAGCAAGAGAGAGCTCGCTAGCTTGGTACACCTGAGCCAAAAATGCAGTGCTGGTACGCCCTCCGGGCCCTTTTGATCCACGGATTGCATTGAATAGCCAGGGAATAATGTGTTGCATTCGAAAGGTATCGTGGAAGAACCATTGACGCACGTGGTCCTTCTCACTAGTTTTGATTGAGCCATGTTTCGTTCTGAACTTTTCATTCATGAGACCAATAGCGCGTGATAAGAAAGTCTCCGGGGTCCACGTTTTCTGGAATTCTTCTTCTAACTTCCAGATGGCCCTTTGGGCAGCCAGCTTTTCTCCAGCCCATAACAATTCCCAGCGGACTCGTCTGGATAATGCTACCCTGCGACGAAGAAACTCTGCGGCCAAATCGCTCAAGGCTTTTGAACGTAAGCGCAAGTTGTGGTCAATGGACATGGTTGCATGTGGGATGAACCTTGCATTGGATTGAAGAACATCGTTGCAGATTTCCAATGCTGCATTTTCGAGTTCTTCAATAGAGAAGGTCGGCTCCCCATCGTCATTGAAACTGAGAGGGGTGTTGGTCATTGTACCATAATACACAGCTTGTTCAATTTTTTGCTTGGCAGTGACACTGGCAATCCCCCCATCTTCCAACTGAGAAGATACAGCAGAGATGCTTATAAGACCGTACCCTCGAAGCATAAGAATGCAAGTTGGGTCTTCGAGCTCCACGCCATCCGCATTAGAGCCGGTCCCGATTATTTCATATTTGTCACCACTTTGAAACTGAACTCGATCTTGAAATGGCTTTGAAATGCCACCATCCAAAAGCTGGGCAGAGGGAGTAGGCTCCAGACCAAGTATCGAAACAATCCATACCTTCTGTCCTATGACAATGAATGCTGTGTTCGATGACCGTGTTATGTGTAACTTCGGCTTGTGCGTTTCAAGTTCATTAACGATTGAGGGATTCTCGATGTTGTGTGATGATAGAACTTCAACACTGTCATGGTGAATTGCAGTCTTCGTGACAACAAGGGTCTTTGTTGATTGGCCCTGAGATATGACGGCTAGAAAGAAGAGTGTGGTGCTTTGCTGAATTTCTCCCGATTGAGGCGTTTTTGACTCCTCATGGCTAGCAACGAAGTCTAAAATCCTCAGGGAATAATTAGGCTTGGTGTCAGTTTCTAGACCCAAAGACTGGTATATGTCCTCTTGAATGTCAATCTCAGCACGCAGTGTGTTCACATTGTTCCAATGCGAGTCCCATATTTCGAGAAGGCCGGCGGAAGACAGAATGAAGATATCTCGCTGGCCACGGACTAGCGAAGCTCCTGTTCTGACTCCGGCTATCTCTTTCCGCCACGAATTGCTTCCCAGGACGTTCCTTAAACCGTCAAAGAATCCGCCGCTCGTGTAACCTCGAAGAAGGAAATTTACGGTCAACCCAGGCTTTCCCTGCGGATCCCGCATTGTAACGTGAGCAACTCTGCCAGTGGACAGAACCAGAATGATCCCCGAAGGCTCCGCATTGATGACATTCATGACACGTTCTCCAGAGAGCAACCCAGGTATGGAGCCTCGTAAGCCGCTTTGTTTTTGTTTGGCAATTCCCAAGAAGGCGGCGTTAGATGCACTCTCCCAATAAATCAACTTTCCAGTGGATGGCGCAATAACAAGTAACCCCGGGATTGCATTGGTCACATTAGACACCAGAGTCCCCATCAAAGCTGTGTCGTCACTCGTACACCATTCGGGAATCGACAGCGGAAGTGTTTCTGGTTCCAATTGACTGGCACCTGCCGTATAAGACCAAACAAGAGCTCGCGACTCTGTCAATAATAACGCGAAACCGGTTTTCGTGTTGAAGACGCATCTTGCACGACCTAATTTGTCATCCATCATTAGATATTTTCCCTCGCAATAGCGTAGCCAGTCTGTAAGAAAAAAATGTACTAACCGGAAATAAAATCTAGCAGTTGTTCTGGTACAGGCAACTTTGTCACGGTGTAATAGTCATTAGACGACTAACGACGGGGTAAGTATCACCGGCAGATAATATATTCGGTAGCCAGTCCTTACCAGAGTAATAGTCGGATCAGTTTGACCTGCCGGCTTTTCATGTTTCCTTGGGCCTCTGAATGCAAGATTTTGCTGATTTTGTTCCGCCTTGATTCTGTCATCGTTCGATTCTTGCTGGTCGACACCAGCTGGTTGTTGATTATCTTGTAAATCGCTGTTGGTAATTGTTTTCACTGGAGCTTCGCCGGACCCTTGCCGTAAGGTAGACCTCTGACGTTTCGCATTTGGTGGTTTCACAGCTTCATCCAGACTTGTTCTTTGACGTCTTCGTGTATTTCGAAGGGAGCGTCCTCCCGAGTTTGCGGCAAACATCTTCGCGCCAGAACATCGACAGAATGCGGCAGTGATCTCAAAGTCCCGAAGCGAGGGCTTCGCTGGCAAAGCAACAACGGCGATCGCTAGAGAAGGTTAATCAGAGGCTCAGCATGTTACCTTGCGGAGCATGGCCGACATTTGAGCGCATGTCAAAGTTCTGAACGAGAGATGTTTGGCCATGGCAAACAAACAGAGCTTCGACCGCGATACGGTCTAACCGTCCTCGGGCTAGCGGACTTGCCCTTTCCCGGCCAACCGCCAACCGTGGTCTTTCCAGACTCGCACCCGTTAACTACCGACCCCAGGAGGGGTGATGATTGCTACAGATATGTCTATTGCATTGCTCTGACTGCGTGAAGATGTGGTGCATGTGCACGCGCCAATGACTGAAAACCACCCTTTTTGATTATTCTTTACAATGAGGCTGGCTCCTACGCTTGACAATGCCAGCAGCTTCCCTTACCGCCAGGTGCATCAATGGCACCATCTACCGGCCATTCTCAACACACTCAACTAACCAGGTTTTACGCACAGCCCTATTCTTTCCTGGTTGGTTTTCAGTCCTGATATGTGATTTCTCATGCGACAATACTGAGTATAACTAGGCCACGGAGTACACCGAATCGGTATGATATCATCATGGGCCGAAGCATTTCCTAGAACCTCCAAGGCCTTTATAGACGAGATGGACACCACTCTCGGATTCCCATTATCCAAAATCATCTCAGATGGCCCGAATTCAGAGTTGAATCGAACCGAAAATTCGCAGCCGTCGATCATGGCTACATCCATACTTATCCTGCGGATCTTGGAACAAGAGTTCGGCTTTAAGACCACAGAACGCGTGGATGTGACACTAGGACACAGCCTCGGAGAATATTCTGCACTTGTCGCTGGGGGTTACCTGGACTTTACTCCCGCCCTGAAAATGGTGAGGGGCCGAGCCGAAGTCATGGCGCAATGCAGCCGGAGAGCTCGCCAAAAGTCCGGGGATATATATGGCATGGTCGCATTAATCTGCGAGCCAGATCATCTTCAAAGCCTTATATCTGCGATACGGGAATTTCTAGGCCCTGGGTCCATGGGATCGAGAGACGACTCCAGCAATGAGATGTCATCTATACAACAAGTTTTGATTGCTAATATCAACTCTAAAAACCAAATAGTTTTGAGTGGGAGCATCGAACGAATCAAGACACTTCTGGTCCAACTGCGGCAATTTGGTGGGCATGACCCACGAGCCGTGAGATTGAAAAGTGATAGTCCTTTCCACAGCCCTATTATGGCACCTGCTGCTCAATATATGCGAACGACGTTGGACGCGACTGACATTACATTCCCGGGAACTATGCCATGTGTATCTAACGTGTCGGCCATGCCTTTCACGTCGAAAGAGGACCTCAAAGACCTTCTCTCTAGGCAGTGTGTCGAAACTGTGAGGTGGTGGGACAGCATCAGATATTTAGATCAGGAACGAGGTGTGAAGCGATGGATCGGCATAGGGCCTGGGAAAGTTGGAAGAAACCTAGTTGGTAAAGAAGTCGGTCGCGTCTCTTCTAAAGGAGGGGGGGTATGGGCTATATGCGACCCAAGAGAAGTCGAGGAAATCATGAGAGCTCTCGAGAAATCAGAGCATGAAGATGTAGACAATTCTTGAGTCTAATGAATAATAATCAAGACCTTGTGGTCCTTGGGCAGATTTCACAGATCTCTGTAGAGAACTCTTGTATACTCAAAAAGCACGGATTGCATTGCGATGGGTTGTCTGGTTCGCAGACAAGAGACTAGGAGCGGTAGAGCTGCGACGAGAGGTCGTGAAGGCAATAATCGTAGCCGGAATGCCAATATTATCTGAAGGTGTTCTGGAAACGAAAAGAAAACTGAAAAATATGAGGGTTATTTGGGTGTGGAAACCCCCGCGCCTAGCCGATATTATTGGGAATGGATTTTCTCATGTTTGTGGCGATAATGAGGCCAAACCACATCCTGACGGTGGACCACAACTCGAGTCTGTCCCGATATGATCAATATTCGTGAGCAATGGCTTTAGGCCGGGGGGATCGCGATGGCTTGGTCAAAACTGCAGTGACCTTCTCCGAAATTAAATGCTAGAAACGTCCGGAGACCAAGTTTGGCCAATTCGCTTGACTTCTGAGATGAATTTCTGGTCTGTTATACCAACGGAAGCACCGTTGGACTCTTGTGGCTTGGAATCATGGCTATCTGGATTATAAAAGGGGTTTTGCAGGAGCTTGATGTACGCGGTTTGCAATGCCCGAAAAGCCTGGCCGCACATAACACAATTAGCCATGAACAAACGGAATGTGTTTTTTTTTTCCCTTTCATTTTACACTTACAGGCTTCAAGTCCGAGTCATTAATGCCCGTCACCCGGGCGACTTTGCGTCTATCCGGCTCGGGCGGGACGTTTCGGCCTGCCAAGTTGACAGTAATCAACACTTTCACGCCAGTATTGGTTAGCCACCCATAGACCGCGAGGTTTTCATCCAAGGCTTGTAACAGGCCAAGGTCCTGGTCTATGAATGTGTTTTTCATGCGAAGGTCGAAGATATCGAGGCACGAGTTGACCAAGAACGAAAACTTCAAGCGAGCATCGGTGTAGGGCGGAAAGACGGCGATGTGCAGCGGGTGGTCCTGTAGCAATTAGCGACAACTCCCAACCTCCGGATCAAAAACGCCAGTGGGTTACATTTTTGGCCACAAAGGCGATGCAGGCGATAGAGGGCAGAGCCATGACTGTCTGTCACTTGCACTGGTGTTCCGGGTTCGAGGGCGGCCAATGCTGACGGAGGAATTACCACGAAGTGGGGACGCGACTAACCGATTGCCACGGCGCGCGGACCACAGGCCTTCCGACTTCATCTCTCTCGCATTTGCCATTTGGCGAAAGATCACCCCAGTTCGACCCCCCCGAAGCTCTTCAATCCTCTCATCATTCGTGTGAGAGTTTATCGAACTTACAGGTCGTCCCCAAGATGACTTTCGTCGCCCGCGTTGGGCAATTGCGCCGTACGTCTCACCCAGCTCACTGCATGTTTCTTCTCTGACAGCAAACAGCATTTGTACGCCCGGCTGCGACAACCACCCTCGTGCCACAGAGAGCATGGATCTCCAACTCATCGCTCAAAGCTGCTTCTGCAGTTCAGAGCCAGCCTGAATCTGGCTCTTCCTTGTCCGCTTCTGGAAAGGTACGGAGGGAGGTTGCTCTTCCAAGCCAGGAAAAGAAAGAAGGCGCCATGCAGTATGCGTTGTAAGTACAACCTCCTCCATCGGTCAATTGTGCGCAATAACTAAGCCACTGGTTCCTGACGCTTTTTGGAAAAACAGGACAACACTCGACCAAATCACAAACTGGGCCCGCCAGAGCTCGTTATGGCCAATGACGTTCGGATTAGCTTGCTGTGCTGTGGAAATGATGCACCTGTCGACCCCTCGTTACGATCAAGATAGGCTTGGTATCATTTTCCGAGCCTCTCCCCGACAGTCTGATGTGATGATTGTTGCTGGAACTTTGACCAACAAGATGGCGCCTGCTCTGAGACAAGTTTACGACCAAATGCCAGATCCTCGCTGGGTCATCAGCATGGGAAGTTGTGCCAATGGTGGAGGCTACTATCACTACAGCTACTCGGTTGTTCGTGGATGTGACCGCATTGTCCCCGTCGATATCTACGTACCTGGCTGTAAGTTTATGGACTAACCGCTCATAGTGAACCTTTTGAGGTGCTAATGTATTATTCTTCAGGCCCGCCTACATCCGAAGCCTTGATGTATGGAATTTTCCAACTTCAAAAGAAGATGCGATACACAAAAATCACGCGCATGTGGTACAGAAGATAGGCTATGGGGTGTTCTTTTTATTTCATGGTTTGGTACATTAGATGTAGATTTACAAAGCTTTGTTCAACGAATTTGTCTATTCAAAACTGCACTTTCAGGTTGTTTGGGATTATTTCCACAAACTAACAGGCTCCGTACAAATATACTTGGGCTTGGTGGTTGTCAGATAGCACATCCAATTGCAATTTTTTCTTTTGTTTTCAATGTCGAAAATCAATAATATATCTAGAGTAAAATACGATCACTCTACAGTCCTGTACATATCTTTTAGCCTCCAAAAACAACGCCCCCATTGGGGTGTAAGCACTGTCCAGAAATGTAGCTGCTATCTGCGCTTGCTAGGAAGACAAAACAGGTAGCAACTTCGCTCGGTTGCCCCGGACGTCCCATGGGCACGCCACTGAATTGTTCCATGGCCTCGGTGGTCATAGTCGAAGGAATCAGGGGGGTCCATACTGATCAACACGTGTGAGTAAAAGTTGAAGCAAATACGGCTGTATAGTGTTTGTAGTCTTGGGACTTACTTGGGCCAGGACAAACACAATTAACTCTAATTCCCTTGCTAATTTGCTGGTTCGACAGCGCTTTTGTGAATGCAACAATCGCCCCCTTGGTAGATGTATAGTCAAGAAGATCGCCTCTTCCAACAAAAGGATTTACCGATGCGCAGTTGATGATTGTCGAGCCTCTTTTTAAGTGCGGTATCGTGTATTTTGCGAGGTAGAAGAAGGGGTGTATGTTTGTATCAAAGGTTTTCTCCCATTGTTCCCTATTTGCGTGTTAGCACATTTATTATAATGAGCCCCTCAAAGAAGCCAAAGACGTACTCGCTTAGATTTGAGATATCTGGAACCATGTTTTGGAAAGCTGCATTGTTCACCAGAATGTCGATACCCCCAAGGCATTGTACAGCCTTATTGACAATAGCCTTGCAATTCTCCTTCTTCCGAAGATCTGTTGGAAAGAGATGGCATTTACAGCCATGCTCCTCGACCTTTTTCTTTGTTTCCTGGGCATCTTTCTCTTCAGTTGGAAGATAGACTATCAGGCTTGATGCTCCTTCCATTGCGTACAGGATGGCAATAGCCCTTCCAATCCCAGAGTCCCCTCCAGTTATAATAGCGCGCTTCCCTTTCAACTTCTCTGCTGGTCTGTAGGGCTGATATCCACCATCGTCTGTTGGGAGTTGATCCGAGACTGGTTTTGGGTCCAGCATCATATGCTGCCATCCTGGTTTCTCTTGGTGGTGAACCGGGATTTGGTGTCCTTTGTGTTTTTTCTCTCAGTCAGAACGATGTTCGTGCCTTGGCAGGACTGACAAACCTGGTTCAAATTGCGATTTGGTGGTCATGTTGGTAGTAGAGGGGGTGTACGAGTGATAGGCTTGATAATTGGATGGTTGGGTTGGAAAGTTAAAGAAATATTTTATTTTTCTGCTTTACATAGATGTAGGTACAAATCATTCCTTGAAAATGGGCAGTTATATTCCGCTTCGGGACGGTTCGTCACGGTGACGTCTCGGTGTTGTAGGCCTGATGACATTAGCATGAGAACGGCAGGCGACCTTTTGAACCTTGGAACGCGATGCCACCAAACATGATTCATGCATAATTAATTATTGAAGAATACCGTGCAAGAACCGCTGCTAAATTGCATGCATGTGCATTTCGACAACCTAATATGTAACTGTGAAAACAGCTCGTTTGTCAGTCACTCCAGGCGAGCGGCAGCTACACTAAATGAAAACTGAAAAGATACCAATCTATCGGAGTAATAGTAGGATTTCTATTTTACTGGAAATCCACAACCCGGTAACAATAAGTTTTGGCAGAAGAATAACTCGAGTAATTCAAAGTCGAGAGTAGGTGACGATGTATACATGCTTACCGCCTTCCGAATGTGAAAGTGGGGCGGCAAAAAAAAAAGGCGCATTAATTTTTCCCAAAGACATTGGAGCTAACTTGCACGACGTCCATGGGGGATTTTTGGCTTGTTCGTTTGCAGTCGAATTCATGATGGGGTCTACTTCTATATGCAATTCTATTTCAGCGACGCCGCATAGCTTTTTGCGGCCATCGCATGAATTACACTTCGCCTCGCGACTTGCGGCGAAAAGCTTTCTTGATCCGCTGACGCTGAGTGCCTCGAAGCAACGCCGGAATACGTCGAAAAAAGGCCTAGGAAATTCAGGCATTTCAAAGAAGAATTTACGCTATGGACAACCGCTGTACGTGGACGGGTTTTCTGTCGATCAAATATGGGAACAGGCAGTGCGAATCATCAGCCATACAAGCGATGAACTGAAAGACAACATCCTTGCATCTTCGCAGCCTTTGAACAAACCGGATAGTCGCCCAAGCCAACATTCGCGCGAGTCTAGCGTTTTGGAACAAAACATTAATCTGTCTGAAAACGACTCTTACCAGACCGACTCGGATGCAGAAAAGTTGTCCGAGGATGTGGATGCTGCCGAGGGTCTATCCAGCGATGAAGGCTCTAGCGATATAGAGAATGTAGATATCGAAGACGTTTCTTCAATATCTGAAGATGGCCAATCGAATACTTATGTGGAAGACAAATTCAATTTGAATGACGGGTTCTTCTCCATCGATGAATTCAACAAACAAAGCGAGTACCTGGAGAATCTAGACGCGAAGGGTGCCCCAGAGGAGTTCAGTGACGAGGAAGAGATAGATTGGCATGTCGCCCCGACCGCTGCGAGCATGTCAGGTAGCAAATCAAACAAGAAGGAAGCCAAGGAAAGTCGCGAGAATGGTGAGAGCAGTTCAGAAAGCGACGATGGCGGCCCAACATTTGGCAACGCCGACCTCATGGGTGACGACAGCGACGAAGATATGGAGGGAGCTAATGACGATGCGGAGGACTGGATTGACACAACCGATATAAAATTCGAGGATTTCTTTGCACCTCCTGCCCGAAAGGTGTCGCGGAAGAAGTCTAGACCACTTCCAAAAACACAGCCGTCTCAGAGCGCAATCAATGAAGATGAAGATGATGAAGATGTCGAACGTGCCATGGCCGACGTTCGACGTGATCTCTTTGATGACTTCTCTGATAATTCAGATGTTGAAATGGACGACGAGCAAACTGGCGGAGCACAGCGCGCGCGCTCCACTCATGAGCAGCAAAGAGCCAAGATCGCAGATGAGATTCGCCGTCTGGAGATGGCTAATGTTGCAGAGAAAGAGTGGATGCTGACAGGTGAAGCCAAGGCTTCGCAGCGACCAGTCAACTCGCTGATAGAAAACGATCTTGATTTTGAGCGCATCGGCAAACCAGTGCCGGTCGTCACGAATGAGACGTCGGAAGCAATTGAGCAATTGATCAAACAGAGGATTCTTGCCAAGGAGTTTGACGAAGTAGTACGGCGCCTCCCAGATCTATTGCAGCAGAATGCTGCCAAACGAGGCCGTGTCGAAGTGGACCAGAACAAGTCCCAGCACAGTCTTGCCGAATTGTACGAGCAGGACCACCTACGACTGAATGACCCGGCATACGTAGACGAAAAGGATGAGAAATTGAAGCGCAGTCATGCCGAAATCGACCAATTGTGGAGGAATACAAGCTCCCAGCTTGACGCCTTGTCTAACTGGCATTACAAGCCCAAGATTGCTCAACCAAGCATCAACGTTATTACCGATGTTGCAACTGTTGCGATGGAAGAGGCGCGTCCTAGTGGCGCGGGATCCTTGGGCGAGCAGGGAATGCTTGCCCCTCAGGAAATCTACGCTCCGAACGAGAACAATGGGCTTGGAGAAGTTGTTCTACGAAGTGGGCTCTCGATGGCGAAAGATGAAATGAGCAGGGAAGAAAAATCAAAGAGAAGACGCAAGCAAAAGGAGAAAATGAAGAATGCCAAGTCCCTTCCTACGTCGAAGAAGAAGACAGATGAGGGACAGCAAATCGTCAATGATTTGAAAAAGGGCGGAGTCAACATTGTTGGCGACAAGGGACAGTTACAAAATCTAGACGGGCAGCATGCGTCAAAAACGGCCGAGGCCCAGGCGGGTAGGCTTAAGCTGTGATTCTATAACCCCATCAATTGTTAGATAGACTCTTCCTAGCTTGAATCGTGTATAAAAATATGTTGTCTCGGGAGTAGTCCTGGTAGCCCGGGAAATCTCGCAATTCCACCACATTGAATATCTTCTTGATCTTCTTGATGCAACGTAGATCGGCACGGCGACGGCGCTTATAGCAGAAATAGCACACCGAGTCGGGACCTAGAAGCCTCTCAAGCGTAGCGATGAGCAAGGGAAACGCGGGCTCGAAGTAAACGCAGTCGGCAGCCAGGACGACGGGAGGAAACTGTGGCAGATCTGGCGAGGGCGGCAGAGCCCAGTCCAGCACTGCTGCAGTCACCTTGTTCGCCAGGTTGTTGCGAGCAATGTTGGCCTGCATCAGGGGCAGCATCGGTTCCTGATCGGTGATGTAAACGGGCCGATCAGTCTTGCATCCTTGTGCGACAGCTAGTCCAACCAAACCCCCTCCGGCGCCAATTTCTACACTGTTGGTTAGAAGAAAGAAAAGAGTCAGTACACACGAGGCAGCTGCCATATATAGATATGTTTTTCTTCTTTGGTATTGCTGAAAAAAGCAGAGAAGTGGTGAGTACAGACATGGTCTTGCCAAGGAGATCCGAGGAGTGCTTTTGCAGCATGTATCGCGCCAACAGAATGCCCGCTGGCCACAGTTGTCCACCGCATCCTTCTTTCAGGTCTTCTTCCAGCTTCAGCGGCTGCTGCTCCAGGAGGCCGTCAAGGGTGACTATCGTTGTGCCGGCATGTTTTCTCTCGCGAATAGGGACCAGGGACTCGGGCAGGTCCAAGTGAGCATCGCCGTCGGAGTCGACGGTGACATTGGACGAGTCGAAGAGATCGTCGGTCATGGTAGACTAATTAATTAGTACGTAACGGCAACAACAATGGTCATCGCAGGCGCTGTTTAAGTTGACATTCTTGGTGCTTCTCCGTGCACAGTCTTCGTGTCGATCGCTTGATCCGGAAGGAGGGGAAGAGCCAAGAAGAAAAAAAAAGCAGGGATAAGCGGCCCTCACAGGGCGCTAGACCACATCTGGAGGTGGCCCTGTTAGTCCTCGATCTCCCCAGAAAACATGAATCAGTTATTTACTAGCAGTATACTCGTATGTGTAACTTACGGGTTTAATTAGTCTTCATAGTGATTCATTATTTCAGTGCATCTGGCAAGTAGTGTCATTGGTCTAGATCAGCGACTAGATCTTTCCTCTCGAACAAAAAAGCCAAGAATAATGTGTCTGCTTGCGGCCACGGCGTGACGTCACGGCATCCAGGCCCAGGCAGCGAGAGTGGCAGTAGTGGCAGTAAACGTGCGGGTGCGTGCTTCTTCAAGCCACTTTGGCTATGTCATTCGGTCATGGAGACGTCATCGGCCCCGATGCAGGCTCGCTTGCCTTATAAGAAGAAAAGGTCACATTGATTCCTTGCCTCTGACTGCACGAACCTCCTGAAGCCTGAATCTACAACAACTTGAACCACTGATCAATAACATGGCTACTCTTCACTGTGCGTCCTGCTCCTCGATCAGACGTTTCTCAGCTAACCCAGGCCCTGACAGACCTCCCCCCTGTGAAGCCCTCGGCTATTGCCCTGGGCACAGTTTTCAACCACACTGCTTCCCTCGGTATTCTCGCGCCGGTCTTTGGTGATGCATACCACCGTGCCCAGGCGGCAAACACCAAGGAAGATTTCGTCAAGTCCAGGGAGACAAGCAGCGCCGTTGCCGCTTGGGGATCTTCTCTTTTCGGAAGTGCCGTCCAGACCTATGGCGTGGCTGCCCTGATCAATGCCACCGGAACCTTGAGCTACAAGGGGGCTGCTTATCTGGGATCTCTCATCTTCTTTGCCAGTTCTGCTCCAAGCGTATGTCTTTTTTTTCCTTTCTTCCCTTCGTCCGGTCTGTCATGAGCTGGAATCTAACGTTTCCTAGTTTGTTGCGCAAATCTTTACCGAGAAGCGACCCCTAGACACTGTCGCCATTGGTGCTGTCAGCAGGGTATTCGAAACCGTTGGTCTCAGCTTATTCTTGACCTGGTGGGGAACACGCACGAATCCGTTTGACTAGAATATAGCCTTGTCAGCTGCATATTGTGATCTTTGAGAGTCAATATCAACCCAAGATGGAACCATTGTATTGTACCAATGTGCCCCAGACCATAAGAATATAAAATAATGTGAAATATTGAAAATACATTCTCCAATAATACCTGTACAGATTTGTAAACCACAGGAATGTCTAGCCAAGGTTACGGTCATACTATCGATGAGCTCTCAAATGTAGACTTATCAATTGCAGTGTTTTAGTAGTGCCGGTTTGTCATTTCAAACAATTTACACAATTGCATCAAAACACCAGATAACAGAGGAAGATCTAAAGCGCGAAAGAACGAGATGCCATCCATCTCACACTAAACAAAGGTTCGGCACGGATACCTATCAATTCGTGTGAGGATCCATTTCCTATTAGATGAAAAGAAAGTACATACTTTTCTGGATATCCTTGACCAGAGCCAAGTTGGTAGCCTGACGGGTTGAGCTTGGCTGGAAGTGGCGGGAGACCATCTGGTCCCAGGACGCCTTCGATGGTGCTCTTGTCCTTTGAAAAAGCTGCAGCAAGACCGCGCTCCTCTCCTTCCTGCTTCAGGCTGACCAGCTGCTTCTCGCCGGCCTCACCGGCCTGCAGGACGTTTTCTTTCGGAGCAGCTTGGCTTCCCACAGTGAGCAATCCGGCTGCATCGGCCTGGTTGACGACGCTCTGTCTTGGGTAGTTTCTTCTGACATCGCGCTTCCAGTAAGGGTTGTCGGCAATATCGGCTGCGGGGAGGGTGACGGGGTCATCGTAGGATAGAGGTGGTAGAGCGCCCGGGGTGGGAAGCCGGAATTGAGGGTTGAGAGGCACACCGGTCGACCGGTTAGGGTCGATAGAGAGAACTCGTCGCACCCTTTCCCAGATTCCGGTTGATTGGACAGTGTATTTCTGTGCAATATGTCAGTAAAACTGCCCAAGAATGCGTGTCGAGAGAGAAGACGCTACCTTGGACACAGCGATGGCGTTCGCAGCAGAGGCTGCCGCCTTTCCCATTTCTCGAGACATTGTCTGGTCAATTCAATTAGCACCGCAGAGCATGAGCCTGGAACAACCGCTTCTTACCACGAGGAGTGTGTTGTGCACTTCCGAACTGGTCTGGTTGTGTCAAAGTGACATGCTTCGGATGCATGAGGAGGTTCGCCGACGTGGCGAATTGTTTTTCCGCTCCGGTCATCACCCATACTTCCATATACTTGTGCCTACTATTTATTGAATAATTTACTTCTTTTTATTGTGTCTCGACAAGTCATTTAATTAGTAACGATTGGAAAGTACCTGTCATTATTCAGTTCGGTTGTCTGGGTGGCCTGGAAGCAAAGTACATTGGCAATCCCAATACAAAATATTAATACTGACAAGTGAAATAATACATAAAAACCCGCTATTTTCCCCACAGCCACAGAGTCAAAGCCACCTATTACTCCTTCTTGTCTTCTTCCTTGGCGTCTTTGTTAACAAGCTCCTCCACAGCTTCAACCGTAGACACGGGGCTGCCAGGCTGCAAGAGCAAAACCTTGCCGGCCTTATCGACAGCAAAAACGCCTCTGACTGTTCCCTTGGGAGATTTCTTCAATCCCAGACTTCCAATCAAGCTGGCAGAGGGATCACAAAGAAGCGGGTACGGTAGGTTCTGTTTCGACTGGAAAGTTGTATTGGCCTTGGGGGAGTCGGTGGAGAGACCATAGATGGAAAGCCCTCCCGCGGTCAAAGGCTCATACTTGTCACGGAACATACAAGCCTGCTTTGTGCCTGTGAAAAATAAGATTAGCGCTTGTCGATGGACGGTCTGAAACATATCCGAAACGTAAAGCAGAGCTTCATGCAGAAACTGTAGCAACGCCGATGGTGTAGGACATTGGCGTATACTTACATCCTGGCGTAGAAGCCTTTGGGTATGTGAAAATGACGACTCCAGATTTGCTAGAAGCCACGAGAGCCTCGAGGCTGGTTGTTTCACCGTCGTTGGTTTGGATCTCTCCTCCAAAGTCTTTGAGCGAAATCGTCTCTCCAGCCTTGGGCACTGGGACTTTGGATGACGACTCGCTAGCCTTTGGCTTTGGCTCTGCTTTTGCTTTCGGTTTGGCCGTCTTTGCAGCTTTTGCGCGCGCTGGTTGCGCTTCAGCAGGCGGTGCCTTGCGTTTCCTCAATTCAACAACCATGTTGGAGGCTGGACAGTGGGAATCTTGCCAGGGGAAAAAAAGGGACTTTCTTGTAGGATGAGGGCTGATACCGTCACGATTAAAACAACGGAGGTTTTACCAGAGAATGTAGTTGGTTCGCGGTCAATGGCGAAGGCAGAAAGTCGCAGAACGTCGCGACGCGTTCCTCCCGTTCTGGGACAAGGCTGGCCTGGCCCAATCATCGAGGACTTATTAATCTCATTTTACTATTTAGCCGCAAGACTGATTAGCGTATTAGTATTACTAGCCTATTATGGTATTATTAGGGCATAACTGTGCGCCTTAGTCTTAACATGGCCTGGAGTCTAGACTAATAGATAGACCGGTGCATGTGGACATCTACCTTTTCATATACAGAGCCTCCTTCTTTTTTAAAAGAAAAATAGATTGTACGTTGCAAATGCCAAACAGTTAAAATCTGTATTCCCAATAATACGTGTGGCAACGTAAAAAAGATTAGATAGATGCCCGAGGCGAAGAGCAATACTGCGGGATTGGCGAATCGGCTGCATTTCGGTTCCGATTACTGTAACATACATTCATGTATGGCTGGGCGATCAACTGTGAGGATTGACAGAGGTCCAATCGCGCGAGGGCGATGACCTCAGTTTTGCCACTTTTTCATTTGTTTCCCCAGACGAAATTCTCCAAACGAACAAGAGTTGGAGCAAACTAAACAAACAGGCCGTTATCACGTGATCTTTTGCGGGACGATTCGGGAAAGACAGCGGCCTCGGCCAATGGGATGCGCCAGAAAAGGTCTGGACATTGCCCGGAGCCGGACCCACTCGGCGGGAGTCGTCTGACCCATTTTTTTCCCGCCGATTTTCCTGCATCTTTTCGCGATCGCCTCCTGCTATTACACCAGAGAGAGTCGCCCTTTTCTAGCAGTTTCGATCCATTTACATCCGGATTTCTCGTGGTTCTTGTCTGCATCTGCTACTTTCCAGTTACCAGCATTTTTCTTTTCACTTTTTTACACGCTTTTGCAATCCAGCTTGATCAAAGAGAGAAAGAACAAGACAACCGAAGAACACAACCTGTTTGTGGAACGCCGTGCGAAATCTCATTCCCAGGCGTGTCTGCCCCAGGTCCCAAGGAGGAAAGCACAGCATGAAGGTTTTCTCATCTGACTGCACCTTCGACTACTCGTGGGACGAGGTTTCCACCGCAAACTGGCGGAAATATTGCCCTTGGAATGATAAATCAACACATGTGACAGCGGTCGACACGCTCTCGAGAACCGTGGAGCCATCCACTGGCATTGTGAGTACTACCCAAATGGATTCACAAACAAACATTGTGAAAAACAATCACTGACAGTTGCTGCTTGCTCAGTTACGCACCGAACGCCTTATCACCTGCCAGCAGACCGCCCCGCGCTGGGTTCTCTCGCTCCTCGGCGGAGATTCATTGTCCTATGTTTACGAAATCTCCTACGTCGACCCAGTGTCGAAGAAAGTGACCATGTGCTCCACGAATCTCACCTGGTCCAACGTCCTGAACGTCAAGGAGACCGTAGTCTATCAGCCATCAAGGTCCATGCCCGGCGCCAAAACCGATTTCAAGCAGGAGGCCCTGATCACCGCACTGTGCGGTGGCTGGCAGAACATTAAGAACAAGCTCGAAGAAGCCAGCGTTGAGCGATTCAGCCAGAACGCAAAACGGGGCCGCGAGGGCTTCGAAGCCGTCCTAGAGATGAGTCGACGTGTTTTCGGCGAACAAAAGGAACTCGAGAGACAACGCCTCCAGTCCGCTTGATTAGACCTTTTTTTTTCCAACTTACAAAAAACATTTGATGTTTCACGGCTAAGCGACTGCATTTATTACTTACGAACAACTGCATTGGGTTAATCAGGGACGGCGCTAATTGTTTCAGTTAATATATCCCATACAACATATGTTTTTCGGCGTGTTTTTTTCACAAAAAGCTCTCCTCTTGCCTGAATCTGCGGGATTTTAGGATTTGGTTTCCTTTACAGATACTCCTTTCTGTGTATTAAATGATTTCACGACTCACCTCAGATATAAACTAATGGGCGACTGTAGATATTCTTTTAAAAATTCAAATAAAATGAATTAGACTTGGATATTGACTTTTTTCTTTACACACTAAACCATCTGAACCTGATATCTGTAGAATTAATTGATCATAGCTTTGCTATAAAAAACAAGTCTTTAACCCATTTTACCCATGTGAAGGGAAGCTCTCGAGACTCGACACTATGTTCTCAGCTGCTGTTTCGATCTACGTACGATCTAATTCCCCGCCTCTTTCTCCTTTGATGCCTGTTCAATAATTCCCTTTTGCAGCTTGGCCCGCTGCCGTTCTTCATAAGCGTTACGGCTCTTGAGTATTCGCTCAACGATCTCGCCGGCATTCACGCTCTGGAACGGATGAGGCTCGACTTCTTTGAAAATACCCATCTCTCGCGGCACGACATAAGGGTCGTAAGTAAGCGGAATAAATGTCGTGGGTCCATGGTAAACGGCGTCTGGGACGCCCCATGGCATCGCCTGTAGAAATGGGCGTGTGGGTGTAAATGGCGTCGAGAACACAATTGAATGGATATACTGCCGAAGATTTGTTAGTTTCGCTCGCGGTACAAGTAAAGTTGTTTCAAATTGTACCTTGCATTGTAGCACGCACAGGCCTCGTTCAAAGATGTTCATAATCGGGTAATTGAGGCCCTTCCAGTGATTGATGACAGAATCGTCATGGATACCAGCAATGATATAGGCAGGGCTATAGTCCACCCCATGTTCAGCAATCCTCTTTTCCTTTTCAGCCGGTTCAAACCATCCCCGTTTCTGACCTTCGGCTTCTTCCATAGCCCACACTCGCCGGAGAAACTCGATATGTCCGGACGAAAAGAGATCAAAACCACCATCCACGTAGACAATTCGCTGGCCCGGTTTTGCAGCAACGCCGCTGATTAGGGTTTCAAAGGTTCCGGCCTCGTCAGAACTCTGGCCAATCTTTGCTTCATCACTACCATTCCAGATCCAAACTTCGGGCCCGGGGTTGTGGCCAGATTCGTCCGTAGCGTATTCTCGGATTCTTTGAAGAAGTTCAGCACTGCTCACTTGGCGATCTTCAGGGCTTCCAGATCCTTCGTTTCCTACCAGGACGTCCTTGACTGATTTGACAAAGTGGTTTTTCGTGCACAGGAGCATTCGCCCAACTAAATCAGTGGTGGAAATGCCTGGGGTGCGCTTCACGACCAAAAAGCGACCAGCGGCCTTTACAAATCGATAGCAGTCATTTCCGTTGCTGTCTGATGTGATGTCGTCTCCGTGGACGACGTACTGACAGCCGTAGTGCGATACCCATGGCAAGTAAGTGACGTATGGGGCGTGGGGGATCGATTTCGTAACCCATCTGCACGCCTCAACAGCAGCAACACTGATAATCCATTTAGCAAACCCTTAATATTCTGGTAGTGCGATAGGAAACTGACCGCTCAGCCAGGGTCATGACAGTTGGTCCTTTGTTTTCGAGGATCGCCTCATCCGAGTGAATGCCAACCAACAGTTCTTTTCCCAGCTTGCGTGCTTGCAGCATGGCTCCAGCATGTCCTGTAAAAAGTCTATTATATTAGCAGGTGCGAAACAAGGCCCGATGTCCCTCCTTACCATGATGGCTGAAGTCGAAACATCCATCAACCCAGATGCGGTCTTTCGAGATGGGCACTTCTTCTTGCGGATCAACCGGCCATTGGCCCGGTGCAGGAACTTCTTCTTGATCAGGAGAAGACATTTATTAATTCTCGGTGTATATTTGCAGCAAAACCGGCTCCGATTTCAGCTCTTGTGACGATTCGACACGATCTTCGAGGTATATGCGGGGTTGCGGCCGGTAAACGTCCAAATAATTCTCGAATTGACGTTTGGTTGTTGTTGTTGTTTCAAAAAAGTGAACAAAAAAAGTGAATGAACCAGTCTCAGATGCATCCGAAGCCTGAGTTGTCCAGGGGCAAAGTGCTGGGAGAGAGGAGAGAGCAGCTGGCTTTCTCGCAGTTGCCAAGTTCCCCGCGCTAAGCATATGCAGGTCCACGGGACGCATCAACACCATCCCTGACGACCTCCCCGATTGACTCCGAAGCATTCCTCCCACGCAAATATCTTTCATATACCTCAGTCTAAAGAAATTTATCATTTATTTGTGAACTGCGCTGTGCAAATTTTGCCGAGCAAGGCCGGAGTCATGGTTCCCATGCTCCCTCCTAATCAAATGAGCGCCCTTGGTCCCCAGAGCGCGACTTTGATCTTCCAACATATTCAAGAAATGTCTACGAAACGAATATCCACCCTTAATTATTTACGAAAAGCGTCAGTCTGGCAACCCTGTATTGAGTGAATTGTCATTGTGTCACTAATACTCTTGCGCCCACAGCCACGATGGCCAGGTCTATTGGTTCAATACGATACGCTTCACCAAAAATGATCTGATGAAGATGCCCTACTTTGATCCTAAAAAGCTCTCCCGCCGCGCGGTAAACTATTTACTCCTCGGCCTTTCGCTCCCCCCGATTCTAGATATGAACTCGACACCGCTGGAATACCTTCGTTCTCTGCACGCTCTACTAGTCGAATTCGAGTCCTTCCAACAAGCTCATTCCCCAGATGGAAACTCTTCGTCAAATCTGGTTAGAGCACGGATACCTCAAATGTTTAGGAGGACAACTTATTCTGGCAGCAAAGCTAGGCGGACGAGTTCGGCCAACGAGATTGGCCTGCCGATGCACTTTGGTGATTCCTCAGATGTCCAAGCGATGACAGGGAATCTCGCTTCTTCAGCAACTGCAGCGTCGGCAATAACGTCACTGTCCAGTCCCGATTCGTCAGATCTTCACCCCGGGGAAGAATATACATATCTTCTGACCCCTTCGCTTCCGTTCGACCCCGATTTCTTCGAGACATATGCATCCCTCTGTGAGGTATTGATTGATTGCTACACCAGACTCATAAGCCTTGTTTCCAGCCCTGCTGCCTGTACCTCAGCGGTGTCGGAGCTTTTTACCAAGACGGATGCCAAGCTTCGCAAGGTGATGGTTTCAAGCGTTGTGAGGGAGTTCGAGGAGGCTAGTAGGAGCAGTGCGAAGAACGAGCTTGGGGGCGTTAGCAGAGTTGTCCTCGGGGGGCTCATGGGTTAATCTGAATCCACTGTAACACCTTTGGCGAGATTTCCTGGGGCTCTTGATATTATAATTTATTATACGAAGTCACGAAAATTCTTTGGTTATTATTTGAACGAGTCCTATAAATACATATCGTAATTCCAAACACATGATGCTGGTATCGACGGTGGCGCGAGATTGCCACAGGTGTAGACTACACCCTACTCTTCAGCGGGCACAAGAGCGCTCTTCTCCTCGAGAAGCTTGGCAAGTTCGCCGTTTTGGTGCATAGACATGAGTATATCACAGCCACCCACGAATTCTTTATCAACGTAGAGTTGCGGTATTGTCGGCCAGTCGGAGTATTCTTTGATTCCTACACGACATAACCCATGGTAAGTATATTATATCCAAAAGTCGAGAGATTCACGCACCTTGCCGGAGCTCTGGGTCTTCGAGGACATTGAATGCAGTAAACTTTTGTGGATCGACTCCCTGGAGGCCGAGAATCTGTATGCTCGCGCGAGAGAAGCCGCACTGCGGCGTTTCGGGGGTTCCCTTCATAAATAGAACAACCGGGGCCGAAGCCACGGCTTTATCTATGGCTGCTCTCGTTTCATCTGAGAGGAACCGGGCTTGGAGGCTGGATGGGCCGGAGACAAACGACCAGGGACCTGGAATGACTCTGCCCTTCGGCACGGATCGCGCGATGCCGCGGGAGGCCTGGGGGGGCGCTTCATGTTAATAGGCTACTCAGAATAATATGTTTAGCAGAGAGGACCTCTTACCTGGAAAGAAAATCTTGAAAACATCGCTGTGGGGGATGTGGACGGTTGTGTGCTGGGGTTGTTGAAGAATTGTTGCAATCAACTCGGGACTGACGTATTAATAATAATTTGAGTATAAGCTAGGACGAGCGGGACCACTCCCGTCATACTATATACAATTGTTTAACTTTTATAAAAGAACATATAAATGAAAGTATTTTTTACTAAATAATTGATCAATAAGGTTAGTGGAAAGTAGTAGATTTTCGTTAATATAATATATTATAACTGAATAATCTATTCTTATAGTAACTATTCTCGGCATATAGCTGCTAACCAAAAAGGCCCTCGGCTAGTTGGTCGGTCCTTATATTCAACAACTATAAAACGAATATACTTTTTGATGACATATGTAGCTATTTAATGTTAGAAGATAACTTATTATCAACTACAGTAGTGTACCATTTTCACTTACTTCGAGTCTCGGAGAGTAATCCACTTCCCACGTTGGCCAAAAAGCTTAATACGCCAGCATGCCCCGATACGTACGTAGTTGCAAATACGTCCAGGAACCATCCAGGAACCGACTTTCTGCGATCTCTGATTTCAGGGGGAAATATTAATCAACTCGCAAGGTGCATATTCGACTGATACTCTAGGATAATTACCACTACGAATTGCCGTTGCGGTTTTTATAATAAGGCAAGACGTGCAGAATAGGCACTACTGCAATTATTCGGCGTTGAGGTATGGCATGCTTCATGCTAGTCACATCAATTAAAATATCATGGATTTTGATGACTTCTAGTGTTCTCGAAGACAAAAACCTAAGCGCCAGCGATCGCTGCGCTAAAATATACGAGCCGCACCAAATGTCACCAATGCTGAACTAGCCTTACTTTGTACCTTTTTATTGACCAAACCCTGCAGTAGTTGGAGCGAGGCTGGCTGGGAAAAATAAGATTGGTCACTACTACCTAATATGCATGACACTAGATTAGTCGCATACGTACGCAGTAAATTAAATACTCACGCAATAATCCACCAGGGCTCCCACTTTGCGTGTTTCTATCTTCAGACCTCTTCACAAATTCTGAAGGGTTTGGTTTACATTCTCTTCCTGTAACCCCTCTCGTCGTGCCATTGCCAATAGTTCCGAGGAAAAATCTCAGTGTTGACAAGGCAGGAGTTGACAATGAAACACGACCTTTTCAGCACTGCCATCTTTTCCGAGCGCCGTGAGTGACAACTTGAATGACCAAGGCGGAAACGAGAAGATAAAAAGAGTCATTTTAACCATTTCTCCAAACAGAACCATTAACAGCGCGAGACTCATCATCGGACTGTCCGTCGAATACATATACCACGCAAAATGGCTATGAATTCACAACATACTGCGGCATTGATCTGCTCGCCACTGAAGTGGGAAGTTTGGTTGAGACAAGTATGACTGAGTGCATGGAACACTGTTCTTTTTTTCAACCTTCTTGCTATGGCGTCACGTATTACACCCAAAACCAAACATGTTCCTTCAAAGCCGCTGGCGTGAACTCAACCATGTTGAGCAAATCGAAAGACGATAATATCAACGTCGACAGCGCGATTGCAAACGCAACTCAGATGGTCTCGTTGGATATTACCTGTCCGTACCAAAACAGCTCGAAAATTGAAACCAGTGATGGCATGCCCTTTCAAATACTCTGTGCTGAGGATATGACGGGGTACGGCGACTATGTCCCTTGGGGATACTCATATACACCGCATACGGATACAATGATGGAATGCATGGAACTCTGCGCCCACGCACACCCACTCTGTCTCGGGATATCGTGGAACCCAAGCATGGTTGATGGATATGGAAACTGCTACCTGAAAAACTCTCAGGACGGTGTTCCTGAGCCTGTACTTGATGGTTCAACCCATTCCGCATTAGTCCATCTGCCAGTAATTGATGCGTGCTCATCAATATCTAAGCAACAGCAAATTTCAAGCCATGACAAACTATTTAACGTGACTTGCTTTGAAGGCCGAGTCGGAAGCAGCAATATCACCTCGGTTTATATGCCGAATATCACCGGATGCGTCGACCACTGTGCAACCTATACTGGACAAGATTCATGTCTTGCTGTGTTCTACGACAACTCATTTGCCGATGGGTTTGATAATTGCTATTTGTTAAATGCCACGGGCACGGAGACTGCCCCGCTGAATTCCACATATGCAGAGCTGGTCTCTAGCCATAACACAACCTCTGCGCCTGCACTGTCGTCATCTGAACCGTCACCGTCTGCAACATCATCGTCTACATCGTCACCGTCTACATCGTCATCGTCTACACCGTCATCTTCTACTGCAGGCGACAGCAGCAGCCACTCTTCGTCCAGCAAAGCGTGGGTCGCGGGGCCTGTGGTGGGTGTCATCGCGGCCGTGACAATTCTTGCGTTGGGGCTTTTCTGGTTGAGGAGAAGGGCCGGGCAAAAGCAATTGGTACCTGGAGATCCAGTCAAGTTGAGCGAGATGCCTCCGCGGTATTTGGTGGAGATGGAAGGGTCGAACCCGACATCAAGGCTTTAATTTGAAAACTGATAGACCCATGTATTTGAGATTCAAGCGGTCTAATTTCTATTTGGGAGGCCTATGTCTATATCAATTACTGTAACAATGTCAAATAAATAGATGTCTTAGTCTACTTATGTAAATATCATTATCTTATTTTACAAGAAGGATTCAGAGGTGATTGATTAATTTATATTGTCAACAATTACCAAAAAAAACTGCGTAATTTCTATATAAAATTGTAATTTAATTTGTAATAGATGATTTTAATTTACTCTTATACTCCTATCTTTAAATTTATATGTAATTTTGACTTCTCGGGGGGGACAAATTGTTTGCACCGCCATACTGTTGCAGGTCGAATTATAAGCTTCAATCACGATTGGACAAAATTTAAGGATAAAGTAGCATCTCTATTAATAGTACAGTACATTAATTACAAGCCTGGGGAGCTCGTTTCCTCCCCACGCTTGCGGTATTGGTCAATATATTCGGCTGCCATGCCCAATGCGATGCCTCCTCCAGTAAACCAGCAGCCATTCTTGAACCACCACCAGCAATTCCCGACATCTTTCAAACGCACTCTCCAGATCATCAGCCCAAGCGTCACAATGGCACTTCCGCAGCTGCCGATGAAATACACCGGCCCTGCGCCAGCTGCCAAGCCTGCAACACCCAAAAGAGTCACCTGGGTGACAGCCAGGCCTGACAAGACCGCTTTGGTGTTATGCTCGTGGCGTAGAGCAATAGATTTGATCCCGGCGGCCGCATCATCCTTGATGTCCATGTGCGCATAAATCATGTCGTACAAAACGGTCCAAGCCACACAGCTGGAGTAAAGAGCAGCAGCAGCTCCAAGTGCATCAGGCCGGCTCAGCAAATCCACACCTAGCGCCGGGAAGCCCATCATTGCACCCCATGAGAAGGTCAAGCCGAGGACAAATTGGGGGTAATTGGTCACCCGCTTGGCCAAGGGATACGAGGCAACAAACAGTAGACTTGGGATCCCATACCACAAACATTCCAAGGGAAATTGGAGAAGTAGTCCTAAGCCGCCTAACAGTTGGAAGCCGGTGAACACAAGGGCTTTCTGAGGCGTCAAAGCCCCTCTTGCAATCGGTCGAAACTTGGTTCGTTCCACGTGAGGGTCTAAGTTTCTATCCCAAAGATCATTGATCGCGCAGCCTGCACCCCGCATGATCAGTGCGCCGGTGATAAAAAGGCCCGAGGTCGCGAGCAATTCGAGAGGAGAGGTCATTGGTACAGCAAGGGGCGCTGCAATCAAAGAAGAAAACAAACATGGGAAAAAGAGATAATATGTTCCCGTCGGTTTATCCAGTCGCACTAATTCAGCATATGGTACCCAGGACTTGGGAAGCCAGGCAAGTAGGCCCTTTTCCGGGGGTGTATATACGACTTGGGCCGGTGTCGAATCTGGCTGCGCAGCGGCCAATTGAGACTGATATTTGCTGATAGTCCATGTTTGCGGTGTCGCGTTGATGTATTTTCTACCGCATCTCGGAATAGAGGAACTTGCACCTGAAAAACGCTGTGGGGTTAAGAAGCTTGTAATCGCCCTTGTATATGACAAGCTGCTCCTGAAGCGTATGTTAAAGGCGCTTTGCATTGCCTGTGACCGGACCAAAGAATCAGAGCACGAGAAACATAGTTTCCGTTTGAGGCTCCTCGAGGATGTCAACATTGGCGCACTGCAATTGAAAGCCACAACCACACGATATCGTTGTCGTGAGCCGAGGTGGTGAGGTTCGAGCAAAGTTTGGACAGAACCATAGATTACCATGCCCGCGTAATATTACACGTAATATTTCGAGCGGTAATCAGCCTCTCCTCGATCTGTAACACGATTGGCCAGGGTGTCCCCCGAGCCCCACAGCGGACCTTCCCCATTGCAGTCGTTTGCGCAATAACAAGCGCGACGTCTCTCACCACCAAAGCTCTTTTGAATCACTCGGACGGTTGCCAGGACAAGATTCCCCCGGATCCTTGGGCTTATGCGACAGCTCCTACTGAGCTTTCAGCTTTGGGCCAAGCCTGTAGGGGCGGGCCTCGATCTATGAAAGCTAAGCAAAGGGTTTGTAAGAGGCATGCCTAAGCCTTGATCTACGTGCATTTGCTGTCGCCCTCCAGATGGAGTCGCTCTGATGCTCATATATTCGGTCCGTGAACGTGAAGGGCCTAGCGAGACACAATGCCGGCAAATCGCGCAAAAGCCGTTTTCGAGCCAATCCCACCAGATATCGATGTCCCTGCTCTGGTCGAGGCCACACCGAACTTTGAGTTTGTCGTTAGGATAAACTGGGCTGCGATTGAAGAGCAGGGTCTCGACAACTTTGAGAAACTTGTCCGTCTCCATGTCGTGATTGGTGGCAAGCCATTGGTCGTGGAGGGCTACGATGCGATTTTAGAGAAGTGGATATTTGCTGAACGGTGGCTTCGGGATAATTATGCAACGAAAAGTATGGACGCTTTACCCTGAAAAGACGCATTCGAGGGAATCGTGAAAGTTGCTAACAGTTTTTGTGTGTAGCGGAGAATGCCAGAAACCTCGGTGCAAAGTCCAACCTCCCTTTAACCATCGGTCATTATCTCAGTAATATGCACATGTTGACCGAACAGTGGAACCTCTCCAACTTTGCCGACCCAAACCGTCAGAGAATATATCTAAAGGACATCGACTGTCCTCCTGTGTGGCACGAGAAATTGAAAGAAATAATCCCACCCTTCCTAACCTATCTAAACGAATCAACGCACGACCCGAGAGAATTAGACTCCAATCCTCACGGCTTCGGTTCTACAACCGGGCTGGGTATCGCCAGAGCGGGGGATCTGATGAGCTGTCTTCCACCTGAGATGAGGGCCGAAAACCTCATGTGCTATATAGGTCACGAAGGCACTTACACTCCCTGTCACCAAGAGATGTGTGGTACTCTTGGCCATAATATCATGGTTGAAGCGTCCACCGGCGGCTTTGAGTATGGAAAGCGTACAAAACCTGGCTCTTCTATTTGGTTCATGACCGAAACCGAGGATCGCCACTTGGTGTCTGAGTATTGGTCATCTTTTCTAGGTCATGATATTGACTTGGAAGACCATTTTGCTCAAATCCGTGCGTGGGAAGCTGCCCCATTCAAAACATATGTGGTTGAGCAAAAAGTTGGCGATTTTATTCTTATTCCACCTCTAGCTCCTCACCAGGTGTGGAATCGAGGGACAAGAACGATGAAGGTTGCTTGGAATCGTACCACTGTCGACACATTGGAATTGGCCTTGAACGAAGCCCTTCCCCGCGCCAAGGCAGTTTGTCGAGACGAGCAGTATAAAAACAAGGCAATCATTTACTTTTCCCTCCAGAGATACTCGAAACTTCTTTCTGCCGCTGATCAAAATCATATGGATGGACTGAAGATTCGCCAACTGCGCAAGGACTTTCGCAAACTCTTTAACTTGTTTACTCAGGTACTTTTATCTGAGACCTTTGATGATAAGATCCCGCAGAAGAAAGCAGTGGAATATTTACCGTTTGACAGCAATGTTACCTGCTCTTATTGTCGATGCAACATTTTCAACCGCTTTTTGACTTGTCCTCACTGCATCGGAAAATTTGATAATGGAGAAGAAGATTGCTACGATATTTGTATGGAATGCTACGCAAGAGGTCGAAGTTGCGCATGTATATCGAATCTCAACTGGGTAGAGCAGTTTCCATGGTCCGAACTGACTGAAAATCACGAGCTGTGGTGGAACCAAATTCTTGCATTTTCCAATCAGGACAAGCGCGAGGAGAAGGACCGATCAACAGCTCTTGAGGCTGAATTACGCGGCCTCGGGCATAGAACATTGGCTGCGATTTGTCAGTCGGAGTTGAGACGACGGCCATGGGTTGATATAACGAAACCGCAACCTGATCGCATTGATGATGATATTGAAAACGAGGACGATGATGAGCGAACGGCAAAGCGCAAGAAAATGCAGCGAATGGAAAAGCTGTCCAAAGATCATGGAAGATGCCATATATGCAAAACTCTTGAGCCAAATTGGAAACTGGCATCATGTGGGCATTGCGGGTCCAACTATTGCTATGGGAGTCTTTTTAGGGCATTCGAAATGATGCCTCAGTCAGTCATGGAAAGCAGGCGCTGGAAATGCCCAAAATGTAATAAAATTTGTAGCTGTGGCGCCTGCCGACACAAGACAACAACTAAACCTTATGAACCAAAAGGATTACTACTTGGCCACGACACGAGAAAGGTAGCAGATGTTCGAAGTGTCGAAGCATTGGTCAACTTTAGCCATTCGAACATCGGGTGGCTGAAAAAAGCCGGTGATGGATCGGATTCCACTCGGCGGCTACAAAGACACCAAGAACGAGCAGAAATCGCCAAGATGCGTGGTGCGATGGCTGGTGAAGAGGATGATGGTATTGAGAACGAAAATTACCGAAATATTGATCCTCAGGCCAATGTTTATGGTGGAATTCCCATTGATCCTGCGTTGGATGCAATGGCAGGTCAGGCTCTCAACGATGTCCCTTCCGGCCACTTGCCTCAAGTTGCCAGCCAGGCCCAGCAGTTGCAAGCTGAAAATGCTATTCCCAGATTTTTTGAAGACGCATCTGGAATTAGATTCGAAATACCTATTGATGATTCGCTGCTATCTAATGCACCGCTTCAAGAAGGCATCGGTGACGTTTTGGCGGGTCCAGGATTACCTCATCTAATGAATCCTATGAATAATAACGCCTCTGGAAGTGGATTTGGATCTGTCAATAACATGCCACCATCCGCTAGGCCTCTCCAGAACGGCCAAAACAGGCTTCTCGTCCGATTGAAGGTTGGGCAAGATCGAATGGGAATGCTGCTCAACCGAAATGGAGGTGCAACTGGGGAACATCGATTACCGGTTTCAAATGCCCCGATTATCATCGAATCTGACGTCGCATTTCACGACCAGTCGGCTCCGCAGACTTGGGAGCAGCAGCAGCAGCAGCCTAAGGCCAAAAGACGTCGTGGCGAGAAGGACAGAGCTTATAGAAACTGGAAAGCGCCAAAACTGCGAGGGTCAGATCATCTTGAGAAACCCAAACGGGCCGGGAGAGTGAATTACTTTGAGGAGACTTCAGATCTTTCCGACACGTGAATTTGCTATCGTGGTTTCAACTTGTCCTAGCATACAGACTGGAGTAATATTCTTGGGGTTTAACCAGCGTTGATTTACGGCACGAGCAGGAATTTGAGGATAACACTCATACTAAATATTAGTGTCTGATATTCAGAACATAGCCTAGGTCGTCCGTTTCTAGTCACTTTAAAATGAGTCATCAAGGCATTACTAAATAATATCATTTTAACTCAATCGTCATGTCGTCAGTATACATGTTTACCAAAGCAATCGGCCAGTCTTTTTCTGAAAAAAAAAGAAAAAAAAAAAAAAAAAAAACTCCTAAGCACCCTTGTATTCATATTTGAGCTTTTGTAGCTCTCCAATGTCAACTTCAATTAATGAGCGACTAGCGATGATGACGGCACCCAGAACCACTATTATAGTTGGTAAGCCATGGGGTCACTGCTTGTGGAGATTAGGCTTACCTCCAGGAAGAATGCCTAGTATGAACTGTTGATGGTCGTCATGTCCTTGGCCGCTCGACGTATACCATGACTGCAAGGATAATAGGACGCATATAGCGGTATTGGCATAGACGAGATAGCTTCGAGGATCGGATTTCCCTTCTTGCACAGCCAGTACACCAGGCTCTCCTAGGCGGTGTTCCTTTGAGTCGAAAGGGCCGAATTTCATCACATATGCTGTCGTGGAGAGGGACATTATACATATTATGTATGTGAATGTAGTCCCAGCTGTCGTAGAAGATGAGAAAATTGCCGGGATATAAGCGACAGTGGCGAATAGTGGCAGTATAGTAAAGACCAACTGATGGCATATTAGAAGAGTCACAAAGCTCTGCAGGAGGTCTGTCTCCATACATGATAAAACGCATTCTGAGCATCATTTTTTGCGGACAGCTCTTGAATGAGCTTGTCTTGCTCTGGAACAGCAGATCAGCTTCTAGATGTTCAGTAGTGAGTGATGGAGCTCAAACCTTCTTCATCAAGCTCCTGCCTATTGCCGAGATCCTGATCCTGATCGTCGTCAGGATAGCGAAAAGTCTTTCGCAGAGTCGCCGCCATGTTTATTATCACAGGTAATTCACTAATGCGCAGTTTGTTCTTAGTATAAAATGATCGATGCTCAAAACAGCGCTAAATGTCGTTTCCGCCGGGCGAGAGAGTGTTTAGCTTGTTTGTCCAACTTCCCCCCGAAGCCAACCAATTCTTCCGCTTGGAACCGCGCAGTCAAGCGATCAATTTCCTCGCCAACATCCCCAGCGCCAAATACCAGGAAATGAAGGCCCAAAAGGAGTTCTTACTTCGGCCATTGCGGACCAACCTCTGCGCGGTGCCGGCGCGAAATGCCAATCTACTCCCGAAAACCCAGCGCCGTTCACTGATTCCAGCGCCGTCTGCGAATACAGGCCCTCTGATGGATCGACGAGCCGACAGAGAACTGCCAAAAGTCGAATCGAGGTTTGCATGGGCTCGCACGCTGCCAATATTCGCGGTCTTGACTGGTGCCGCTGTGCTGGGCATATTCAACTACCAGAAATCCTCGTCGAGCGTGGTGAGCAGCACGTTGTATGCGTTGCGCATTTCGCCAAAGGCCCGCGAGATCCTCGGGGATGAGATCTATTTTGCAAACCAGATTCCTTGGATTAGCGGGCAGATGGATCAGCTGCATGGCCGAATCAATATATCTTACTGGGTCAAGGGGACAAAGGCCAAGGGCAAAATGAGGTTTAAGAGCGTGCGCCCTGATCGTCTGAGCTATGTTAGTTTACTAGGTTCCTCTTTTATGATCTCGTCAATTCCATACTGACATGTTTGCTTTATAGTTCCATACCGAAGAATGGAGCCTGGAGACCGAAGACGGACAAATTATTCAACTTCTTGCGCCAGACGAGGACCCTTTCCGCACACCTTGAACTGGCTAGGAATTGGGTTGGGTTATTATGTTTATTCAGAAACTCTCACCAACAATATTGCATTTCTCGTGGCGTTTTTGGTATCTAGACCAAATGAATGAAAACGGCGTTGTTAGGGACTATTGGTATCTGCAAATTTGCTCTCCATCTTCCAGGACATAATATTATAGTACATTTATATAAATACATGGATTTTTGCCTGTTAAGGTGTTGCTTCCGCTTTGGCTTCTGGTGCTTCGCCTATCGGCTTTGGCTCTATTTTGGGCCATGGCTTCTTGATAGCGTCTTGAATCTTCACGATACAACCCTTGGGTCCGCTAACAGAGCCTTAAAAAGAAAAGTCAGTATCGCAAAAGTATATATGTTTAGCAGATCCAGGAGCCATACCGTTCACAACAACAATTCCGTTTTCACTGTCAACCTTGAGAACTTTCAGGTTCTGTAATGTGTTCCGTTCACCACCCATGTTTCCAGCCATCTTCTTCCCAGGATAAACCCTAGAGCCACCGCCCTGACCAGGACCCAAAGAACCGTGAGAACGATGTGTCAAACTGACACCGTGACTACGATCTTGGCCGTGGAAACCATGTCTCTTCATCACACCGGCGAACCCCTTTCCCTTGGTGTTTGAGCGCGCATCGATAAACTGGCCTTCCTGAAACCAGTCTGCAGTGATCTCCTCGCCGACATCCAGCAGGCCCGTACTATCCCTGACGCGAAACTCCTGAACATATCTCTTTGGCGCAACGCCGGCGGTCGAGAAGTGGCCGAGCAAAGCCCTCGTGACCCGGTTCGGTTTTTTCCAGCCAGCTCCGACCTGCACGGCAAAATACCCGTGTTTCTCAGCAGTCTTGTGTGCGACGACTTGGACGCGATCCAGCTGCAGCACAGTGCACGGGATGCGTTTTCCGGTCTCTGGGTCGTAGATAGCGGTCATGCCTTGTTTGATGGCCAGCGCTCCCGTGCGCAGTGGCAACACGTCGGCCTTTATTTTGCGTTCCAGAGCAGCTTCAGGAGTCGATTTGAGGAGGGGGAGACCCGGTCGGGAGTCGTAGTTACTGTGTTTGGGCGGATTAAGTGATCTGATACCGAATTGACGTTTGCTGGTGAAGTTGACGAGAATCTGCGCAACCCATCCTGGCTGGCCGAGGCACAGGGCCTGTCGCGGCAGCTTTGGAGGCATTGTGTGCCTCGTGTTGAGGAAAAAAAAACAAACAGTTAAAAAAATTAACAAGAAAGAAAATACGAAACTTGATGCGTTGGCTGGATTGAGCTGTGTCTGGACAAGCAAATAAATCGGGCGCTGCACAAATTGTCCGTCGACGCTCTGCCAAGCCTTTTGGCATTTTCGGGATTAGTGCGATTTACTAGTTGTAGCATAGAATGTAGATTCAGAAGGATCACGTTCAGAACATGGTTATTAAATATTTTTGTTTCCCTGGTTTCTCAAACAGTCCTCAGAGCCAGTATCCTCTCGAGTGGAATTAGTAGGATTGGTCTCACTCCGATACTCAAGCCAAAGGGGATGTTTTGCCGAATCCGCATAGTCCACAGCAGGGCCAGGCTCAGAGGAGTCGACCTGCAGTATCCTACAGACTTCAGTCCACCCAGAAGTATAATATTCCTGTCGATCTTCTGGCGTCAACCCCGATTGTGTGCGTTTCAGGGCTCCAAGTAGTTTTTCTAGCTGCCATACCCCTTCCGCATCACTGGATGGTCTAGTCCTGCGTTCTAACATTTGAAACCAAGTTTCATCTGTCCGTTTAACTGGGCTTGTGAACTTTTTGATGGACACCCATTCCCAATATGAGGGAAAGTAGCCACTGCACTCCCAGTCAATGATACCACTGACATTTTTGTCATCAGAGATTAGAATGTTGCTCCAGTCCAAATCGCAGTGAGTAAGTACGTTTGGAAGGGACCTCATCGCATCGGTTCTGGTTGTGACATATGCAGATATAAGGTTGTTGTCCAAGAACCCGCTAAATCTCTCTTGATTGAACTCTGAAACACCTGCAATGCCAGATCGAAGCGGTGCTCGCTGGAGCTGTGTTGCTTTGATATATGGAGAATGTAGCTTGTGCATCTCTCCTAGAAAGGCGACTACTTGATCTGCTATCTTTTCCCTTTCATGAACTTCCAAAGTAGGCCAAGCCTTTTCTAAAGTCACACCAGGGATCTTCTCCAATATGAGATGTTCAAATTCTGCCGACTTATAATAATCGTATACTCGGGGGACAGGCACCGACGTGTTTGCTTTTAGTGTATCCAGCAGCTCCTTTTCAAAACTCAAAGTAGGGAAGCGTAATCTCACGGATTTTCGAATTCTACCGTCACTCTGAAGAACTACCTGGCGATTGACAGTTATATCATCGGGACAAAACGGATGCATGAGCTGGTGAATAACGCTTTCTGAACTGTGCACAGGGGGTCGTGGTTCAGCAAATGGTCTTATGCCTTTCCAGAAGAACTCTGCGGCTTCACGCCGAGTACGTGCATCCGGGGCATTGACGAAATATTGGCTCGAAGAGATGGGCTCATCCAAGAAACTGCTAGCCATTTCGAAGCAGTGCTCAAAAGAGAAAAATATAGAAATAGATGGATCATAAAGCTGTCGGACATACCGGGGCATATACCAGGCTAAACCGGAAACGGCACGAATTTCTTCCATGCGGAGTTTGAAGGACCTCTCGGATTTATTTAATGATTATTTATTTCCCAACCATCCCCACAGCTCTGCACCAAAGCCAGCACAGGGCCCAAAACAAAAAGGCCATTCAGCGTGTTTATTTATTTATTAGTCCTCATTTTCATTTCATTACCAAAACAAACCGCCCGCCAAAAAAAAAAAGGTCGTCAACGACCCAACATCCGAGGATGCCGTCCTTTGCCGTATCTGCATCGCAACTGTTGCGTCGACAGGCCGAGTCTGTCATTCACATGGCCCGTCTATCAGCACGACAAAAGACAGCATCGCCTTCATCAATCAAGATCCCACGCGCTCGATTCAGCACGCAACGAGGAGGCGCCACTCGCCGCGCGCCCAAACCCTCTTCTTCGTCTCTTCTTCAACAGCGCTCGTTTTTCCAGCAGCGATTCTCGTCTACCACTAGTAATGCCACAACAAAAGCCCAGCCACAGACACTATCGCAGCGACTCAAAACCCTGTCACGCGAGTATGGCTGGTCGGCGCTGGGCGTCTACCTGGCACTTTCGGCGCTTGATTTCCCGTTTTGTTTTGCGACTGTGCGACTAGTCGGTGTGGAGCGCATTGGCCATTTGGAGCATACGATTATGGACTGGATCAAGGGTACGCTGGGACAGTTCTGGCCGGGGAAGATTGGGGCAGCACACAAGGAGCCAGAGCAAGGAGGAGCCGTGGATGAGCATGGTGTTATTGAGGCGCAGAGGCGGAATGTTGAGGAGGGAGCCAGTACGTTCCTTTTTTTATTGTTGCTGCTGCTATGTCAACTTGGCTTGTGCTAATGATTCGACAATAGGTATATGGACTCAACTCGCCCTGGCGTACGCCATTCACAAGAGCTTCATCTTCCTGCGAGTACCCCTCACCGCTGCCGTCACGCCCAAGGTTGTGCAGATTCTTCGACGATGGGGTTGGAACATTGGCAAGAGAGCGCCAAAGGGCAACTAGCTTGAAATAATGCAACGTTTGGTCCGTCGCCTGTCCTTCTCTTGCAAGAATAGATTTGACCAACGGACCACATGTACTATAATAGAATATTGTGTGCGTGTTTACAGCCATCACCCCACTCCTGTGGCTATCGTTTGAGGTTTTACATCTTTGCTATATTTAGAGACGATTGTACCATAATAGATTTACATTGAGACCCAGCCATTTTTGTCAAAGGCCTACTACTAACACACAAGCAAACACGTTGCATTTTGGAACAGCCCTCGTCCTCTCTCTCTCTCCCAGCAAAGAAATGATATCTACAAAGTCCAGGCCCTAGCCATATCCTAAGAAAAAAAATCTGAATAGAGAGAAAAGTGAAGCAATAAAAATAATAAATAATAAATGAAATCCGAAGTACAAAACAAGAAGCAAATTAGCCACCCTCATTAGCTATAAAGCAACATCATAGATCAATGGTTTCGTGAAATCGAAGTACTCCGTTTGCCTTCATGACGCCGTTGACACCGGTGGGCATCAGATATGTTCGCTCTGCAGGGGAAATATCCATGGAATTAGCTTGGGCCGCTTGTTCGCTTTCATCAGAATTGTCGGCGACAAGAACAAGCCCTTGTTCCTTGATAGTCTCCACAAGCGAGGGCATTATATCCTAGTGTATATTGTTAGCATTTGAAGATGGATCGTGCCTGGAAGAGTAAATTGCTCACCAATAAATTCGAGCGACATATCAAGCCCATGAAATTATTGCTCTGTGCTATCCGTGCAGCTTCTTTTATAGATATCGAGACATGGCCGCTTGATTGAACCGCAAGGTTTGTATTAGGCTCCCGAGTAAAGTCTCGGATCTGTCCCAGATCATTACAAAGTAGGACGGGGTCTAGTCACAGTCAGTCGCAGTTTATGAGACCACTCTTGCAGAACTTACAGTTTGGTTGCTTCCAGTTCAGCGCAGTACAAATGTTCGGATTGTAGGATGAAAAGACGACCGAACGCATAAAGTCTGGGTCCCTTTCGCGAGACGCCCTCGCATGGTCAAAGACAACTGTAAGAACTGAATCGGCGAATGTGTTGATATCTGCCAAAGACGACATGCTGAGTGACTGCTCTTCGGCCGCCGTTGGGTACAGAACGGCAAGATTAATGTGGATATTGGTAGGAAGGTGCAGTAGCACATCTTGCAGAGATAGGAACGAGGTTGCAAGTAGCTGGTGAACAGCGCCCAGGTCGTCGGGCGTTTTTGAGTGTAAGGATTCGAGGACTGCGCGAGTATCGATACCTCGCGTGTGAGCAATGGATGTGAATTGGTCGTAGGTTAAGGAGCAAACAGGAATCCCAAGGCCATGGTGATCGATAGAGAAGAGAGGATAGAGGACAGGCTGTTTATCCTTTGTAAGCTGCACAAACAGTTGCACATAATCCCCAGACAAACTCGAGCCAGTGATTAATCCATTGTGATCTGCATCACTTGCATTGGTAGCTTTCCAATACGTAGCAAAGTGTGTGATCTCTAGTGGATCTCCATAGTATGGCTTGATAACCTGGTAGTTGAAGCGCAATTGACCGATTGAGCGCAGTCGGGGGTCAAACAACGGCAACGAGCATGAACCTGCACTGGAATCCTCCGCTGTAAAAACGGTTGGTAAAGCGACTGTTTTTGCTATCACCTTGGACCCGAACGTGGGGAAAATCTCGAAATCAATGGTAAAAGTGTCTAGACTGTCAATCTGGAATGTGATGTTGCGCGAGTCCTCTTGCAAAGGCAGCATAAGAGTACGTGGTATCACGTCAGTCAGTTTCGAGGACATGGTCAATCGAGCAGCAGGGTAACGTCCAGCCTGGTCGAAGACGATGGAACCTGGACCAGATGGCTCAAAGCAAATTTGAACAAATGCCTTTTTATCCAAGAAGTTATGTCCGTATCGTCGTAGTGGGATAATCGGAGGGGGTAGTTCCAGGTCGGGGATGCCGTCAGCACCAGATGCCAGCGCACCGTCAGTCTGAGTCTCGGTAAACCCAAATGAGACTTGCGAACCTGCCTGAGCAGTATCAAGCGGGCGATGCGGCAGAGATGGATCCCTTTTTGACCACAGTAGAGCCATACACTCAAGACGTCCTTCCCATGCTGCGTAATACATTGCCGTGAGCCCTTTCTCGTCCACGACAGAAGTGTCAACGCCCAGGTCCAGGAGAGTACGGAGGCAGTTCACGCATCCTTCGCTGGCTGCGTGGAAGACAGGGGTCCATTGATATAGCTTATCCCGCTGGTCGAGGTCTGCTCCGTGCCTCTTGAGTAGCAATAGAAGTTCGGGCGCTGAACCAGACCGAGCAACGAGATGCTGAGGGTATAGCCCCTCGGCGTCTGGAAGTAAAGAAGCGCCCTTTTCAAGTAGGATGGTGACAATCGGAATAGACCCATGTTGACATGCTAGGTTTAGAGGGATGTGGTCCGACTCAGACTTGGGATCGATTCTGGCATTGCTCTGTAAAAGTCGTTCGGCACAAGCTAGTTGATCTCTCACGATACTGTGAATCAGGGGGGTGAAGTTATCATGATCGGCGCAATTGATCGTCTCGGTTTCGGTTGCGAGAAGGGCTTCCACCATGTCAACTCGGCCATGCATACATGCGTAGTGAAGAGGCAATCGGCCGTAAACGTCTGATCTCGAGATGTCGACCCCACCAGACAGGCCAGCCTTGAAGACGAAGACCTGGCCAGTGATTGCGGCTTCGTGAAGGCAATTTCGCCCGTTGATGTCGTCCTCGGCGTGTAAATCAACCAAGCCACTGTCGAGCAAAACTCCGAGGATCTCATCCGAGAATTCACCGATCGCAGCCAAGAAAACGCGTGTAATCTGCTCGGCAGCATCAGGTGACTGTCCTACTTTCTCTATCCAATCCTTCAACACGGAAATATTGCTGAAAGCTGCCGAATGGAGGATTTGAAGGTCGTTCTCCCCCTCTTCAGCGCGTAATGGTCCTGCATCGCCACGTTCAGCCGGACGGGCGACGTCAAATCGAATGTTCTCGCCCTCGGCCCAGGCTTCTAATTCAAATCGTGCCGTAGATGCCTGATCTGACAAGTCACGAAGAACTTCTCTGTTAAAGCACGGTTGAACTTCGACGGCACGTTGGAGGTACAACTCCTTCATCCGAGACTAGAATCCGATATATTAGCCAACCGCAACATAGCCCTAGCAAGCGACTTTTCGAACCTTGGACGTCTTATCCCACTATAGACACAAGAAATCAGTCATATTGCAAATCAGTACCATTATCAGATAGCAGACGAACCTTTTTCAAAATTTTCGATACAGCAGTTTCATTGATTGCCACAAATTGCTAAGCCCCCCATGTTAGCGTCACAACAAGGGCATTTGAAAAGTTGGGCGGTGTTACCTGGAGCTTGTTCAAATCTCCATCAAACTGCTGAAATCCTTCAAATAGTGAAACAAAATACCCCGGGGCTTTGGAATTGGTGGCGGTACGCGATTGGACGACATGTTTCTTGTCTAATAGTGTGCGTAATCGGAGAGAAAACTAGAAGACGGTCAGGGACTCGACAGATAGAGGTAGGGCAAGCTCCTCCGTCATACCTCCGTCTCTTTTTGCAGATAAAATACATTGACTTTTTCAATTTCACGTTCCTACTCCACCGGTAAGCTTCTTTTTTTGACGAGTCTTCCTCGCGAAAAAACGTACCAGGCGAAAGAAGAAAACCTCTTTGTTCGCTCGGAGGGCTGACTGGGTATCGGTGTTTTCCTGAGGGGCACCGCGAGCCGGGATGGTCGGGGTGGCACTCAGCTGCTTGATCAGCTAGAAGGAAAAATGCGTCAGTGGCCGATATCCCGGAAACAGAGGTTGTATAAGTGGCATCCAAGGCAACTCCGACCCACCTTCTTCAAGGCTTTGTAGTTGACAAAGACCGCCGCATATTCGGGGAGATCAAGCTGTCTGCGTTGAATCTGCTTTCCGAATTTCCTGCCCTTGTCAGTATAGCGGCCCGTGTAACGACGGGGCAGATCTGGCGGCCAGGGTCGGGGATGGGAACGTACATGTTGCTAAAGGGCTTCACGAGCAAGCCACGCTAGGTAGATGACTTGAACTGGGAGCGGGGGATGCAGTCTAGGCAGTCTAGACAGTAGAAATAGCAAGGGTCAGCGAATTTCGACACGGCGCAGCAAGCTTCACGGATCAGGCATACCGTACGAAGGGGTCACCCGAGCAAGTAGGAGGCCTGATGGTATACACGAGTTTTACATAGGCATTGCGCCACTGCTGTGTGTCCGAGCCTCGAGCGTACAATGTAGCGAGTGTGTATATGTGTGTGTGTAACTTCCGAGGTATCGAGATGGCGAGGAACGCAACAACGAGAGAATGTCAATGCTTGTTCTTTCGTGCAGAGACAGGCTTGTTGTTCTGAGTGAGCAAGCACGCTGGTCGACGCGGACGAAGACAGGGCGAGAGCGAGAGAGAGAGCAGCAAGTAAATAATGACGTATCAAAGTCTGGCAGTCAGATGAGCGACTGGGCTGGAGGAGGAGGGGAGGAGCAGTCGGGAGAAAGAGGGGAGAACGAGCCCGCAGCACAGCGCAGCAACGACACGATAGCACAGCGCAACCTAGCACAGTGCAGCACAGCACAGCACAGCACACAGTGTTCCCCCAGGCGTACTGTATGGAATAGGAAGCCTCGACGTGTGCGGGGCAGCAGCGACCGCGAGGGCAGGAGCGAACGAGGAAGCTTCGACTGCCACTGCGATCGGAGCTCCCCAGGACCCAATGGCAGCGCGCGCCTGCACCACGTTCTCGGCCAGCGCGCCAAGCCCGGGCGGGAGCTTGCCGCGTGCGGAAGCCCGGCGGAAGTACCGAGTACGTAATTACTATCTGCAGTATACATACTATGGATACCGTACCTGTATCTGGTATCCTTGTATATTCCAGGTACCGTGCGGCAGTAAATAAATAAATACAGATAAACTATAGTAGAGTATAAATATAGAGGACGATCCCCATGTGCCATTATCGGTGCTCTACACAGATACACCACAATGATACTCGCTAGTATGGCTAAGGACAGACACACAGATTGGGGAAACACAGCCAGACAAGAAAAAGAGACAAGAAAGAAACACAATATGTATGTGTCCGTCAGATACAAAAAACAGATGAGCATATCCGGGCAGAGACAGAGAAAAAAAAAGTATGATGTACCTATACAGAAGAACAAGATGGCGCTTTTGCAAGATTAAAACAACTCGAGTCTCCCTAGCCAAGTAGCCCTAGGCAAGTCCCAAAGATATGTTCAATCCCAGACAGCAATAAATGACAATAAAAGATGATGGAATAAAGAAAGGCAAGTTTTTGCAAACCAATGATTATATCAACAATTACCCGCAATCCCCAAGTAGTATTGCGGCAGAGAAATTCGTTACTCGAAGCGAATATGTCGGAAGAAGAAGTAGAAGCGAAATATAGGCAAGCGAGGGTGTGTGTTTGTGGGTGTGTGAGACACCAGAAGACTAGAAGTTCTGGGCAATTCCAGCATTGCCCTGCTGCGGGTACACTGCTGCGTTCTCGATGCGCGTGTTGCGGCGAGCTTGAACGTCGCGGATCACGGGGGCCGCCGACCCATATCCAGGATCGCCGTATGGCTGCGACGAGTGGTAGTACGCGTTGTTTTCATCGTAGTAGTGACCAGCTCCCGCGCTCACCATGTGAGCATCTTCCGATCCTTCAGAGTGCATCCCAGCCGAGTATGCCGACGACGCGTTCGACGTTCCACGACGAATATCACTGTCGTTGGCTCCAGCAGCAACTTCAGCAGAATCTGGTCTTACTCCACCATCGCCGTAGTGCATGGGTGCATCATTTGGCGAGGCGGTATGGCGCCCGTAACCAGCGGCACTGCCAGTATCAGACATCGGAATGCTCATTCCCGCGCCACTCGACAGGTTTGTGGACGGTTTGCGAGGGTGTGAAGTCGTTCCCCAACCTCGGTACCCTGAGCCACCATCATCGGGGGCATATCGTTCACTGTACGTGTTGGATACCGAAGCTGCTGCTGCACCCGGACCAGAGGGATCGTTGTTCGGGTTGAATCCATATTCTTCCACTTCCTTACGTCGTTCTTCCTCGGCCAGTTTGTTGGCCTTGCGTCTTCTCCACCACCATATCAGAACGCAAATAATCAAGCCCACCGAGACAACAGGGACCACAACGGCAACGGCAATTGTGCCTCCAGCCGACAGTCCAGAAGAACCCGAGGAGGCGGCTGCGCTCGTAGAAGAGGCCGGCGACGAAGAAGTGGTCGAAGATGCACTTGCCGTCTGAGTTTGAGAAGCTTGTGTGGCAGGCGATGTCGATGTGATAATAACAGTAGTAGGTGGAATAGACGTCGTCGTAGAGGTGGAAGATATCGAGGTCGAGGTTGACGATATGGTTGTCGAAGTAGAGGAGATCGTAGTGGTTGTAGATGATGATGACGTCGTCGAAGTCGAAGTCGACGAACTGCTGGTTGTGCTACTTATGCTCGTGCTTGTGGTTGTCGGAGGAAGAGACGTCGAAGTCGACGAGATGGAAGAGGAAGTAGTAGTACTAGAGGTGGGATTTGGCGACACGGCAGCTAATATAAAATGAGCATGTGCATTTTAGAGGGACGAGAAAGTGATTCTAGTTAAATCCTTACATGTTGAGGCCGCGGGTGCTGCCGCCATCTTGACTATATCGACACCTTGTAGTGTCATCTCAAAGGTTGAAGATGGCTTTTTTTCCCTTTTTTTTTTTTTTTTTGACGCAGATCAGGTGGTTGGAAACCGGATTTAGTCCCAAAAGCCCTTTCCCCCTATCTTTTCGCAAGCCTTGGTTGTTTTTCTTGCATAGGCAACTATCCCCAAGATCTTGGCGAGTCGAGGATATGTGAGAGCAGGCAGGCGTCAACGGCAAAGACGCATCCGGACGAGATTTGGCCAAGTGTGGTATCAGGGCGCTTTTACGACCAGAACATCAGCGAGCGCCACGCCGAGTGTAGACGAAAGCGTCGATGCCACCACCGCTAGTAACTTGGCGGCAGTTGTCGCAGTTCTCTTGTCTGAAGCTGGATACTGCACTGCTGAGCAGATAGGGGTCGGAGCTCCCCGATTACACAGAAAAAGAGAAAAGTCCGCTAGTCAAAGGTAGTCGAGAGAGCGTCGAGAAGTGAATAGGATGTGAAATGCCGCACAGTCAGTCGCTCGTCGGGGTGATGGTGGATGGAAGACTGGCGAGCAACATGCTGTTTGGCAGGGCAGAGTCACTCCAGGTAGTCAGATCAGTCGCTGACGAGCGAGGTGATTGACTTTTGAGCCGGGTGGAAACCGGCAACGGGGCTGTTCCAACTTCCTACTGCGGTACGGCGGGTACGCCGGGGTTTGACCGCCCGTAATTGGACGAACCGCTGGCCACGCTGGTCTGGAGCAGAAGGAATTTTACCGCCCTAAACCACATACGGCCGACTACCGATTGCTTAAGGCCAAACACGGCCGGTTTTAGCCCCTGGGAGTGGGGACACCGACTGACTAGCCGCTGGGTGGATGGGTAATCGCAATACGTCTACGTGTAATATTACGCATTATTGGACTAGTTGCGTATGGCCGTGACTCCTGGCAGCAGATTAAATTGCCAATTTATCATTATTATTATTATGTTGATGTTTTTGTGTTACTGTTATTTCGAGGGCCTGCAGCATGCAAATATCTGCGCATACCAATCGGTTGCTTGAAAACAAGTACCAACTTGCATGGCGGTGCATAATATATGGCCCGTTAATCTTAACATGCGACAAAAATAACTTGGCCACGCCGTACTTAGTATGGTTGACTAGGACGTATGGGGTAAGGACTAGCTCAGCCGCGCCGGGTGCTGCGCCATAGCTGGATGCGACTAGCGCCACAGCACAACTCTGCCGATGACTAACCACGTTGTCTCACTTGTGACGACAAGACACTAAAACAGTCGTACAATAATAATAATAATAATAATCAAGTCATGACTCTACTACGTCACCACGGCCGTGAAACAAAACTTGCAGAGTTACCATATCTCACCAGGATCAATCTACTACCAGCATTCGGCTCCAGAAAATGAAACACAAAATAGTATATACGAGTGTCCAGCAGCACTCCTCTAGCATACATGAAGAAATGTGGGGTGCAGATTCATTCATGCAAATGAACTTCTCCAAACATAGATGTGGCGATGATTCCTCGTCAAGTCCACAAGTAAATAGAATGTATATAAGTCAGAATACGCTGGCACCTTTCAATCGACGGAAATAGATTTACTGATGAAATGAAACATGAAACAAAACAAATATTCAAATACTCCTGTTCAGGCTCTAATATTAGTCAAATAGCACAACTGGTTGGAAGTCATGACTGCGACCATAGGTCGAAGTGGGAAAAAAAGGCATCATTAGAGGCGAGTAAAACGGATGGCATGACTCGGGATTTGCTTCTATCGCATATCCCACTTGGGCCGCAGACTTGTGTTGATGTCGTCTCGCGTGCCCACTGTTTCAGCTGGAAGACGACTGACACGATACGCGCCCGCGCGAATGTTGTGCATGTGGGTAGCTGAGATGCCACTCCGGTTGCTGCGAATACTGCCAGCATCGCTGCCTGCCCCATCGTTCTTGAAACGAGGCGGCGGGGCAAAACCCAGGGGCATGAACACTCCAGATTTTCGCAAAGCATGACTAGAAACAATCATATTAGTCAATAAAGAACCTCAATTAGTATTCAGTGAAAGGATTCCACTTACGGGCTGGGAATTGCGGCAAGATCATCAAATGACGAAGCAAGCGGGCTACGAACTGGCATCGCGGGTGTGTAAGGACGCAATCCACCTCGAGGGGACTCAGGTCGACCGGCTTGCTGATCTTTGAAGTTCTTGCCGGGGGCATAATCAATCGGTAGAATCGACATATCATCCGACATCAACGATGGTGAAGGCAGCACATGCAGTGGTTCAGGAGGAGGCAATGGCTTGGGACCTCGTCCCGGAAGTCGGCCAGAAGCAGATGAGAATGCACGAGGTCCAGGGCTTCGGAATCCAGCCGATGAATGCATTGTTCTGGGAGGACCTTGGAATCGAGGAGGGGGAGTCATAGCCCGACGACCCATCGGCTGGGCAAACGGCTTGGGTGGTCCCGTCATGTACTCGCCTGCGTATGAGTATTGATCATACATGCCAGGGTCATCATAAAATTCCGGACCGAAATCCTCGTAGTAGTATTCTTCATGGCCACCAGGGGCACCACCAGCACCACCCTTGGAATCGTCAAAGTATTCCTTGTAGAAAGAACGAATTCGGTTGGCTCGTTGCTCAGCATTGTCGGTGGGATCCTCCGGAGGAAGAGGGCGAATACCGACTGTAAGCCTGTGGGGATCAAAGCCCTCGTCGAATCTGGTGAAACGTTGAGTCATTCGATTCGTGTTCGGTGGGACGTCTTCGGCTTCATGAGGCTTGTCAGGATTTTCATGAGGCTTTTCATCTGCGTGCGACACGTTGACCGATGGGAATTGGTCTAATTTAAGATCGTCACCATAATCACTTGCCTCACTGAGAGGAAGGGATATTCTCGGGGCTGAAGGCGCCACATGTGAATCGGGTGGTGACTCTCGGATGGTTGGAAGGTCGTCGTGCTGTTGGGAGGTTTCATGGGCTTCAGTGCCAAAGTTAAACCCTCCGAAGCCAGTACCTGCGATTGATAACCTCTTTGAGCCAGCATCGTGTTCTCCGTGAGCCAGAAGTTTATCATCTTTAGGCATATCCAAATGTGCATCAACCACCGATGCATCGCTCAAGCTAGTGGTCTTTGATAGATTAGAGTTTCCGGCGTGTTGGGTGATGTCGGGAGTAGGGGATCCCTTTGGAGGAGACGATCTAGACATCCTGGAGGCATTCTGCAGGAGACCGTCATGCATATCGTCCACGGGCAAATGCTTTGTGGACCCTCCAACACTAGATGTGTCATCGTAGCCCCATTTTGGATGAGATGGATAAGAACGTAGGGAAGCATTGTCGCTGTGAGCAGCCAGGCGGTATTTGTCATCATCTGAGCTGATCACCTTTGAGAGTGAGCGAAGGGATTCCTTAGAGTGTTGCAGTCCTGGCGGTAGCAGATATGGACTGTTTCCGATATCCAGGGACATTCCTCCTCGTTTATGGGGTTTTTCTCCCATTTCGGGATTGCCGCCTTTGGCCCCTGACCTCACAACTTCCATGCCAAAGTCCAAGGATTTATGTTTATCGTTTGCATCCTCGGCGCGCAGCTTGCGTACATGGCGTCGATGTAAGAAAATAAGAACAACAATGGCACAGACAATGGGGATGCTATCAACACATGTTAGAACCAAAATTGTGGGTACTTGGGTGAGCTTCACGTACACTGCTCCAAGAACGACGGGCAAAGTAGTGGTCATGGTAGAACTTTTGGACGTGCCACAATTCGAGTCGGATGACGAGCATGTCGAACTGCTGCTCTCCGCACGGCGTACGACAGACGGGGGCTCGGATACGATAGGATATGGCTGGTCATTTTGCGGGATTACCGCTGGCTCCAGGTGACCGTGGCGCTTGACATTGTGATGATGGTGCGCATGGCGCACCCCGTGTGTATAGGGCATCTTTCCCTGCGGATCGATCAAGCGCGTCTTGAGCCAGATCTTTCAGGGTACGCCCCTATTCACCGAAACCTGTATAGGGAACGAACGAACGGGTTATATTCACGTCGACATTAGGAATGAATAGGCCAATCGAATTAGATGACGGGAGAAGTCTTTTTCGAGTCACGTAGTCACAGCCTCCCGAAAAGGACGGGCAGGGTGGTCAAAGGAAGGCAAGAGAGAGGACCAGGGGGGACCTCTTTAGTTGGATGAACGATGCCAAAAGAGCGTTTGTTGATAAAGGAATGGCTAGAGGATGGAAAACCTCTCAAGAGTTGGGGGGTTCGACAGAAACGAACGAACGACACACACACACACACGATGTGGTGAAAGAAAGAGAGCGAGAGCGAGAGCAAGAGCGAGACGGGGCGAGGGCCAGACTAAGGGGAGGCAGCCACCAGGGCCTTTGCTGCTTGGCGGGCGGACTGAGCCTGGGGCGGCGGGACCAACTGCGACACTAAGCTCTAGAGCAGCCAACTAGTGGAGCCGGAGTGGAGTCGCCGTCACGCGGTAACGATACCGTCCCGCAGCCTCTTATCAATGGCACCTGCAGAATCTGTGCGATGAGCAAGCAGGGCGCCCAGCCGGCTGGCCTGGAGGGCTGCTTCTCTCATACTCAAAAAGTGCACCACGGCCAAATATGACCGGGTTCCTGGCTTATCAGCCTGTTTTCATCGTGTTCCTGGACCAAATGATGCTGACAGCGACGGTGGTAAGGTAATCGCGGTTCCGTACTAAGCGGCAGAGTCCCACCACGGGCCCAATCAAGAAGCTTCTAGTGGGGTTCCTCCTTCACTAGCGTCAGGAACGCAACTTACGCATACCAATCATAGCGCGCAGCGGGTAGCCCACTGTCCAGGGTGCAAGCCCCGCCAGGCAGCGTGGCTTGACTTGTGGCTTGACGCCCGCCGTGCACCGTTGAGGATCGCGATTGCTGATTGTTTCTGTCTCTGTTTCCATTGTTCCTGTTCCTGATATCATCATTATTATCGTTTATTAGACATCAGTCTTTAGTCCCAAATATCTCCGATGATCTCGACAGTCGCGTTGTTGCTTCCAATGCCAAGACTACTTCACCGAAACTCAATTGCATGAGAACTGCCAAACCAAACAGAGCTCCATCCCCCTGCTCCGATGGACTGTTCGCCATTACCTAGATATGTTTATCTTTTCCCCCATGAGGCAATAATAACATACAAAGACAATTTCACTTCTAGTCCACAGCGTGCAAGGAGCTATGAAACCCCCTCCGGTTCGAAAAACCGATAGTATGGCAGGGTCAGCAAGGGATTGCCGATGAGCTTCTTGCGCATCTGAAGGAGCAGACCATGCTGCAGATCTGAAACGACGAACAAAACAGATGCACGCGGTCTAGGCCTTTATTGCTTGGGTGCATGGATGGACAGGCTGGCGCGTCTCTTGCCTCCCGTGTTTGGATGCTTGCTGCTGTGGTTTAGTTTCGTTGATTTCTCCAGCAAAAAATATGATTGTTGTAAAACTTTGTAGTCGTAGACTGACAGAATAAATTCAATAATCCACCCGGATCATGTGACTGACCAGGTAGAAACTAGATAGGCAAATTAGCCACCGATTTCCGTTGGTGAAGTCATCAAGGGAATCTATTCCGCCCCGCCTCATCCATCGCCGACAACGTCTCGCCATCTCTCGCTGAACATGGCGTTCGCCGGCTCTGTCATTCAGAATGGAAACCGTGCTCGTGCAAGCTCCTTTCTCTACTGTGCAACTTCTCGATATCACAGGAGCCACCCGGGATTTCACTGCTATATACACGCTGTGACAGACGGCACTCATGGACAAGGCTCCTGACGGCCTGGAAAAAGATGGGCATGATGATGATCAGCATATTCAAGGCGACAATGCCCATGAGGAACCTTCCTTGAACTACTCACAGTCGTCATCCTTGTCTATATCCTCCTCCAGCTTGGTCCCAGAACAAATCCCGACAATGGAACGGATCAAGACCTATCACGAATTGGAGAGACATCCAACTGCTCTAAGCCGCATCGCAACACAAAGAACTCAGCACAGTGGAACAGTGGGAGCAGCGCTGAGACCGAAGGTCTCGAAAAGGCCATTGCCACCGTTTGGTGCTGGAAAGCCCTATCCTCCGCCTCTCGCGCCTTGAGAGGAATACGTAGTGGAGTTTGACGGGCCTGGAGACCCTTTGCATCCACAGAATTGGCCGAGTAAGAAAAAGTAATCATGGGCGCTCAATTATATAAACTGTTCCTGTGCAGCTAACACACGACAATGGAGGTTCTCGACTAGCGCCATGCTCGCATACACTACCCTCGTCTCAACTTTTACAAGCAGCGTGTTTTCGACCGTCACAACAAATATAGCAGCACAGTACCATGTCTCTACTGAAGTCAGTCTGCTTGGCCTTTCTCTGTATGTGCTCGGCTTCGCAACGGGGCCGGTGTTCTGGGCACCGCTATCTGAGCTCCGTGGTCGAAAGTTACCTATCCTTGTTGGCATGACCGGTTTCGTTATGTTCCAGTTTGCAGTGGCTACTGCCAAAGATTTACAGACGATCCTCATCTGTCGATTCTTTGGTGGCTTTTTTGGTGCCTGTCCCATCGCAGTGGTGGCGGCGATCTTTTCCGACATCTATGACAACCGGTACCGCGGCGTGGCCATCTCCGTTTTCTCCATCACAGTCTTCATGGGCCCCCTTCTAGCGCCTTTTATTGGCGGCTTTATTGCTGATAGTTATCTGGGGTGGCGTTGGACTGAATATTTGGAAGGCATCATGGGTGCAGTAGCACTGGTTGACGATTTCTTCGTTCTCGACGAGACATATCCACCTATCGTACTCATAGACAAAGCCGCAGAATTACGCCGGCGGACGAAAAAGTGGGGCATACACGCAAAGCAAGAGGAAATAGAAATCGATATGAGCGAATCAATTCAAAAGAACTTCAGTCGACCCATAAGAATCCTGGTCACCGAGCCCATCGTGTTGCTGCTCAGTATCTACATGGCCTTCATCTATGGCCTTCTCTACCTGTTCATGACCGCGTATCCCCTTGTCTTCCAGAAGGTTCACGGGTTCAATAAAGGAATCGGCGGTCTTCCATACCTTGGAATGGCCGTCGTCGAGCTCATTGCCGGCGTATATATAATCTTACAGCAGCCATCATATCAAAGAAAGCTCAGAGCTAACAACGACATGCCTATCCCAGAATGGCGCTTGCCACCTGCTATAATCGGCGGTGTTTCATTCTCCGGCGGTCTCTTCTGGTTTGGATGGGCAGGATACAAGTCAACTATTCACTGGATTGTTCCTACACTTTCGGGACTCTTGACAGGATTCGGCCTTTTGGCAATTTTCCTACAGTCTCTCAATTATCTCGTGGATGCCTATCCTCTATTGTATGCTAGAATTTCCCTCTGTTAATTCTTTCATCTTCCTGACCTTTTGCTCTCTAAACAGCGCCGCCTCTGCCATTGCCGCCAACACTTTTCTTCGCTCTCTCGCCGGAGCCGTGTTCCCTCTTTTCGCAACTTACATGGTTCGTATACTTTCACCCTATACCCGGTCATATTATTCACGGGGAGGGGGGGCTGATGCAGGTATCATTTCTGTAGTTTAACGGAATGGGAATCAACTGGGCCGGGACATTGCTCGGCTGTGTCGCCGGTGTGCTTGTGCCAATTCCAATCTTTTTCTATCGCTTTGGTCACAGAATCCGTGCGAAGAGCAGGTTTGCACCGACGTTTGATTTTGAGCATTGATTTGCATGTATACGTCAATTAATACATTTATATGTATGGTATGGGACTACGTGGCATTGCTTTATATTAATGTCGACAAGTGTTCACTATACTAGACAGTCATCTAGAATATATATATTATACAAGATAACAATCCGATGGATTTATCTACATATATATATACTACAAACTACGAGGAACACATACAAGCAGCAGTAAAACGTTAATCCGTTCCTTTATCCCTATTTAGTATATCATATACGTTAAAGAATTTATCATGCAAAAACAGCTCAAAAAAGTAGTACAGAATGATGGGGTACTTTTTTGCAGTCCCAAGCTTTTGTCTTTCGTCGTTCAGTACGTTAAAAAAGGTGTCATAATCTCCTCATTCGAAAAGAAAAAAAAAAGATGAATGTAGTGTCCCTGACTGGCCAAGAGAAGGGATGAGAAACAAGGGATGGTTGGAGATAATAGAAGAGGTCATGTCGGAGGTTGAGAGTGCAGTTGACACTCGCAGGAGAGAGAATTGAAAGACAAAGAATGAGACAGGAATAAGAGATAAAAGAAACAGAGGATAATCAATCAGAAGTACGCCAGCAGAGTCATTATGCTAGGCCCTTCATCTTATCCAAGGCCGTTGACTTCGGACCGCGTGGAGCGAGTCAAGCCCAAGATATGTACAGTGTATTAGGACTGATATACAGTAGTGGTCATTCAACCGGCGCGCACAGCGGCTACGAGATAGATTCTGTAGTCTCGTGCTCTGCTGGCGCGGGCATGAAGATGTGAGGAGACCGTGGAAAGAAAAGTCATCGATTCATCAACTCGTGATCAAGGTGACCGAGAGAATATTCGGCTAAATGGGGGGTCGGACGGCGAGTGAGGCTCAGGAGACGTGGTGACACCCTCGGCTCGACGTATTACATCTTTCAACGAACGTGTCACTATTCCGGCTCGATTGACAAGATCCTTCAGAGACTGCGTATCGAATGGTAGCTTTTGTATAGAGTTATTCGTAGCCTCTAGGGCTTGGTGGCTCGTGTGTTCGCGTTGCTGGTAAATCGTCTCTAGTACTGATTTGACCTTTGATGACGGGTCTTTCTGACTAGGAGGACTCGAATTAGTTCCAGGGTTGGGCCAGACTGCGAGAGGCGGCCGTTTGACTTCACCATCACCGCGCTTCATGGCCTTTTGTGGTGGAGACTCAAAATCATCAAAGCTCCCGCATGACGAAGGCGATGCAGGAGCCAAAAATCCAGTTTCATCTTCCTCCAATGTCGCCAAATTGATGATGCCCTCTGCCTCCTTCCAGAGATCGGCTGACGGGCCGTGAATTAGATGCAGGATGTTACCCTGGATCCGTAGCCGTTTGAGTTCTTCGACTAATAGGGTCAATTCTTGGACATGCCCATACTGTCCATGAACGCTGGCTTGACTCTCCATGATGGCCTGTGGCACCTTCATGACAAATGAATCCCGATTACCAATGGCCATCCCGTTTCCGTCTGCCGAGTTCTCGTCCGCATCGCCAAAATCAAAATCGCCATCCCAGTCTTCACTTACGCCCTTTTGGCCTAGACCCCAAGTACCAAACTTGAGCGAAGGTTGCCGGCTTTCATTTGACGGAGGGCCATCCCTGGAGACCGGAACACTCTGGCTTCGGAGATGGACAGCGCTTGGTGCTTTCCGGCCTGTGCCACGGCTACCTCTACCCACAGTGTTTTGTTTCCCATGAACAGTGCTTGGCCGGTATTCAGGATCTTGGGTATCGCGATCGTTCCTCGTCTGTTCAGACCAATCAAACACACTCGCTCTAATACCAATCCCAGAGCCGATCCTTCTTAATGATGGGGTGTTGACATCGGAGTGTTGACTGTCATTTAGATATTCAGGTGACTCGTCCCAGCTACCGAAATCGTCATCTTCCACAAAGTCAAGTATATTAGGCCGTGGTGGCTGCAAAGTAAGCTTCTCGTTCTCATAGTATCCAGCTTCAAAATCCGCGTCCACCTCGTATATATTGTTATCGAGCGACTTCAATGGTGATGGGGAGACAGTATGGTTGGAGGAGGGCTTTGTTCGTGATGTTGGCGTTGTATCCCCGTCTTTCATTTGGGTCGAGGCTAGGGGAGTGCTTGTTGAATTGAGATCACCGACAGAGGAGTCTGGCGTACATGACGATAGATGCAGCCCCTCAAACGCCAAGTCGTCAATATCGGCAAGGTTGCCTTTCTTGGGAGCATCGCGGAATATTGTTTCGATGTTTGGCCCACGACGGCCAGAATTGCTGCTGGATGAGATCCGTGTACGAAATGAATCAAAGACGGAGTCACTCTGATCGTCCTCATCTGCTGAAGTGAAGATACGGGTATCGTCAGAACCAATAACGGTTGACGCTCGATCGGATGCAGCTCCTGACAGTCGTTTAACCCTAGAGTAGCGGATCACGGGAGGAGAAGAGCCTCGCTCTGGGGCATATGTTGTATCCAGATCTGCAGCTTCATTGGATAATGAACGTCCCGGAGACACAAGGGATTGATTCTGATAGCTATGGCTTTTAGAGGAAGTTTCAAGGCGGTTGGGCAGTTTGGTGTTAGAGGGTTTTCCCTGGGGTGCGGTTTGCGGTCGAAGAAAAGAGTCGGACCATGTGAAATTCCTTTTTCGACGAAGAGGAGGGCTATCTGACTGATCTGCCAACATATTGTCGAAAGCCTGTGGCAAAGGGTTTGATATATTCCTGTCCATTGCGCGTTGCCTTGTGGTGATTACAGGATTTTTGGCGTTGTTTCGCACAGAGTTACTGCGGGATGCCGAGCTATCCCCAGGAATATTAGAAAAGGAGGACGACCGTACAGGCCTGCGCTTCTCTCTTTTGATGGAGCCGGGAGAATTGACCTTTTTCATGTCATCATGTCGCGTCGAGGGGCTACTCATGGCCGCATTCGCAGGCCGCGAAAGGCTTTGCTTCCGGGATACTAATCTGTCTTGGTCGGGAACGTCAATTGATGAGGCAAGTAATAATGTTGGATGGTCAAGAAAATATCGGTGGTCCGAAGAGCTGCGTGAGTTGATTGTGACAACAGTGCCGCCTGTGGAGTGTTTGCGGCGTGAAATCGCTTTGGAAAAATAAGGTCTCCACTTGCTGCTACCGACGTTGGCTGCGTTACCAGATTCACACCACAGGTTATCAAAAAAGCCTGGTGAATTTGGAGGACCGGTTTCTTTGTTGAAGCTCGTCCGATGTCCAATATCGGCCGATCGTTGGTGACTGGTTACAGGTCGACGTAGGGCTAGTGTTGCAGACATGGGACGACGACCTCGGTCGCCAGCGGGTCGGATCGAATGTTGTGAAGTAGATCGCTTGACTAGTTTGTTCGGGAACTTGGGTACAGAATCAGTTTTACTGTGGGTGGTTGCGGTGGACCCATTCAACGATGAGACGGTCGATGGGCTAGGCAGAGGGCTTGCACTGTTAGAAGAAGATATAACGGAAAGCCGTCGCAACCACGAAGACGAGGGCCGTCCGCTTGGCGGAACACTGTCCTGTGTCGTAGAATCGCTCGACGGGGTCGATGAGGAATTCGTATATGTCTGTCTCCGTCGGCGTTCTCTCCTCCTGTGCGGCAGTGTCCAGTTTGGACCGGGGTCCGCCACGCTGCCTTTGCTTTCTCGTAATTCGTAAATGGGAGCATCCAATGGCCTCGAAGTAGCTGAATCGGTGTGCGTAGTGCTTCTCGGGGTGATGTCTTTCGTATGCGTAAAAGGGTGCGACCAAAGTTGATGCTGTGGTTCTCGACGCGCTAGGGCAAAGCCAGTAGCAGCAATGCCTACAGTGCTGACAGCACAGAGCTGCATCAAAGTTAGTTCCCGGTACGACCGTAAGATGGTGTGGAGCGGCTGAAAATAGCAACTGCAGGGACGGAGTTCTGCGGATCAAGCGAGCAGGCCCCAGAGCGGAGGGGTTGAGGGGGTTGGCTGAAACACCAGCCTAGCACAATACGAGCTCGCACAAAGGAAGATATACTGACCGTTGAAACATGCTCCATCCTGTAGATGAAGAAGCGCGCTTCACTGAGGAGGCCTGCACTCAGTTGAGCATCGAAGGCCAAGGAGCACGGAATGTCTTGCGCATGGTGACTTAGAGTGACGGCGAATGTTCGAGGTGGGAAAACGACCGGCGGCCAGTGGAAGAGTAGCTAGCCACGCAATTGAAGACAGGCTTTGGAAGGGATTCGATAGCCGAGGCCTGTAGACTGTCGCACACAGCAGTGGTGGTGGCAGCAGCCTCGCGGAGGAAGCGATGCCGTGAGCGGGAGCGAGGGAGCGAGCAGAAGGGAGAGAGAGAGAGTATGAGTATATGAGTATGTGTATATGGGACGAACGAGAGTCAAAGAGAGAAGGTGAAGCAAGAGACTGATGGGATGGAGAGAAAGGAGGGCAGGGGTCGCTAGGAGACGACGGGCGGCATGGTCGAGTGGTGATTGTTATGATTATTGTTCCTTGTTGTTGACAGACGAGGGTTGAGCCAGGCCGGGCTGGGGAAGTTCGCGCTAGGGACGGCAACAACACACACACACACAGTCGCACTGCGCCCAGCTGGGAAGGCAGCCCGGCTATCAATTTTATTCCTACGGACTAGCCTATTTCCTACGTATTACTACGATACTATTAATATTATGTCCTAACCAACGGGTCTTATACGCATTGAATTCTTCGGTTCCCTGCCTTGGATAGTCATAGCCATAGTATTTAATAAGTATTACGCCAGGAACACGGTAAAATTGAGCCGCCAAGGAGTGAGTGGGTAACGCACGTTGCAAGTAATAATACTAGCAAGGAAGAAGGGGGAAGAAAAAAGAAAAAGAAAAAAATAAATTAAAAAAAACCTTCAATTCGACAAAACGAGCGCAACCGATCGGAAATCGATGATTGCGCGAGTCTGGAGCGCTGGTTCAGCAAGCCATCCCTTGCAGCGAACCAGGCTTTTGCTCAAAATCCTCCGTACTAGTAAATAGTGATCCTTAATAGCGCGACGCCTTGGGGTTCCAGCCTTACAGCTGGGCGGGCTAAGCAGCGCGTAATTAACGTAATCGTTTAAGATCGCAATTTGCCGGCCAACGACGCCGAGGATTCTGCGTTAATTTCCTGCCCGCCCCGTGATTGGGCCGCGCAGCAGTTCGTCAGCCCGTAGCGACGAGGTCGTATCTGCTTAATCCTGACCGAGCCCTAACTCAGTACGTGGTATTATTAGTAGTAATTACCAGTGGGATGCGGCTGAGACCGCGGTTGAGGAGTTCCTGTACGGAGTACGGAGTATACAACGTAATACTACGGAGTACTCCGCCGCTGTAATTAATGCTGTAATGCACAGAATAATACAGGGATATATGCACGAATGCGGCTAAGTCGCGATCTCTCTCTCGTGGCCAAACTCTCCGAGTCGTGCACCTGTCCAATCAGCAGCCGAGACTGGTATCTGAGTGGGTCATTTGTTCCCAGTGGAACCAATAAACGACTAGCGATCTGTGGTGCTGGAGCAAGGAGCAGCCAATAATGGGCTGTATTATAGATACGTACCAGGATGCTTTATATACGTACTGAATAATATAGGGCTTACTTCAGCCGTTATTCCTATGATTAATTAACATGTGCTCTGATTATGAGGTGATGGACTATCGACATGTGAGACAGTCAGGTTGGCAATTCTACCGCATTCAACACTCGTAACAATACGTAGATCTCTGTCACTTACGGTCACTTCTAGTCTCCTACCATACTAGCGTTTTGATCTTAATTGCGTCACGTTTGTGGGTCGACTGTGCTTGTTTGGGCAAGATGTGCCAAATTGCTATCGCGACCGACAAGCTGAAGGAAAAGGTCTCCTAGCGTGCGCGTGTAATAATCATAGCCTGTTTCACCTTCCGGATGGAGTCTGAACTACGAATAGACCTAATTACAGAGTACAGAGAACTCCGTTCGTAGTTACTCCGTACCGAGTACCTATTATTAACCGTTAGCCAGTGCTTATTGCTAACACGATTAAGGTTTTGTTTTCTTGCAGCAAGCGAAATGATATGATTCCTCTAGCTGCTTTCACTTTTTAACAAAATATTACATATTCTCTAATAGAAAATAATACCATAATGTACTCTGTAATATCGAGTACAGAGTACAGAGTAGAAATATGGAAAATCTCAAAGAATAGAAACGGCGCCCCTGATTGGCTACTAAACCCCACAGTCCAACCCCACCACCACAATTGATGTTCACGACAGCTTCACGCAAGTCATTGAATTAATAACTGTGTCTTCGAAGCGCTGCCTTACCACAGCTTGCCCATAATGGAGGCAGAACTTCAAGCTCAGATCCCTGGCCTGGACCGTGTCGTCTCCGAATATTCTGTGGTAAGTCCATCAATTTCACAACCTCTACTGTCGCAAAAAAAAAAGGAACCGAACCAACACAAAACCAGGGCTACCTTACCCATGCCTCACATGCATATGTGGAGGATGCTGATACTAACTCTCCCTCGCCGCTGTCCGAAGCCGCCGAAGCCGTTGTAGAAATTCTCATCTCCGCGTCCGGTGATTTTTCGCCAGAGAATGAAAAGTCTATCAGAAATTTGGTCGAGAAGTTTATATCTTCGCTCAACGCCGCCGACGGAATCGATGCCGAGCGGAGACAGATGCCCTTTGCCGCCAAGAAACTGGACCAGACTATCAACGTGGGCCTGCAGAAGAATGTATCCTCTACGCTGGGCTTGGTAGGTGGAACAACCGACCTAGAGTCCGCCTCGACGCGCAAAGTCGAATCCCGTGTCGACCGGAAGAAGCTTGAAAAGGCGGAACGCAAGATTAGGGCCAAACAGGACAAGAAGATCTTGAAGAATGTCGAGTATGAAGCATCCCGACTACTGGACCAGCCCGATAGCACCCAGTCCTATGAAGAGTTCTTCATGGCCGTCAATCCTCTGCAGTTGGGAGCTGATGCCCAGTCCAAGAGCAAGGATATTAAGGTCGACGGCATAGATATCGGTATAGGTGGTCAGCGCATCCTCACCGATGCCTCCCTGTCGCTGTCATATGGCCGAAGATATGGTCTGGTTGGTCAGAACGGTATCGGAAAGTCTACTTTGCTTCGTGCTCTGAGTCGCAGAGAAGTCGCTATTCCTACCCATATATCCATTCTACACGTTGAACAAGAAGTGTGTTTCCCAACAATCAGCGTTCACGAAGTTGCCTCACTAATATCCGGGTTTAGATTACTGGGGACGATACGCCCGCCCTTCAAGCCGTCCTGGACGCCGATGTCTGGCGAAAACACCTTCTTCAAGAGCAAGATGTTAGTTTTACTACGCTTTTATTTACTAAATGATTATATCTAACTGGAATAACTTGCAGAAAATCACAAAGAAACTCGCTGATATAGACGCCGAAAGATCCTCCTTGGCAGACACATCCAAAGATGCTGCCAGACTTGATCATGAGAGGGACGGCCTTGATATTACGCTCGCCGATATCCATACGAAACTGGCTGAGATGGAATCTGACAAAGCCGAGTCTCGTGCTGCTAGTATCTTGGCTGGTCTTGGATTTTCCACAGAACGACAGCAATTTGCCACAAAGACCTTTTCTGGTGGTTGGAGGATGAGATTAGCTCTTGCTCGTGCACTATTCTGTGAACCCGATCTTCTCTTGCTTGACGGTATGCATTAATTATATTTCACTTTGTTAGATTGGCCAAAAACATGCTAACTTCCAACAGAACCGTCAAACATGTTGGATGTCCCATCCATTACCTTCTTGTCAAATTACCTTCAATCATATCCCAGTACCGTTTTGGTTGTTTCCCACGATCGTTCGTTCTTGAACGAGGTGGCCACCGATATCATCCACCAGCACTCGGAGAGACTGGATTACTACAAGGGATCTAATTTCGGTAAGATTGTGGTGGTTTACACGGCCTTGCTTTTCAAGCATCTAACATTGACTGTATAGATTCATTTTACGCAACCAAGGAAGAACGGAGGAAGAATGCCAAGCGTGAATACGAAAACCAAATGGCTCAAAGAGCACACTTGCAAGGTTAGTCAACCCGAGCCTTGCTCGTTTCTTTATCTTATCACCGTCGCGATCTCAACTAACATGTCAACAGCTTTCATTGACAAGTTCCGCTACAACGCTGCCAAATCCTCGGAAGCCCAGTCGAGAATCAAAAAGCTGGAGCGTATGCCTGTTCTGCAACCTCCAGAGAGCGAATATGTTGTGCACTTCAAATTCCCAGAGGTTGAAAAGCTTTCTCCTCCAATCATTCAGATGACAGGTGTCTCCTTTGGCTATACAAAGGACAAACCATTACTTCGGAATGTCGATTTGGATGTACAACTTGACTCTCGTATTGGTATCGTTGGTCCAAACGGTGCTGGTAAGACTACGGTATTGAAACTTCTTATTGGGCAACTTCAGCCTACCAGCGGGTTGATTTCTCAGAATCCTCGACTGCGAGTTGGTTACTTTGCTCAGCACCATGTTGACGCTCTGGATCTGAATGATAGCGCCGTTGGGTTTATGTCGAAGAACTACCATGGCAAAACTGACGAAGAATATCGTCGACACCTTGGCGCGTAAGTTATCTGAAGACTTGACTTGATATTACTAGAATTTGTCCAAGGGACTAACATGGTATAGGTTCGGCATTACTGGTATGACCGGTCTTCAGAAACTAGGCCTGCTCTCTGGAGGTCAAAAATCCCGTGTAGCATTCGCCTGCCTGTCGCTCACCAACCCTCACATTCTTGTTCTGGACGAGCCTTCCAATCACTTGGATATTGAAGCCATGGATGCCCTGTCAGATGCCCTCAGGAACTTTGAAGGAGGTGTCCTCATGGTGTCTCACGACGTGACTATGCTCCAAAATGTCTGCACCAGCCTCTGGGTTTGTGACGATGGTCATGTCACCAAGTTTGACGGAGACGTCAATGCCTATAAGAAGAAGATTTCTGCACAGGCCGATGCGGCAGGCGTAGCGAGGGCCCAGTAAGTATTTTAGCTAGAATACAGCGTATCAAAATAAAGGATATATTTTCATGATCTCAATATTCATTCTTACCGCGGACTATTTATAGTAAGATATGCGTAGCCAATGGCAGTTTGCCGGTGGGGCGCCGATCACGGGTCTTCTCTCCGTAACAGACTGGACTACGTAGATTCAGTAACGACAACAACACAAATCAGTTGTTAGCAATTCTGAAATTGCTAACACAGTATTGCCAGTGATGACTTGAGTGGTTTTGCTGCGTAAACCTTTACATCCTCTGCATTTGACAGACAAACGGCTGTGACCTACTCCTTGCTGAGGTGATAGGCAGATGGAGGACCGGAACGCTGTGGACGAGCCGCTCTTGGCTAACAGTGCTGATGGTGCTCAAGAGGCTATCCATGAGATCCCAGAAACAGGGCCAAATGATTTAGGAGGCTTGTTTATTTGGGCACTGACCCTCTCCGCAGGGATCAGTGGTCTTCTCTTTGGCTATGAGTATGAAAACAGAAAGAGAGCCTATATATAGGTCTTGCGGACGCTGACTTCATTTTTAGCACTGGTGTTATATCGGCAACTCTTGTCTCTATAAATAGGGATCTATCGGGAGAACTCCTGACTACCATGCAAAAGAGCATTATAACCTCTTGCACAAGCTTATTCGCTCTCTTCGCGAGCCCCCTCGCCGGCATATTGGCGGATAGAGTCGGCCGAAAAAACGTTATTCTTGTCGCTGACGTGCTGTTTACTATGGGGGCACTGATTCAAGCTCTGACATCGACGGTTTCTGGCATGGTTGTAGGGCGAAGTGTAGTCGGTTTAGCCGTGGGAGCTGCCAGTATGGTGGCACCTTTGTGAGACGGCCCATCTGTCCGACAGAGTTCATGATTGTGTGCTGACTCGGTAATAAGGTATATATCAGAGCTTGCTCCTTCGGAACTACGCGGGAGACTGGTGACAATACTGAGTCTCTTTATCACCGGCGGCCAAGTCGTTGCATACGTCATCGGCTGGCTCTTTTCGTACATGCCCGGTGGCTGGCGTTGGATTGTTGGACTTGGCGTCGTCCCTGCTCTGGGACAACTTGTTCTTTTGGCCTTTCTTCCCGAATCTCCTAGGTGGCTTGTTCAGGCGGGTCGCAGCGTTCAAGCAAAGGGAGTCTTGATAAGGGTTTTCGGTTCAGACCCGCATGCTGAGCGGAAGGCGGCCAAAGTGCTGAGAGCGATTGAAGACGATGTTTCAGAGGAGACAGCCGAGCTTGGTTCGACCAAGACCAGTGGACTCAACAAAGCCAAACGAACGTTGATCGAGCTCTGTGGAGTTGGCGGCAACCGACGAGCATTGATCATTGCGATGATGCTTCAAGCCCTTCAACAGCTTTGTGGCTTTAACAGCCTGATGTATTTCTCAGCCACGATTTTTCAGTCGCTTTCGTTTTCCTCGCCAACACTTACTTCTTTGGCTGTTGCCGGAACAAACTTTCTATTCACGCTGCTTGCGTTTTCTCTGATTGACCGCATCGGCCGCCGTCGTATTCTTCTTCTGTCCATCCCATTCATGATAATTGCGTTGCTTTGTTGTGCGCTTTCATTTTATGGGCTTGATTTAACACATCCGTTATCGTTATCTGACAGAGACCAAACAGAGGAGGCATCGGGGACATCGTCGATTCCATTACTCATCTTGCTTTTTATCACCCTGTACACAGCTGCATATGCAGTGGGGTTGGGAAACGTACCATGGCAACAATCAGAACTATTCCCTCTATCTGTACGCTCACTCGGGTCTGCTCTGGCCACAGCAACAAACTGGGGCTCTAATTTTGTTGTCGGTCTTACATTTCTTTCCATGATGGAAACGCTCTCGCCTGGATGGACTTTTGTTGTCTATGCATTAGTATGCGCTATTGGATTGGGTTGCGTATGGATGATATACCCAGAGATGAGTGGTATGAGTTTGGAGGAAGTCAAGGACCTCTTAAGTGATGGATGGGGGGTTGAAGAAAGTTTGAAGAGACGTAATTCGAGGGGTTAAAAAAGATATGTCACTTTTGTACTAAAAGGCCAGAACGAAATAAAAACGATAAATGCTACTCTAGGCTAGATAAACTCCAAAATAACCAGAAGTAATTGTATATAAGAAACATATGAAGATGACTGCCGTCACGCATCCCAATATATAAACGGTCCTCGATCACAATCCAGAGCTCCCTCTTCCTTAATATCTAACCACTGGCCTAACATGATCCTACCCCCTGGCAAGATCACGCCTTCAAATCCGTATATAAAGTGAAAACTCCACTCCAAATCGGCTGGTGGCCAGTCTTCGTCGGGAAAGGAAGAATTCGTTGGTCCCTGCTTCTCGGTAGTCTGGTCGTCACCACCTTCTTGACCAAATGTCGCGAGAATGTCTCGGTTTGCGTCATAAGTGATGAAGCAGATACGAGTCCAGCCGGGGATTTCTCCTTGCGGCTCAGCAATAGGCTCCAGGAACCCCCGTACGAGGTAGTGTGCGGAACTGTCTGTGCTGCTGTAGTATTTCTGTGTGCCACGGAAGAAGACTTGTGAGGGACAATCTGCAGACATGGGAATGACCTCGTTGAGCAACTGCGGCCAGTTTTGGGCGTTGTTGTCAATTTCCAAGCTTATGGACTAGAGAAAGTTGTGTTAGCACAGGCTATAATGTGAGAAATGTCCATATTCGAAGAAGAACACGTACATTTGCGCAGAGTTCGGCTGTGTGTGGCCCTAAATCAGCACATGTTTGGCTGCTTTTGAGACCTTTTGCTGTTCCTGGGTAAGGATGAATGCATGCTGGGAAAGTCAGTAGAAAGTGGCATATATATAGAGAGAGTGAGAGAACAGAACTCCCAGGTTGTACCTACAATAATACCCCATCCAAAAAGTCTTGGGTATGTCTCGCTGCTCAAAAGGACAACGCCAAGTGTCCGGTCTTTCGCTAATGTCCTGATACGATTTAAAGAAGGTATCTGTCTGGGAACTGGTAAAATGACGTTGCCAAAAGTTGCGTATATGTAACAACGTCTTCAAGTCCACCTTGCCCTGAACGACCAGCGGTATGTGAAAGAGGGAAGCGTACGAGTAAACATACTCAATGTTGTAATCGTCTCGTGAGCATGGTCGAGAATACTTTGTGCTGAAGGATAAGTGAGTGAGACACTAGCATGAGGAATTAGCAAAATTACTAGTACTTGATACTAAATCAACGATACGCTGTAGTAAAGCTTACCAGCTGAATGGCACAGAAGAGTCTGGACGGCTCCGACACGGTTTCATCGCCATACCCAGTGATCGGCCTGGAGAGGAATTCAGTATGTGGAATCATCTCAGCGATTCTCTCCAGGTTTTTCGACAAAGGCTGAAAAGAATCCACTGTGCTGGTGTAGAGAAGGGCTTCTAGTAACATAGTCTGTACGACCTCGAGCCACAAATACCCCTGTTCTGTCTCTCCATGCCGAAACGAAATCGCCTGCAAGAGGACAAAAGCTCTTGTCTGGTATTCGACCTTTAATTCCTCGCTTGAGTGGTCTTGTACCGAGTCGTACTGGTCCCTGAATTTGCTTCTCCAAACCCCAGAGTTAGCAGGCAGCAACTGTGCTGCAAAAGAGACGCAGGTGCGAGAAAAGGAGCACAGATCGTCGTCGGAAAGGAAGCAGGCAATGTGCTGAATAAGCTAGAAATTTATATGTTGTTAGATTGGATACTGAGAGTAGAGTGAGACTTACCTCAGTGGGGAGACGAAAGATGGCACTTTCGTTGGCCATGGTAGTCAGGGGATGGGAAAAGAAAAAGGAAAGTAAGGCAGACATTGGTCGTCATTTGTGAGGGGGAGAGCCAAGAATCCTTAGCTGTGTGTTACTTATAGGCTCCTGAACAGAAGAGCATCCTGGGCAAAGGATACTGGTATTTGTAAAATGCAGGCTATTGTCTTCATCTGCTCTTGTGGGACTTTCCAGACAGGATTGTGTGCAATAAAGATAAATTGATCAGGTCTATAACTACATAATTATATCTAGAATTAGTAACAGGTGACCACCCCGAATATTTAAATTCTATAGCGTATGGTTCTATTCCACTATTGAACTTCCTTGAACTAGTTAATTATTACAGCAAAAGTCCTTAGTACTGATATGTAATCACTTTTAACAATCCAGGTATGAACGGGAGGTAAAAGAGACAGCTTGAAAAAGGTTGTATAAAGTGCTATGGAAAATCTGACAAAATAATTAATCGTGCATCTATTCTTCAATATCCTTGACTTTTTCCCACTGGCCCTTGAGGTTCTCCTTCCAGAGTGTGACTTTATTGTCGCCACCGCTGACGGCCAGGATGTTACCGCTCAAGCTCCAGCTGACACGCCACAGCACGGTATCGAATTCGAGAACAGTACTCGACCACTGACCGGGAGCCGTGGCGTCCGAGGTCCAGATGCGAACTGTCTTGTCTTGGGAGGCTGAGGCGATGTATGACTTGGAGAGAATGCTCGGTGACCAGGCAACGTCTCGCACCCAATCCGTGTGTCCTTCCAAAGTCTGTACGGGGTTGTAGGTTTTGGATTCATGGCTGTAGTAAAAAAAGGCACTTGTTAGTCTTTTAATTCCCTGCCTCGCGGAATGGTAGGTTCGTACCTATAGTCCCAAATCTTGACCGAGTTGTCACTGCCGCCAGTGACAAACCTCCGTTGTTGACCGGGCCCTGGGTTTGCGCTAATCAAGCTACCAGGGGATGCAGCTGGCGCCCAGCTCACCGAGTTGACGCCCATGCCATGGGCATGGAACATTTGATGGGTCCAGCTGTTGTCGCGGAATTCCAGCACACTGACCTGGCCGTCTGACGAGGCGCAAGCAAGAAGACACCCGCTTTCATGAGGAGCCCACGAAATAATATTGACCGACGCAGTATGGAGAGAAAATTCAAACACCTTGGCCCAGGGGCTTCCGTTGGTTGGTGCGCTGGAAGGCTGCTCGCGCCAGATCAACACCTTGCCATCGTAGGAGGAGGACGCCAGGATTGTGCCGAATTTCGGGTGCGCCTAGAAATTTGAGATATATTAGTAATGTCATGTACGCGGACTCAAACGGATAAGAGTCAACATACCCAGGCAACACACCATACTGCACCTTCATGTCTGCGATTCAAAGAGCGTTAGTGTGTTGCAAGATGTGCAAGGAAGCACCTCGAGCTTACCCTTTCAAGGTGTCGACGAGCCTATGGGACTCGCCCTCGACTTCGAAAATCTTGATCGTCTTGTCGGACGAGCATGTCGCTAGTCGTCGGCCGTAGTAGTCGAGAGTGGCATCGTGCTACAATTCGCAATCAGTTAGTTTCACATGCTGGGTGGAAGGTAGCGCCCCAAAAAATCCGTTGTCCTTCGATAAGAAGACATTCGACAAGAGAAGAAAACATACAATCATATCATCGTGGCCAGAGTTAGGAATAGTTTGTGCCTGTAGTCGTCTCGCATCGTTAGCTAGGTTTAGACCAGGTAGACCGAATGGGGGTGGAGGGAACATGGGAGCTTCGCACGCACCATAGCTGAGGATGGGCGCGAAGGAAATCGCAGGTCGTTTCGCAATTAAATCAAGGAGCTCCTTGCACGCTGAAGGAGCAAAGTGACAGGAGGGAATGGCGGTGCTGGGGAGCGCGATGTCATTCAAAGTGCATCAATCGAAATGCGGGCGACTTGGCCGCACTTTCCAAACACACATCGGGGATGCGCGGCTGCCTCACGGATCAGGCAGCCACGCCAGCTGTTATCTTATCGGCGTCTCCGGGCCCCCGCGAGTCTTGGACCTCGGTCTGCCGCCCGGTTAACTGGACGTGACATTTCTCTCTCGGCCCTGCTCCCTTTTTCCCTTTTTCCCTTCTACATCCTCTCTTTCTTGCCTGCAGACGACCTGCACTTAACAAAGCACACCACGCCGTTATTTCGACTTGCATTCGAATTTCTCCTCGACTGGACAACTGTGGCGTATTGGGGCTTCGGCATACTTGGGCATATTTGCGCCGGAGAAAATTCACTCGCAGCATCATGGCGGACGCTATGTGTGGGCCGTCAAACGCCCTTCAGAATTTCCAGAAGCATACAGCGGTTGATCGGACCCTGCAGCAGGATAGGCTGATCAACCGTCAATCTCCTGGCCAACAGGTATGGTGTTCTGTGGTGCAAAACAATTGCCTATCTCCACGGTATTGACATGTGCTTTTAGGGCTTCCGCTCGCAACATCCCAATGCCAACGTCCTGGACGCTGAATTCCAAGCCTTCGAAAACAACTTTGCCGGAAATGCGCCTATGCTAGAACGACCCGGCCCATTCGGCGCCCCAGTGCATGCTCCGTCACATCCTGCTTTCGCGCCCGATGCTAGCGACTGGGCATCCGATTTTCAAAACCTGAGGCTATCAGGCCCTTCCCAGAATATACAACAGCAACAGCTACGACCAGGGCCAGCGTCAAATGCCGTGCACTCGGACGGCTGGCAGCATGAATTTGCCAGACATCAACAGCAAAACAGCCAGAATCCCATGGCACAATCGACGCCAATGGCGAATTTCCACACCCCTTTTCAGCCTTCTTACATGAACACGGGAATGATGGGGCAATTTCCAACACACCAGGAACCCGTACAAATAAACCTGAACCATGCAAAGGAGCCCGCCGCATTTGACGAAAGTGCATTCGAAGCTGCATTTGAGCATGTTCAGGCCGAAGTGGATCAACAACAGACGACAGCGGAGCAAGCTCAAAGCACGGGCTTACAAGACGCGCAAATAGATTCTGAGCGGACAGACCTCGAGGTTGACGACCAAATCCGAATCGGCTCTGACCTAATCACAAATACTACGAATGCCAATGTCCAAGAACAAAAACAGGATCCAGACGAACTAGCAAGAACTGCTGGGAACTTGCTCGAAAGTCTCAGCCACGAAAATAGCAAGAAATTCCAAGAAAGCAATTTCCTCGCCCTGATGCGTCGAATTCGGGATCGCGAGGTTCACATTGAGGGCGATGAGTTTCGCGAAGTCAGTACCCACCCGTGATCTTCGATACTAATTCGGAGTGGCGTGGTCGCCGGTACAAAATTTTGTCAACTGCTTGATACATGGCCTTGCTGACTTACCTCGCAGTCTTCGCAGCCGTTACATCCAGGGGGGAGAAGCTATCCCGGAGCATTCGATGCTAGAAAAACCCATGTCGACGAGGACAGGCCCACTGCAGGTGAGTTATAAAATAATTATTCACTACACCAATCCCTTCTAACAAGGCTCAGATCTACCATATCGTCAATAATCCGAGGCACTGCGTTCTTTTTTCCGCTGATATCTTGCTGCCGTAGGAATAGTGCTCGGTGAAAAGCGGGACGCAAAGGACCGAGAAGGGCCTATTACGCTCCCATTTGTCAGACCGAGTGCAAGCAAGTCTTTCTACAGAGAGCCTGCAATAGCATCGAAACATGGAACCGCGTCATCTCTGAATTGCACATCCGACTTTTGGACGGTACCCGTCTGATCCGCTGTTTTATCCTGCATATCATATTTATTGCATTTTTTTGGACATGTATATTATATACCCCTTCTTACAGAACTACTACCATCAAGCAAATAAGCATCTAGCATTGATCATTTTGAGTTTCCATAACCAGATTAATTTTCTATTTGGCAACTGTACCGCAAGGAAGCTAAATATCAATGCTTGACTATCAAAACATATCCTCATCCTTTGCAAAAGAACATTGAAACAAACAGCAAAAAGAGAACACGAACATCACAATAGCCAGTGCTTCGGAATTGTGAATCACCCTTAATCGAGAGAGTCTAGTGCTAACATGTTGTACATGCCTTTGTCTCGGCAAGGAAAGGGGGAGAAAAAAAAAGACATTGTAAAGAATTTGATAAATCAACCAAGAAAACAAAGGGGAGGAACAACATCAAAACCATTTTGTTTGTAAACGCCATAGCCATATTATACGTTAAACCAAAATTTGACCCAGCCATACACAATCCTTCAAAGCACAACTGCCGATTGAAGGGGGAAAAGAGAATAAAAGTCAACAGGAGAAAGTGGATGATCTGCATTGTACAGATTCATGAAGAAGAGAAAAAAGAAGGGGTAGGGGGTTTAGATAAAGATTGGCCTGTCCTAGATAAACCTATGGGAAGAAAGTGATTATGTTAAGTCTAAAAGTGTCGTTGGAGAGGTATATCGTGCCTATGTAAGCCTCGGGTCCATTCGGGCAGGATCTTGTCGCGTTCATATAAGAGCCCGCAATTATGACACAAAGTCTGAGGAACCAGTTAGCTAGAGTATTTCAAAAGAAAAAGCAGTAAACTTTACCCTTGAACCCGTGGGACCATCTCGGACAGTCCAGACTGCATGGCCGAAAATTCCGCAGTTATAACATCTCCAATGAGCACGTTCACTATTACAAGTCAGCATGAAAGAAGACAAACTTTGAAGATCTGGAAATATTTACGTCTCCATTAGTGTACCACCACCGCCACCATACCCTGCTCCAGAGCCTGTGTCAGGAGTACCACGGCCCCCCGGAGTACCAGACCGGGCTAATGGACTAAGACTGCGGAAGCGTCGCTTTCGCTTACTCCTTTCACCTCTGCCAAGTGGCGTCTCGCTGTCGACATCAAAGTAGTTTGATGTTCTCGAGACTTCCGGAGTAATGCCAGCGGTGGACGAGAATCGTGCCGTCTCTCTTCGAAGACGTCTGATTTGGCGTTCTCGGTCTCCCTCACGTTTTTCAATCTCTTCCTTTGACAAGGTCTCAACCTTTGGTTCCCACTCATCGCCCAAGCCTTCAGGATCATATCGCCATCCAGCTTCCGCGCCGTCTGCGGCTTGATTATCGATTTCGTTTCCATAACCTCCAAGGCCGCTGACCATTCCGCCACTTTCACACACTTCTTTCTTGAGTTTGAGAACAGCTTCATAAATGCCATGGGATATTGCACCCACCCATTCACCTGTCAAACCAAGGTCTGCGCAAGTGACTTTGGCAAATTCTTCCGCCATGCCAGGAGGGTGAAGGAGAGACCACTCGAACTTGTCCGTGTAGAGCTTATTCTGCAAATTGATGTTCAAGCTTACCACACAACGATATGCATCGTCGGGGTTCAATAAACTGTCATTGACAAGAGGCTCTTTGGTCGCTGTGACAATGTTATTTCGGCTGTCTGGCGTCATAGCATTGAGAGGAGCGGGGGTCGAAGAAACATCTCGCGAAACCCCGGCATTTGTATCTATGAAGCTGGGGGGCGGAACCAGTTGGTTTTGTTGGAACAACGGGTGCAATGCCACACCAGCGTATTCTTCGAGCTGCTGCCGAATTTGGGTAGAAATGGCCACGGCGATCCTATTGGCGTCTGGCAAGTCTAAATCACGAACAAAAGAGGCTGCGAACTCGTCTGGAGTTGCCAAGGCTTCGTGAAGATTCCACAAAAATGTATCCTTGATACGGTACCCTGGAACAGGCTCTGGCCGTCGATAGCCCGGAAGAGCTGGGGTCAAAGCTGGGTCGGGAGCACTCCGAGGAAGAGGAAAGGGCTCCGGCGGCTGGTGAGCAGGGACTTCAAGATCGATTCTTATAGGGACGAGCGTCAAAGGTAAATGCGTTTGTACCTGCAACTGATCCGAACAGCTGCACAGGGCGGATTAGTAAACGGCAATCCGGGATTGTATATTTGATATAGGGTTACAGGACTTACTCTGCACGGAGGAGTCGCCTTATCATCCAATCCCTGAAAATGCCTTGGACTTCGACTGGCGCATAAATTTCCTTCCCTACCTTCTCGGACAACGGAACTTTGTCCACGCTGGAGTCTTCTCTCCGCAGGCTCCGCAGGCCGGTAGGGCGGCGTGGGCCTTCGCTGTCATCAAAGTCCTCATCATCGTATCCATCCTCGGCGTAGTTAATTGCGGTTGTACCGCGTTTCGTAGTTCGCGACGGACCAACTTGCGAGGGAGGGATCACGGGGGCGAGCAACGCATTGCTGTATTGGCGCAGTCGCGGGGCATAAGAGGTGATGTAGCCTCTGACTGGAGACATGGTGGCGATCCGGGTCGCTCAAAGCATGGCCCTGGGCCGGTGACAGCTATGAACAAAATAGCTGGGCGATAATAATATGATTGCGCAAGACCGCTTTGTTCTTGTATGGGAGAAGTGCTCCCGCGCAAGGAAAACCACCACCGGGCCCGACTAGTTTTTGGTGACAGCTATCAGCAAGCGCACAGAGGAACACTTTTGGATGATGTTGCAGCAGAGTCTTTTGACATAAAAAAGCCGATCGAGCACAGGAAATCAGTGCAAAACGATGGGAGATTGGGTGCACGACGCTGGGCATTCTCGTTCCTGGCCAGCGGCGCGCGTTTTGCAGGAGCAGAGACGCATCCAAGTGGGTCCACCCGCTAACCTAATCGGGAGCTAACCCAACGACAGCTCACGTGATATGAATTTACATTTTGTAATTTATTGTTTTGTAAATAAACAAGAGCAAGATTGACTTTCTTTGAGTAATGTATTACTAGTATTTACACTAAATAGCTTCATAGAGGCCTCTTTGTTACAAAGGGCAAGTGAATATAGTTGGCACTGTGCTAGTATCCATGTACAGTCAAAAGCTGGGATGACTTCAAACCAATAATGCAAGTCATGGGCGACTTCTCATCCAAATTTAGACCTCCCCAATACAATTTCAGAAAACGAAGAAAAATCGCGTTGACAACGTATAACGAACTGACAAACTTGTGTATGTATGCTCATAAGACGCCTTCCCTGCCAGATAATCAAAAGATATTAAGATCACGGAAAAAAGAAAGAAAGAAAAGAGGAATGTGACAAAAGGAATGGGATATTGTGGGACACAGAAGCTGATGGACAAGACAGAAGACACGACACAAGATGATATTTTGACAATCCAAGGGACACCAATTTGGACGATTATTTTCAATTTGTAATTTTACGGTAATATATCTTTATTACCTCAATCCAATGACGCTCTGTAGTCCAAAGATTAGCTATGACTTCGGCATTGAATAAACAAGGTACTTACCATTTCCAAAGTCCACACTCGGCGGATCCAGACCTTCAACGTGCCCTCTACACCTTCGACGTTATCCAGCTCAATGCCCTCCCACCAGCAACGTCTGGCGGGTTTTCTCCAGAAGAGCAGAAGCTTCTGGGCCATTCCTGCGGAGGGATTATTGTTCATATCTCCTCTTATATCGGTGCGAAGTTTTGCTAGTGCCAGACTGCAAATTACCGCCTTGTTGGGCTCTGGAGCACGGTGTCCCCAAGAATCCTCATGGTTGAAGCCGCTGTGTTTGTCAGCTGTGTGCACGGGATAGGAAACAATGCTTTCGACGATGTACTCACCCTGCGGTCAGCATTTCAATGAGGTGCTGCTCGGTGCTGCCCACTTCATCGCTTTTCCGAAGACCGGAAAAGATACTGTCCTGCCTCAACAATACCTGAGCAGCAGCGCGTTTGACCTGGACCATTTCACGGTATTCTATTTCTTGTCGTGGTGGAATGACATAAAAGTCCAGGTCCTCTCGCAGCACAATAATCCCGGCCCGATCCTGCAACATGTCGCGTGTTGAGCTATGCATCGAATCACTGGGGTCCATGTCTGGTGAATTGGATGGTGAAGGAGATGCGGATGGAATTGATTGCGCCACAGTACGGAAGAAATCTAACATGTACTGAAGGGAGTTGGGATCATACTGAAGTCAGGCTTGTCAGATATCGTCATTTGGAAGATGTAGCACTGGCGGTACTTACATCTACCGGGTAAATATCACCCTCATGGAAGCTGCCCATGTGCCCGTCAGGCAGTAGTCCATTGGGAAACAAGGACAACAGTACGAATTCCGGTAACGTTAAAAGCTCATCTCGGGAGAGAGTGAATCGCGTGCCTCTGTAAGCGAAAAACCTCGTATTAACCCGAAATCCTGGTCGTACCAATATAATTTAAAGAGTCTTACCTGAGATCAAGTGTGATATGTTCATCTCCATTTACGTCTGTCATGTAGCAGTTAGCAACCTTCCCATCGTCTTGCCCATTTCGCACATACCTCCCAATGTGTTTATTGGAGGACCACCCGATTGTTGGACCTGGGTAATAATACTGGCAGCACCGCCTGCAGCTGCCATTACGTATGAAAAAGATTCAAGCGGACTGAAGCCTTCGGTATAGGGTGGCGGAGGCTCTTGGTCGTCCGGGGTTTTCCTTGATGATTCACCCTTCTGATCTCTGCTCTTAAGAGCTGCTTTGGTATCGGAAACGACTGAAGATTCCGGCTGTGGTTCCGGTTGATCGTCGAGAGGCGGCGGAGGAGGAGGAGGAGCAAAGGCCGGTACAGAGGCACCTAGGGCCGCAGTTACCGTTGCTTCGGAATGACCGACTTCTTCTCCCTCTTCCGAGTTCGACGCGAAGCAGATTGATGAGAAAGGCGGAGGGAACGGAGACGAGGCGCGCGACGAGGAGGAGGCCTCGCAAAGGGGAGTATGGGCTGGAGGGGATGTGTAACAGTCGTCGTCCTCCACGGTGGCTAAGGATTCCAGCGAAGGCAGCGCCGTAGGAGGCGCGCACCACTATTAATATCGTGTGAGGTTTTCAAAAGTATAGACTCGTTCACCAGGCCCAAAAAAGGTCCAGGGAAGGCGTCGCCAAACAACTTGTCGCTTAGATCGCACGATAAGGGGGTTGGTGTCGTCGCGGCGCTAGTGGAGCTCTTCAGGAAGCATGAGCAAGACGAGGCGTGTTAATCGGGATGGGACAGCTGCCAGGGATATCGGCTCATATGCGTCTGTGTTCAATTCCGTAGCAACGAGCGGTTTGTCTTAAAATCCGGGCGAGAACGATTTGGAAAGAAAGCTGAAGCTGTGACGACGTGACGGACGGCAGATGTGATGCAGCTGGCGCTTGGTAGCCTCAGGCTCCACTTGGCGGGACAGCTGTTTGTTGATGTTCTATGCCAGTACGATATTATTCAAACAACATGAGATGTGCATATTTTTTTTTTTTTTTTTGAAATGTAATTTATCGGAGACTCATATTTCTGGAATAAACCTCGGTCTTTTGTCCAGAAATGCTTGCCGTACATGCGGTTATGGCGGGGATACAACTGAAACACTGCATAAACGGGCCATTACCATAGTACACATTGCAATTTCTCGCAAATCTACATTGGCAGTGAGTGCACCCAATGAGAATAGCCCAATGCGATTATTAATTGACCGCGCAGTTTTTGCAGGACGACACGACACGGCTAGCGCCTGGCCCGGAGAAGACCCCGAACACCAGCAGTAGGAAGGTGGAAGAAGATCTGTGGGGAAAAGACCAAGCTAGCTATTTACAACTCTCGCCCTTCTTGCTTCGACGCCCTCTCTGCCTGCAGCTATGAAGCACCATATGAACGCTGGCTATTATACGCGCTTATAGTCAATGACCGTCCCGGCGTGCGACCGTTGTCACCGCCGCAAGTCCAGATGTGACAAGGCATTTCCAGTATGCGGACAATGCAAGAAAGCGGGGGTCCCCTGCAGATACGTGGACCGGAAAAAGGAAGGCCGCGAGGTCATTGAAAGTCTACAGCAACGTCTTAGCCAGGCCGAGGCGACAAACCGTGCATTGGCTGCTAGATTGGCTGCCCAATCATCCCCGTCCGGTCCTGAAGGGCAGACTGTCGACACACCCGCAGCAGATGATAGCAATGAGCGGAGGACTGGGCACGGAGCTGATGGCAACGAGGTGATCGAGGAAGTCTCTTTCCTGTCCTTTCAAGCCGGCGGCGAAAGACATTTTCTTGGTTCGGCCAGCGGTGTGCTGTTTGCAGATCTAGTCAACGGAGCAGTAGAAGCCACCAACTGTCAAGGCAACAGAACATGCCCGCAGAGAGAAAACACTACTCGTGTATCTAATGTCGGCCTTACGCCTCCATCGTCCACACAGTCTATTGAAGCATTGCCTCTGCCTCCGGAGAGAGTCGCGCGCGAGTTGCATCGAGCATACTTTGAACATGACCACCTCTCGTACCCGTTTCTCCATCGAGCATCGGCTCTGTCTACTCTGGACCAGGCCTATGCCGACCCATCTTCTCTCCAGCAAGATCTCTTTGGGTCAGTTGTCTTTGACATGATTCTCGCCATCGCTACTGCCAGTGTCCACAAAGTCAACTTGGAACGGCTCCCTGATGCCGAAGGGTACCGAATGCGAGCTGCACCAAGATTGCACGAAGTTCTCCAAAGAGGTGGGATTCAGTCTTTGCAAGTAATGCTTCTGTTATGTCAATATCGAATGACCAGCTCGATTCAAGACAGTTCAACTAGTATGTGATATTCGCTGCACGTGTAACTATAGATATGACTTATGGGTATAGGTCTTTGGCATATCGTCGGTATTGCCGCACGCATGTGTTTTGAAATGGGGCTTCATCGAGAAGAAATGTATCGAAAATCCCATCCCCGTCCGGGTGGATCCAGTCTATCGCCTGATGTTGTTGACAACGAGATACGCCGCAGATGTTTTTGGTGCGTTGTCGCTATGGATCGGTGAGACAAATGCCACCCTTCGAAATATACATATTCTAATTTGAAGTTGTAGAATCCTCAGCATCACACTCGGTCGACCTCTTGCCATTCGCGTAGAGGACGTGGATACTGCCCTTCCTGACCCGGCATTTGACAATGTTGTCAACCGTCACGAATCAGATGACCAAGAGACACTTAATTTTTGCCGAACAGACTTGTTCAATCATATAATCCGTTACCGGATTATTTGCGGAGATATATTGTCTTTGCTGCACAGTAAGACAGGCCGAATGCAGACGGATAAAGTTTCAGCTCTTGCGGCACGCGACAAAATAGCCAGCGACCTAGTAGAATGGCATCACAATACCTCTCTCCTTTCACTCCCTGACGTTGACCTTACGAGCGCTTTACCTGGAGATTTGTCTAGTTACCGAGCGCAGGAATGGTATGAAATGTTATACTATAACGCCCGCCTCATTCTTTATAGGCCATCTCCGGTTCTGTCGTCCGTGTCTTGCAAAGACCCCATAGTTTTACAAGCCATATTCGAAGCTGCAAAACAATCCATAAGGCTGTACGCCCATCTTCACCGCTCACGGAGAATAAACTATACCTGGATCACGCTGCATTCAGTTTTCATGAGTGGGCTGTCATATGTGTATGCTGTTGGGCAACATTTTCGGTCCTGTAAAAACCAGTCTGCTGGATCCGTCAATGAGCCTCTTCTAGAGACTAGTCCTACAATCCTAGAGATTGTCAATGACTCTCGTGCGTGTTCGAATGTCTTGGTCGCCATCTCAGACCGCTGGACCTCGTCCAAACATTGTCATGATGTATTCGATCGTCTGAGCAATGCAGTATTATCTGATGCCATCGAGTATCACACTAAAAGGGGCCATCAAGGCATCTCCCAACCACGGGGATACTCATTCAACCAACCTGAGCAGCACGATTTCATGATTCCTGAGTCAACAGTGGTAGGAAGGGATTGGAATATTGATACCAGTCCACTGGCAGTAGACTCTGCCTTGCATGAGTGTTTTGATGAACTTCAGCAGTTCCCAATATACAGCGCTGATGACCCAATCAGCCAATTCTCACATAACTGGCTTGGAGAGATTGGAGGCATGCCCCTGAATTTGCCCTCTGCATGGGGAACGTGATCTCCACGGCCAAATCAGGCAGAATGCGAGGCTATAAAATTGTTTTGGGAGGCAGATTTACTTTGACATTTGCAGTAGCCTGCTTTTTTTTTCTAATATTCTTCAAGATAATGTATACTAGGAACACATATATATCATTCACTCTTTGATGCCAAATAGAGTAAATACTAGGCCAATCAGATCCAACCCCTTTCCAAAAACTTGACCGGAACATCGACCTCGCGGCTCCGCAGATACTCGGCAACCCCCTTCCCCAACCCGTCAATGCGGCTTGAACTCGCAATACCACCGTCGAGAAAGTCCAAAACCCGGAAATGCACTGCCAATATGTTCGGGAATTCACATCTCTCCACTGGCGGTTCATTCTTCTCTCGCCAATCGTCTGCAAACAGCTCCTTCAAGCGAGCAACGGTAAGGAATGACTGCAGCCACGGATATTCGTCCTCGTGTCGAACGAAAAATCCTATGTTGGAGTTGTCCGCCTTGTCACCGGAACGGGCGTGCACAATGCTTCCTAGGGGAGCCCGTGCTACTGGACCAAATGTGGATAGCGAGATAGGCGACTTGGTCTCATATGAGGGCCGTTTGGTGGGATATATACGGGTTTCAGGCGGGTATGGCGCTTCAATTATTCTCTGTCTGCCACTGAGGACAACACGGTGGTGTATTAGATCTTGAGGAATGATGACTGGGAAGATTTCCATAAAAGGCTTGGGATCCATGGTTCGAAAGTCAAGATTCATATGATACCCTAGAGTGAAACGTGAGCCTTGTTCTCCAAATAATGCTGGGTTCTGACGAGTCCCTGTTCCTTCGCACATACCTGGGTAGCTCTGCATACGCAGCGCATATATCGGTATCCGGAACTTTTCTGCACCAAGATCCTCTTTTTCTCGTGCTTGGGCAAACACTCGAAGAGTCACAGTGGCTGATCTTTGACTCCGAGGGTTAGTTGCCGCAGCGCCGTATAGATCGACTGAGAATTTGCTGAAGTTGTGATCCTTAAGCATATGATTCAATTGATTTTTCAACATTGTAGTTTTCTCGCCAATGTCGAGCCCGTTCAGGTAGAAAGTCGCCTCTGCTTGGTAGCCTCCCGGGGCAGCAATCATGGCTTTCGTTGTCGGCGGTGGAGGAAGACCGGTTATCCCTCGCACTTCAACTCGATCCTTTTCAACTTGCTCGATACAGATGTTACGGAGATCAGCGACTACATCTGGGTTCAAGTACAGTTCTCCTTGCAACTCATACAGCAGCTGTGCAATGGTATTGTCCTTTGTCACTGCACCAGCATAGGCATCACATTTTGTAATGATACAGGTACCGTCTGCTTTGACTTCAGCGACTGGAAAGGAAAGATCAATCAACTCGAACAAGTTCGACTTGAAACCTGAGAAATTGGCTCCTGTCACGTAAGGGCCGCATTCGATGAGATCTGACCAAGAGACAGCGATCAATGAAATGTCCGCAAAAAAAAAAATAGCTCAGATTTTAGACATACGTCCCGCGACCAATGATCCAGCAAGCTGGTCCCAATCATTCTTTTGCCAATTGTGCCACCAAGCTGCAGAGCCAATGACTGGCGAAGCGTCCGTGACGCGGCCACAGATGACAATACTAGCCCCTGCATTGAGTGCTTCAACGATTCCCCATGCCCCGATATAGGCAACACCACATAGAGGGTTCAGTGGCCAATCTGCTAGCTTCCATTCTTCATGATCGAGATGGTGCAAGCGCTCCAACGCGGTCTCTCTGTTCTGGATCATCTCTGAGATATCATCGCCAAGGACCGAAGCAACAATAACATCCTCGTGGCCTCGCTCGCGGCACAGTTCTTCCACTTTTCGCGCCAGCCCCGTGGTGTTCAGTGCTCCTGCATTGGTCACCACCTTGATGCCTTTGGCAACGATCATGTCGAGACTGTCAGCGAGCTGGTTGAGAAATCCTACTTCATAGCCTAGATCAGGGTTCTGGCTCTTGGTGATGGCGTTCCAAGCAATGTTCATTTCTGATAGCCAGTCGCCAACGATAAAATCTACATTTCCATCTCGTGCCATGCGAGACATCGCCTTGGGGTGGTCGCCTGTGGCACCGGAGACATTGCCAATGCGGAGTGGGCGAGAGCCATTGATGCCGTTCATCTTGTCCGGCTGTCTCCTTTCTCCCAGTCTTCTTTATGCAATTGCACAAAAGAGAATGAAATATGTCTAGAATAATGTCTATTTTCCTTTTTTTTCTTTCTTTTATTTTTCATTTCACGACGACGCTCGTACCTTCGTCCATAATGGGGATAACGATCGGCGTCCACGGCCGAAGCTTGGTTTTGAGAAAAACTAGGTTTTATTTTCTCCTGTTTCTTAGACTATTATTTCTTCGGCGGTTACCCTCGGTATTTCCAGTTCATTGCCACTAACTAGCAACTAGTACGTAGTTCTGTTCGTTGGCCTTCATCTACATATCAACTCCGCACAACTACGGTATTCGGCACCGGCGCCGATCGCCGTTACCATTCACTCCCCGCAGCAGTACGGAATCCCCGCAATTCTCATTAATTACTAATTAATAATAAATGATTAAGAGGTTGTGGAGTAGGGTATGATCTTATGCTATGTATTGGTGAGCATTGACACAATTGGCAGTTTTGTCCACTGCCGATTCCTGGGGGAAGCCCGGGCTGGGGAAGGGTTATGATCTTATTTAGTAGCTGTGTTTCCATTCCTGACAGCAATCGACCTGGCACTGCCTTTATTGGATTCCAGTTATGGAGCTCCTCATTCTCGCTCAGTTATTCTTGGCTTGGGCTCTCGCCAGCCCTGCTAAGCTCACGAAACCTGACTGTGTAGCCTTGACTAAAGCCGGGACCAATCCCGCCGTTGAGGTCTCTCAGGCTATCGAAGTACCGCCTTTTAGCCTTAATATCTCATCTATCTTCAATGAGATTTCTCTCTGCTGGGTGCAAGGAACCATAAAATACAGCGCGGAAAGCGATAAACTTGACGCCTCAGGGAACAATACGCTCACTTGGGAACTGTTCCTCCCGGATCCAGCTAAATACAATAGAAGATATCTGATGATAGGTAAAGAGAAACCAGAGTTCTAGAGAAGAAAAAAAAAGAAAATTCTAATAAATAGGCTGTATTTGACGCTGACATATCTCTAGGCGACGGCGGATTTGCTGGGACGATTGAGAATATTACCATGTTACCCTATTTGAACCTGGGATACGCTGTGGCTGGTACAGATGCAGGCCATTCGGATGCAGGCAATGGAGATGGCACAGATGTGCCGTTTCTTCGCAATTCGGCCACACTTCAGGCCTGGATACACAATTCTATTGCGATGGCCACCCCAGTTACTCGTTCACTTGTTGCGGAATACTATTCAGAGCATCCGGGTTATAGTTACTATTGGGGTTGCTCGACCGGGGGTGCCCAAGGATACGCCTTGGCTCAATTTCATCCAGAATTGTTTGACGGTATATATGCTGGAAGTCCCGGGAATTGGTACAGCCATCTTGTCCTAAGCTTCCTCTGGAACGGTTTACACACCACGGGAAATGCATACATGAGTCAACAAGTTTTGTCGTTTGTTACGGACAGTGTTGTTGCAGCGTGCGACGAGCTAGATGGTGTCAAGGATGGACTTATCGAGAACCCATTGCGCTGCTCTTTTGACATCACGTCGCTTCAATGCAAATCTGGGCAAACACCGGACGATAATGAACCAACCTGCCTGACAGCGGATCAGACCAAAGCGTTGCTGGAAATTTATGCAGGGCCCAAGGACATTCGAACTGGGAAAGAGATATATCCCGGATTTAGCCTGGGGTCGGAGAATGGTCTACTCGGTCAAGAAGTGGCCCTTTACTTGAACTATACAGGTCCTATTCTGAGAGAAGTAGTCTTCAATGACTCAAACTTCAATATATCCCAATTTAACTGGGGATCGGACGTCGATGCCGTGAATGAAAAGGCATCACCATTCATAGACGCTCTATCATCGGACCTCTCGCGCTTCCAAAAACGAGGCGGCAAGATAATCACTACGCAGGGCTGGTCTGACCAGTACAACGCCGCCTTGTGGCCGCTCCAGCACATGCAGGAAATTCAACGGACTATGAAAGACCAGTCTGATTTTATTGAAGTATTCATGGTGCCTGCTGGCGGACACTGCGGGTCTAACCCCTATTACCCGCATGTGCCCGCCCTATATCATGTTTTGGAAGCACTTGTCCCTTGGGTAGAAAAGGGCATAAAGCCGTCCCAAATGCTCAGTTCGGTGCCTCCGGATGGCACCAATGCTACAAGGAAGCTTTGCCCGTGGCCTGCGAATGCCAAGTTTGTAGCTGGAGATATTGACGACTGGAATTCATACAATTGTGTTTAGTTTAGGAAATATACTTTATTTAGTTCATTTCAATGTTTTCTATCGTTATGCTTTGCCTGTCAGTAACTACCCTGGTCTGACAGTAGATCCTCTTTGCCCTTATCCTGACCCTTATAACATTAACCCCCATTTATTCCTCTTCCTCCAGTAGTGAAAGGAACATGGAAACTACACACTTTAGTATACTCCAAATTCTACGACTTGCTAAATACATTTTCCAGCTCTAAGTGCAACCAGTTGAGAAGTTGTGCAACATTCCACTTCCTAATTATCGATCTTGACTGTAGCCTCCATGATATCGTCACGCTTAGCCTGCAATTCTTGGTCCTTCTCCACCAATGCAATCCCTCGTTTTACAATATGCTTCCGAGGAAGATTATTACCAACATTGACCGTATCGAAAATGTTGGTCGTGCTCTCAAATATCTCATCGACCTCCTCGAGGCTTCTTCCGCTTGTCTCTGGGAAGAAAAAGTACACGGCTATGCCAAAAAAAAAAAAAAAAAAACATCAATGAATGTTCCGACGAGCATTGGCAGGGCGTGAAAAACTCACAGGGGAAAATCATAAACAAGTTCAGTACGGCCCATACCACATAGTATCTCCAGGAAATCGTGGAAAACCCGACTGGGGTCACTTCGGCTACTACAAAGTTGAATAGCCATGCAACTCCTGTTGAGATACTTGTGATGGGCACACGGACTGAGAGTGGTGCAATCTCGCTGGCATACAAGAAAGTGAGACCCAAGAATCTGGGGACGATTAGTTTTGTTAAACTCAATAACGAACCAAGAAGAAAGCTTGCCCTATAGGGAAGAACCCAGAGAAAATAAATATGAAAGTGCCAGCCACAATAATAGCATCGCGATTGTCTGGCTGAGATACAGTCCCAGCCAGTATAGCCATTGAGATCCCCATCCCCAGACAAGAGGTCAACATGAGTTTTCGTCGACCGATGTGATCCACCGTCAAAACTCCAATAGGGGAAGCAATCATCTGCCATGTAAACACCGCAGCACCCAGTATCCGACTCTGGACACCACTGAGACCCAGGTCTTGTTGGAAGATTGTTGAGACGTAGAATGCTATCGTGTTGATACCGCACATTTGTTGGAAAAGCTGGCCTGCCGCAGCCAGGCAAGTGCGGTGAAACAGACGTTGTTCTCCATTGGTAAAGATGTCGAGGAAACGCCCCTCTCCAGTGGCAGCGAGGGATTGCTGGATATCTTGGATAGCTATTGTTCCGTCGTTCTCATTGGTGGTATCGTATAGAGCAGAGAGTACCTCTTTGGCCTCGTCCAAACGGCCCTTTTTGACAAGCCATCGTGGTGATTCGGGCAATGGACTGATTACGGCGAGGACTATGAGCGACCAGACTGCAGAGAGAGCCATTGGAAGGCGCCAGCTTAAAGAGCTACTCGCATAGGAAGCTCCGTATGTGACCCATTCCACCAGAGCTGGTGTTTTAGTTCAGCCGTGTATCCCCTAACCAAAGGAAAAAAATGACTACTCACCTAGCCCGAAACTGATAAAAACGCTCTCGAGAATCACAGCCGATCCCCTGTGCTCTGGCTTGCTGCACTCTGACTGCCAGTTTGGGGCAGTGGCTGATAGTGCGCCGAATCCCAAACCACTCACAATGCGGCCAACAATGAGTTGTCCCAGCGAAAAAGATGATGCTTGAAGGATAGCTCCGATGACATTGAGAGCCGCTCCGAGCATTATAGTCCTGATACGTCCTAGTCTATCGCCAATCCAAATGCAGCTCAGTGAACCGAAGAAGCACCCTAATGTGTACATGGAAACTAGGTGAATTTGTCAATAACATGCAGTACAGTGGATCGTTTAAACCGTCTTCTACTCACCAACAGTTCCTATGGGGGACATAAAGTCAGTCAATCAGTTCAGTGACTTGAAGAATTAAATTCTTACCTTGTACTCTCGAATTGTCGGCATTTTGCTCGCCAGTGGTGGTAAGCGTGTCGATTCGAGGAAATGTCTGAATCCAGGATTCCAGATCAAGCAGCCCCCCAGCAAGCGCATTGTTCCAACCGAAGAGTATATACGCCGGACATATAACGGCCCAGACAATAAATGTGTTCAGCGATTTGCCTCGTAGGCCATAGAATGCAGCTGGCGCCATGATTGAGTAGAGATCGGTTTGGAGGAAATGTGAACAGTCAAAGGCAACGGGCCAAACGAAGCTTTATTACTACACCCTGGTCTATTAAAAAGGTGTCACTAACATAAATCCGGGGAAGCGGTTCCACTCGATACGGAGCAGTATTCGACTTTGTCACTTCATGAGTCCGATGGTTTTCGGTGTAGACGGCCGACAACCTCAGATTTAGTTGATGCTAATAAGTGGACCAAGTCAAGGCATGTCTAAAATCCTGCATAGTGTAATATTGAAAGCTAATAAAATAATTAATAATTAATAATAAGGCGAAAGAGCATGCAGCACCCACCAGTCTGAATTGCCTAAACAGGCAATTTGGGATTAGGGTTAAGCACCGTCGGCGCGGCAGCCGACTCTGTCGGCAGAGGCACCGACAGCCTAAAACCCCCCACAGGAATAACCGACACAGATCCAAATGGGGTATTTGTGGGGTTTGAAGGTGACGTTTGCTATCTTGCATCTTCTGGACGATGATTGATATCTGGGGTGGTCTACTGGTGAAAGAAGAAAAGTTACATAGAAGTGCATTATAATCTTTATCGTGTTCAATCTTCATTTCTGAAATACACCTGGAAAACTACAAAAGAGGTAGTTAGATTAGACTAACATTTTTTTTTAGCTAATGTAACTAATCTAGAGGTCTCTCTCGGCATAACTTTGAATCAGCCCCTCGAGGGTCGGTTCATACTCCTTCAAAATCACACTGTCGCCTTGCAGTTCCGTGTTGGCCTGGACAAATACCTTTCTGGGGACCTTTTTGTCCAGCACAACGGGCCGCACTTTGGTTCCATACCATTCGTTGACCGAAGTAATGTCATCGTAGAGCTTAGTACCAGCGGCAACATCAGCAGTAGATTTGTAGACGTGCAGTTTCTGCAAGTATTTCTCCACAGCAGGTCGCCCATGAGTGAGAATCTTGGACCGATCAAGGTGGATTTCAAGGTCCGATAGGTCCTCCTTGGTGTAAGCCAGCTTCACAAAATCATCGCCAGCACTGAGGAATGTTTGGAGAATGCTGAATCTCGCTTGCATATGAGCCTGTCCCCATTTGTGGCTCTTTGGGTCCCAGAACTCGAGAGCAGCGACACCAGCCCGAGCCATCTGCAGATAGCCTACATACAGCACATCGCCACCTTCGCCGGCGAGATCCTTAGTGCCGTCGCCATACCCAAAGAGTTTCAGAATATCGAAATCGCAAGACAAGGCCATGGCCACGCACTCGGCGCGGCACTCTTCGTAGGAAGAGGCAATGGCTCCAAAGACTGAACCCCATGTCTGACCGGGTTTGTACCAGGTAGAAATAGGCTTGTTATCAATTGGGCTAATTGGTGGATTTGACACGTCAAAGTTGTATTCACCGGGAGCAGTCTCCTGGAGAAGCTTGCCGGTTCCGTGTCCCAGCAGCTCATGAAGTCCGACCTGGACTTCAAAAGCGCCGTCTCGGTACTTTTGGTACAAGTCAAGATCCTTAGCAGCAATGAAGGGGACTTTTTCGTTTGGAGCTTTAGCACTTAAGACATTTCCCAATGATACGTTCTTGAAACCGAGGTTCTGTCGAATGTCATCATAGTTGGGAATGTTGATGCCGGCTGGAATACCCGATCCAGCAAATGTCAGGACTTCAAGGGAGGTAAAGTCCGGGCTAAGGAATTTGTCCTTTTCGAATTCCTTGCTCCATGGCAGACGAACAATGTATTCAGTGGCACCATTGACAAGGTCGCTGAAAGTCCTCGTACGGGGTAAGTTGACCTATGTCATGAGTATGAATTCAGCAGAACTTTAAATTATTGACTCACCATGCTCACAAAGCCCTCCCATTCTCCTCGCACTCCGTGTGGGTCTCTGTAGGTTTCAACGAAGCCAATATCAGTCTCGACTTCTGGCTTCTGATCCTTCACCCATAGACGCTGGCTTTCCTTGTAAGCTTCAATGGATCCGGTTCCAAAGGACTTGGCATATTGCTGTAGCATGCTTCTCTGCGTGTCATTTGCCGCATTCAATTCAGCTTGCTTGATGTTGTGGGCAATTTTCGACATCTCATTCTGGTAATCTCCAAAGACCAAACTCAATTTCTTCCCAGCGAGTGGACCGTCCAGATCCCAGGAGCTTTCATTTCCAAGGTCTCTGTCGTGAACCGGCGGCGAGGACAACCCGGAAGCAATGAGAAGCTCGAAATCCCCAGCGGAAGTCTTCCTCAGCCTCGTGTTTTCCAGCGGCAGGCCTTTCTTCTCGAGGAAATCTCCGACCGCTTGGATCTCGTCTTTCTTGATATCGGGCGAATCAGGGTAGTAGGTGGTCAAGTGGCCGTGGTCTGGGTAGCCCAGATGCATCAGACCGACCTCACTGGTCTCATAGATCCCTCCTCCGGTGCTGCTGGCCTTTTCGAAAAGAGCCTGCGTCTCGGGAGTCACAGATGCGAGAGCCTTGAACTTATCCGCGTTGAGTCTCGGGATGAACTTGGTGTCGCCGAATCCCTTGTAATTTCCGCAGTTTCCGAGAAATTGAGCCGCATACTCGAGGAAATACTGTAGATCCTGACTATTGACCCCGGTTTTCTGAGCGAGACTGTTCCAGTCGCCGTTGACGGTTTTGTAGAGCGCGATGATCAGGTCGAAGATAGACTCGGATTCGGGGGAAGTCTGACGCAAGGCGATACGAGTGCCCTGGAATGCGGCTCTAACAATCGCGACCGTATTAGCAGAGTCCTCCAAGTTGGAGCCCATGGTGACGTCAAAGACGGCGCAATCGTTACCTGCTCATAAAGTGGGCATATCGCTTGATCTTGTCATCCTTCAGAGCTTCAAAGTGAGGCTTAATCTCGAGCCTCACGACAGAAGGTGGTGAGTCAGCGAGGTAGTGCTTTCTGACGTTGGGATCCATGGCTGGTGGTGTAGTGGCTGCAATGGGTTGTGTCGTGTGATGGCGCAGTTGAGACAGACGCTGGAGAGCAGGGAAGCCTGGACGTGGTCGCGAGAGAGGAAGTCGACTGTTCCCGCCAGGCATGAAGCGACAGCGCCGGAGAGGGGTCATCGAGGGGTAACGCGACGTCAAGTGTTGTGATGGCTGAACCAGCAACCGCCCGCCAGTCGGAAGCGGAAGGTAACACGCGGGAGCTTATTCCCGCTTAGCTTCGGGTACTACAACTTACTGTTCGTACATGCCAGTTGTTGTAAACGACAATTGAGATTAAGGGGTTATTAAATGGTCTATTTCTAGAGTATCAAATAATCATATACAGGTAATCGCAATAGATTCACTCGGACTGCCCTCTATAACAAGCTCGCGTATTTGTCAAGACCTTGCTTCTGCTGCCCGGCTGGTTGTGTTTGAGATTGAGACGAGCTGGGAGCAGCTGACGTCCATATATTCGACTGTACTGGTTGCTGCTGCCATTGTTGAGGAGGTTGACTCACAGAAGAGGCAGGCGGCGGGGGAATGGAAAAGGCCGAGTAATTGGGTGCTGGTTGCGCAGCCTGCCCAAATGTACTGGGTGTCGGGCCCGTCAAGCCGCCGGAAGACGAAGTGCTGCCCCATTGCGAAAGGGGCGGGCGGTTCGCTGCTTGAGGCTGTGGCTGGCTCCAAGATGATGTTGATGGAGCTGACGGTTGCAAGGTAGGGAACGTTGTCCCCATGACCATAGAAGGTGTCGGCCGGCTGGCCTCCAGCGATGGAAAGGCACTGATGCTGGAATCCGGAGTTATAGACCGAGATGTATGCCCTGTTGATGAAAACGCACTCGACATGGAAACGGCACTCGCCGCCTTGTTAGTGGACTGCGTTGGATTCGACGACCACGAGAACCTTGGCGAGGTGACCTGACTTGTTGGCTTTGCTGCTGCTGCAGTGTCGACACCCCAGTTGTCCCAGCCACCATTTCCATTTGTGTTGCTCGCACCGCCACGTCCAAGGACTAGCTGTTCAAAATCATCTGTTGTCTCGTTCACGCCGGGAGTCTCGTTGCTTCCAAAGGCGCCACCCATGGACTGGCGAGGAGTGGTGGAATCTGTCCTGGAAGAAAGTTCCCGAAGTTTTCTAACCTGTTCGTGTTCGACTTTGGTTGAAAGAGACTTGATGAGCGACATGAACTGCTGGAATTGCTGCAAGTTCAGCAAAGGCCCCAAGCTGAACGCCCACAGTACAGGAAGCACCTCCATGGCAATAAATTCGGTATCGACGAGCCCTCCGATTTGTCGAAATACGTTCAAGGCTGCCATCATGACACCAGGTTCCTTGGTCTTGATGGCTTTCAAAAGTGGAACTAGTTTTTCCTGCACCGTGTACTTGTCAAGTATCGACGTGGGAGCCGCCCTGGCTGGCTTCTTGTCTTCAATTACCCCTGACAGGTCGTCTTTCTGCTCGGTGTCTTTGTCCAAAGAGCCTCCACAGAGAACAACAAATGCTTCCAGACCGCGTATCTTGATGGCAAGACTGTTTGTCTTGCTGAATGTTGTTGCGATTGGCGGGAAAATATCGTTTTTAACGGTGCTGAAATCGAGAACCGGAAGCATAACTGGTAGGCATTTCATAGCTGCATCGTTTAATGAATGTGTAGAAGATTCCATTCCCAGTTGAACAATGGGGAGAACATCTGATGGAGTATTAGCAAAGTGTTATTGCAATTTAGAGCATAGCCATCAACGAACCTTCTTTAAACTCTTTGCCTGAACAGTTGTCTGCTATAACTTGCAAGTTCTCAAGCACAACCATGAGCCCGGCATCTCGGTTGCTGTCCCTTTCTTGCGCAGGAGCTTTGCTGCCACTGACAAGAAATATCTCTTTTAATTTTGGAATAATCATTTCCGGGCACACGCGACGCCCGTTTGGAAGCTTTTTCAATATGTGGAAAACATTCTGCAGAATTGACGCCAGCAAATCACGATCTTTGGTCTCCTCCAAAAGCGCTCCGAGAAGCTTCTTCTCCAGCACAGACGCCGGGAATTCGGGAATAACACGCTGCAAGCCCCGCATGAACTGAGATTTCTCGTTTTGAGTTTTTGCTGGCAAAGATTCCAGGAATCGAATGGTAGACACCAGAATGTTGTCAAAGTATGGAGACTGCTGAAACTCACGCGCGTTTAAGCGCTGGGCAGGCCGTCTCGTGATCAGTCTGGGAAGGACATGACCCAGGAGGTCCTTTGGAATGGGCTGTTTGCAAAGAAAGCTGTTGCTTTGAGAAGGGGTGGTTGAAGGAGTGCTGAGGAGTTTTTTATATGTGCTGGTATTAGCGTGAGACTGGATGGGAGAAACATGTGGAGAATTATAAATGGCAACAATAATCAGTCCCAAGGAGAAAAGGTCGGCAGATGTCGTGACGTTCGAGTCCATAATAAAATCAGGCGAGGTGTAATCCAAATTCAACTGGACCGATGCAGGAAGCCGAGCATCCTGGTAGAGCACTTCTGAAAGAGCTAATGGGGGAAGCGAAGACTGCGCGGCTGAGCCGTCGGGAGGCCCAGCAAACGATAGTCCGGCAATCTTCCAGTCTGATTTGGCATTGATAAAGATGGCTTCCGGGTTCAAGTTACCATGCACCAGACTGGCGGACTCGTGCAAGAACTCTAGTCCCTTTGCGATTTGGAGCAAGCCTTTCTGGATCTCAAGCTCGTCGATCTCAACTTCTCGTCGTCTCCTGGTTCCATCTGCAGACTCTACCATGAAGCGACTGGATCTTGAGCCTCCTTCTTGGGCGTCCTTTTCACGCAGGAGGCCGGCCAGAGAGGCGGTGATGGGCTCCGTGGCAAACATGAGCCCGCCATTTCGGGTATCTTCGACTGGCTCTAGCACCTGCAGAATGGAAGGGTGGCGTAAGCGGGTAAGACTGCTCACTTCGCGCTTGAGCCTCTCAACCACCTCATCGTGGATTTTCTTGAGCGACGAGGACGCCGAGCGGCCGCCAAATCCACCCGCCTTTGGGTCCAAGAGTTTCCTGTCAAAAATAAAGATCGAGGCGGCAGTATCCGTCGACTTTTTCTTGCCGTCATGGACTCTCCATGGGCCTGATATAAAAGCAGGATCCGGCGAGATCTGATAATGAGATGATATGTTGGAGCTGAAAGATTTGAGCGCAGACGAAAACATGACGGCCAGTCAAAAAAAATACACTTTTCAGCAACTTAAATGAGGTGAAATAACCAAAAGGTGAACAAAGATCGTCAGCTTTATGGCGATCTCAGGCCGAACATGTCGATTTGGTCTCGCACACGAAAAGGCGGGTTATACCAACAGATTATCGAGCAGATGTTGCAGCCGCGAGCTAAACGTATACAGCGTCATAGACTACAGGCTGCCATTTAAGAGGACTCGCAGGACACAGGGCCAATGGCTGGAGGATCGATTGGGTCTGGATGATTGGGCTGAAGCCTGACACAGTTGCCTTGGATGAACATTAAACAAGCAGCGGAAGCGCCGAGGTGGGGCCGTTGTCACGTGTCTCCAGCTGCCTGATTCGTCGAGGAATCAACCCAAAATATCAAGCCAGAAACACATGTATGGAAAAAAAAAGGAAAGAAAAAAAACCTTACTAACACGCGAATTCGTTTATTTGCGTTAATAGCGAATATCTCCTTGTTTCTGATTTCGATATTTGTGGGGGTTGGTCACGTGGTGGGTCCACTTTTGAACTTGTGTGGGCCGTCAGCTGTAATAACTAATTGTTTACCCAGGGAGGCTGAGCTCCCCTTGAATTTCTAAATCTCATCCTTTTTTATATCAATTCATTACTACCAGCTAATCAATTGATACATATATATACGTCTGTATCTATCTATCTAGCCTGCTACTACATTGATCGCAGACTATCAAATTGATGCCTCCTCCCGGAGACATGCATCTCGGGCCCTTCTTTGTTATAATGACGCTTTGAACTTTTATATACATTGATACCAAAACCCTCAGGCCGATGTGTTGTTTTATGATACCCCTGCGCGAGATCTTCTTTTTTTCGTTTCTGGGTCGCTTCCATACATCGAGATGCCCGTCCTGAATATACGAATGAAACGGTTGCTCGTCAGAGTCTCCCTGCTAGCTGTGACCTTTTTCATTTATGATCTGTTCTGGGCTCACTCTCGAGGTGCCCCTTCAGAGTCTCTTCTGCAGGACAGCACTCGGAAAGATATATTCAAAACAAGGACAGCAGCTCCAGACGAACGCATCTTCATTGCCAGCACCCACTGGAACAACGAGATCGTGCTGCGGTCTCACTGGAACTCGGCCATTCTCAACCTGGTTCAATCCCTGGGACCGGAGAAGGTGTATGTGTCGATTGTAGAGAGCGGCAGCTACGACAATACCAAGGGTGCCTTGATCGAATTGGATTACTACCTCGGAGAACTAGGCATAAACCGCACCATCAGTCTGAGTGACGCATCTCACGCAGATGCGATTTCACGTGAGCCCGAGGAAGGAGAAGAAGGCTGGATTGATACGCCGCGAGGCCGGCGTGAGCTGCGGAGGATTCCTTTCTTGTCGCGAGAACGGAATGAGAGTCTGAAACCGCTAGCCGGGTTAGAGAAGGATTTTGGGGTCAAGTTTGACAAGATTTTGTTTTTGAATGATGTTGTTTTCACAGTGCGTTTTCCTCTATCTCTCTTCCTTAAACAAAGGTGCATCCTTGTGTGCTACAGGGCTAAGACTATACACAGAACGACGATTTCTACACGCTGCTCGACACCAACTTTGGCTCGTATGCGGCGGCGTGTGCCTTGGACTTTGCAGAACCGCCCGCCTTTTACGACACATTTGCCCTGCGTGACAGCGAGGGCAACGAGGCCATGATGCAGACATGGCCGTATTTCCGCGGCCGAGAGTCGCGACGCGCCATGGAGCGCAATGAGGTGGTTCCCGTCAAGAGCTGCTGGAACAGCATGGGTGAGTACTTTTTTTTTTCTTTCTTTCCTTCGTACTAATTTGGTAGTGATAATGGACGCAACCCCGTTCTACGACAGCCTCTCCCCGCTGCAGTTTCGCGGTATACCGGACAGTCTGGCCACACACCACCTGGAAGGATCCGAGTGCTGTCTGATACACGCAGACAACCCGCTGACCAGCCAAAAAGGGGTCTGGCTCAATCCGAATGTCCGGGTGGCCTACAGCGGCAAAGCGTACGAAGCTGTGCACCCTGCTTCTTTAACTAGTTCTTCTGCTGCTGCATGGACGACGGGTTGGCAGAGGCTGACTGGGAGATGGGAAAATCGCATGCGCCGGTGGTTTACCTCTGACGGACTAAAGTCGCGGAGGGTGTTTCATCGCCTACGAAGCTGGCAAAAGAGTACATATAGGGGTGGGGAAGAGAAGAAAAATCAAAAAAGGGTTGAGCCGGGAAGGTTCTGTCTGGTGGACGAGATGCACGTCATTGTCGCCCGTGGGTGGGCGCATGTATAACATGTATAACATACACACACACACACACACACACATATATAAAGGCATTTATATGGCTGATCATCTATTATCCCATTGAAAAACAGATAATTCATCAATTTACAGACCCAGCCGCACGGCCGATTTATACTACGTCCCTTGTTAGCTTCGTCGCTTATAACTCAAAGAAAAACTCACAGGGATAATCTGCGCATTATCCAAATCCCACACGCCACTCTCAACATAGACATCCTTGCTCAGAATCTCAAGCGCCTCTTTGGATGATGTGGCCTGGATGATGACCGCGCTGCCTCGGAACTGCGGCGTTTCGCCGGGAGCCGGGTGTGCGTCGACGAACATGGCTCCTAGCAAAGTTAATCAACAACTTATCCCCCCCAAATTAATAAAAAAAGGATTGGGGACAAGACGAACCGCCAGCGACAATAGTTTTGGATTCAATAAGCGGGGTCAGGTTCTTGATGTGAGTTCTATACAAGTCACAAAACTTTAGTTTCCATCTCTTGCAATTGCAGCAACTGCAGCAGCAATGTTAGCCATTGTAGAGTAACACGTACGGCCGAACCTCGATTCTCCGCGCATTCATGCCCACCTTGTCGGGCACAATGCACAGGAATTCCAATCTGTTGTCTGCTTCTGCCGACGACGACATACTGGCACGCAACAAAAACGGGGCACGGAGGGAAGTGCGAGGAGGGTGCTGATGAGCGAGACAGATCGCGGGACGGCGCGCGGCGGTAGAGAAGAATGGTCTGAAAGCTCGTGGAGTAGCCAGGGTGGGCAGAGAGAAGAGAGAGAGAGTTAATTGTAGAGAAGCTAGCGTAAGCAGAGAGGAGGACGTACTTTGTAAGCAGACAGAGAGCGCAAGAGTGGGGTGAGGTCGGGGTGGTTAGTGATGCGGATGTTGTTGTCAGGTGGGGTCAATAGCTCGTCCTATCTAGATGTACATTCAGTCCAGGAGTCAATATAAATTCAGTACGTAGTACAGACTATGCAGCAGCATAAATGCCAGTCATTGAGTTCATTGAAATGAATATATACAAATATCAAGACACTCCATTACTAATCCCCAGCTTGCCCGGATGAACCCGTCGTTCTCGTATGGACACCCAGGCAAACAAATAAACACCAAAGACACAAGAAATGGCATCGAATAACCAACAATATGGGGGAAAAAATCCGGATCTATACACAACCACAGATACGAAAAGAGAGAGTAAAAAATGCCATGCCTTCGAATGCGCCAAAGAAGACTATAAATCCTGCACACCTCAACAAATCCTAGTATCAACGACTTCATTAACGCAAGATTCTGTAGCTTGCGAAATCCGCACAGATATGCAAATAGCAACGGCCGATTGTTTCCGCACTGAATTATAATCGGAAGCCAGCGCGATTCGAGTCGAAAGGAAAACGTTCAAAAGAAAGAGAGAAAAAAAGCATGTGCCGTAAACATAGCAAAGTACAATCAGTATGCTTTGCGACCTCCGAGGTTACCGGGTTTCTCTTGCGTGTCGATATGCCAGACAACGTAGTTGGGAAGACCAACCACTTCGTAGCCTGCTCGTTTGGCCATCTTGGCGAATCCTTCGGTCTCTGCCTGGTTCTCAAAGGAATACGAGGGGAAGTTAATACCTAATCACGTCAGCATAGAAACTAAGAAACATGGGGATTTTGCAAGTCGGCATAGCATACCAGCTCGATGAACATCAGCTTTGACCAGAATGTTAACGCCACCAATGCCATCCAGGTTCACCTCCTCGTCTTTGTTCTTCCGCCAGTCGCCAAGTTTCACCAGGTACGTGCGACCGGTATCGTACTGCTTGTAGCCCTCGGCGAGGATGGTGTCTTTTGGAAGAGAGTCGGCCAGCCGGCGGCCCTTGTCTGACTCGATCCAGGAGTTGTAGTCGACTAGTATTCGATTAGCCATGGTTATAAGAACGGTGTGTGCAACGTACATTTTCCCTCGATATCTCTGCCATTCTCGTAACGGTGGAACCAGATGTCTGCGGATATTAGTTTTTGCCTTTATTTTAAAAAGGAGAAGAAGCCATACTAGGCACGAGAATGTCCTTGTCGTGAGCCATAAAATCCTCCAAAATCTTCTTAGGGCTGTCGACGATATCCACATCTCTCCAATAAACCCACGAGTGGTCTGGCCGGAGAGCCGAGTAGAGCAGAAAGTTGCGGGCCCGCGCAATGGCCTTGCGACGGGGGCCCTGGGCCTCGAACGAATGCTTCTCCTTGATGTCCATGTCGACGTCCGAACCAAAGTCCTTTTGAACGACGACGGCGCTGCGGAACGCAATTTTCTCATCAACCTGGTCTTGAATGCGCTGAAGCTCGGAGCTGAGCACGGCCAGGGTGTCGTCGGTCGAGTCACCAACCAAAAAGGCCAGATCGATGAGGTCGTGCGGATAGGTCAGCTCAGACAGCAGGTCAAAGTATTTGGGCAGGTACGGGGCGGCGTCGCGCAGCGGGGTGAGGATCAAGACGCGCTCGCCGTTGGCAGCGGCCTTGGGGGTCGATTTGATCGGGTTTAGGTCGACGGACGAGATTGAGGTCGAGTTTACATCGTAGGGCTCGTGGCGGTTGAAGCTGACTGGGGTCTGGAGGTGTGCGTTCCACTCGTTCATTTCGTTAAGGGTCATGTGCATGGGGGACTTGGACGGTCCATAGCAGTAGAAGCTACTGTTCCTGTCAGACATTTTTCTTCTTTTGCTTGTTACCTCAAACCAACCTCTGCATCTCGACAGCAGAACTGCCAATACCACGCCATAACAGCACAATCAAACCGGCCGCCGCCAGCGACACCAGGAAGCGAGTCCTAGTCAGCAACACCACAACCGCTCGCCATGGCGGTAATCTGGCGCGAGCCGATTTCCATGTGACGCCGCCCTTGGGGAGCAACATTGTAGGATGATATAGACGATCGCCGGAAAGTCGGAGAAGAAGACGAGGGGGGACAAAAAAAGAGGTGACCCCTTTCTTATTTCCTCCTGTGTTTTTGGTTTCTGTATGTGTATATAGATTCTCCCTTCTCTCCCTTGGTTCTGTTTGTGTATCGCTGTTATGGATGTGGTGGACCTGTCCCCCTAATTAGATCCGCGATCCACGAGCCTCGCGCCTGGAGCCCTCGAGCGAGAAAAACACAAGGCCCCGAACACGAGACGACACGATGATAATTTCAAGCGAGCGACAGTGGGATCAGACCCGGGCAGAGGCGATTCTGATTGACGGTTGGGTTGACTGGGGATGGGATGGTCCTGTGGTGATGGATTGGGGGGAGAGAAAAAGATGGGGCAGGGGCGTTAACACTTAACAGTCGTTAACACGGTCTCAGCCGGGGAGCGCAGAGTCTAGGCTTGGTTGGTTGGCACGAGCGGCGTGTTCCGGCCCTGTCATTGGTCGCGGCGGGGCCAGCCAGAATGACTGGCAGTATGTATACTGTCTATACTACCAGTATGCAGTATGTAGGATGAGAATTATCAGCATGTTCTGTCAGTAAAATCCATGTTTAGCCGTGTGTGGCACTTTGTGGAACAGCCACTGCGACAATAACCTTGTATTACCAACATCTCTTTGTCGCCTATCACGAGTGTGATTGGCGCATGTTATCACTGGATTGATTGACTGCAAAGAACGAACAAATTAATCAATTGCAGTTGCGTACTATACACAGCAGTATCCTTATCAGTTAATCAGAAAGCAGGTGCGGAGTCGGACTCGGATTCGGACACATAGGACGTACGTACATGATTAGTATACACCACCCTCGCCAAGAAGTAACAAGAACCTAGCGCAGCAACATGGATGAACAAGTGACCTGTCGATACGATTATCTGGTCAATATTATGAATAAAAAGCCTCTGTTTCTCCTCCGGTCTCTTTTTACAGGGTGGAAACTAACCGCAATGAATGTCAGTAGACGGGCTGAGAGGACTGACACCAGATATACGTATGTGTGTACACCACCGGCGTAGGCCGAACACATTCAACCTCAAATAAAATTAAAATGATAATAAAATATTTAATGACTGCTAACCGAGCTCACCACTGCTAGCAGCCACGCAACCAACCAACTAACAAAACCCCTTCCTTCCCTGCAGCTCTCTCCCACCACCCGGATGTATCCCGACGCAAGGGGAGTACTCTCTATCCATGCATAAACCAACACTACTACATACTTACAACCACGCCCGGAAACTCAGGGGCAAACTCGACCCGATCAAAAAAAAAAAGTTTATCGCACGATTTGCCATGGTGGAGAAACGTATTTGCCCCTGCAGCACACGCATAGGTACCAGGCACCAGTACCAGCACCAGCACCAGCACCAGCACCAGCGCCATGCCCCTACCAAGGGATAACTTTACACATATCCTGCAGAAGTAATTACGTACATAGCCTAATACTGTTAGCGGAACTCAAAATCGGGTAATATCTCCGCGAATCCATGAGCATGTGGCTACGGGCTATGAAATTCCAATATGTAAGGAACAAAGTACATGCAAGGGAGTTCTTCGGAAATTTTTTTTTTTTTTTTTCATATGCTGGCTAATTACGTATATCCTGAAACTGAGACACGGTTGATCATAATTTGGGTGGTTTTTATTCAAATCCAATAAACATATCCACACTGAGAAAATAGAAGAAAATAAAGAAAATAATAAGCATGAACAGGAAATGAAAAGAAAAAAAAGTAACAGCGAAAGATGTCCGAGATGAAGTTTTAAATACAAATGAAACAGTCAATAGATCCAAGGAAAGATATAAGCGTATTAAGAGAAATAATCAAGAACGACGCTCTTGTAGAACGAAAAATCAATCGTAGCCTAAAAGTACACGGCAAGCTGGATACACAGCCAACTTAGAAAGCGAAGAGGTGAAGCAGAAGGCGGAATCAATCATGAGAGAGAAGGGGCTTCGTTTTCGTTTGGACTTTTTTTGTTGTCGCCGGTTCATGCTTCATTTCTAGTAATATAGTGTCAAAATCGTAACCTCGTTATGTGCCATGTATATAGCGATGATATAGCCGGCTCATGCGACGACGTTGTATGTTTTTTGATCCTCACGTGGATTAGTGCGAGGTACTTCGCTGAAAGGTTGGAGACAGCTGCTGCGAAAATGACGAGGTGAAACAGAGCGGCGATGATGGATTGGTAGCTGGTGGAGTACTGCGCAGTAAAGTGCCCAGACTGTTGTTGTGTGATGTGGACACAATCGGGGTAGTCGCAGTATTCTCCACCTCCGGGCTGAGTGCTGCGACCTCGTCGCAAAACACTCGCAGACCCGGTAGTCTCTTTTTCTGGGGAGGCTCGGACAGAGTCGCCAGTGGTGGAGGAGTGATGATCTCCGTCTTGGGAGAGCGGAACATTTGGTCATAAGACTTCAGCTTGAACTCGAGCGCCCGATGACGGTCAAGCAAGTCATCATACTCTTGTTTGAGCGAGCGCATCTGCTGTTGCGTCGCCTGATTCTGCGACTGCAGGCTGGAAACCAGTTGCTGCAGCTGCATGCAACGGAGCTGACCCTGCAGGTTCTCCGACAGCTGTGGCGGGATATTTTTCTCCTGGCGCAGGAGGTGAACAATGATTGACAGCATAAAGTCAATCAAAAAAATAGCCCCCTGAACAATGTGCTCTTTAGATTGGGGAAGGCTCTTGCTCGGATTCCAGCCAGCCCGCTCCAAGAAAAAGTCGTGCACGCGGCCATCCAGCTCACGGTGCAGCTGACTGAGGTTCTTGCGTCGGTTGCCCTCGGCAATGCGGTGCTTCTCGCGTTGGTCATCTTGGTCGCTCGGGGCCATCTCGTTCTTGCGCTTGCGGCCACAGAGCTGCTGCAGGGGAGGCTTCCGGTTGATGTTACGCGGCGCCACCAAAGACATGATCTCGGTGTATGACATATCATTGGGCCATCCAAAGGCCTTTTGTGTCGAGAAGGTCTCCTTAATGCTCATGTCCACCGAGCTTGCCGGAGACGGAGGTGACACGATCTGGTCACTAGTGGAGCATGTAGAAGACTTGGCTGGGAAGGAGTCCTGAGAACTCGGAGGGCTCGGAGCATATGCATTAGCCGTGAATGGGTTGAATGGACCCGGAGGCAATGGCTCAATGCGAGGCAATGGTGGCAGACGCCGCATGGTGGGCTCTTCTTGTCCCTCCGTCTGCGAGCGAAAGGTGAATGAATTCAGGGCGCTGTTCGGAACGAGTCAGCCTTCTGTCCGGACCGACGTGAAATAAAGAAGAGTATGCTTACGGCAGTGAGCACCGCCGCGCTCCATCCACATCATAAATGTCTTCAAACATGTTTCAAAGTGATTGGAAGAGATACAGAAGGAGGGCACGTTGAGGGTTCAAGGTATGTCCAGAAGAGGGAGGCCCGAAATTATAACGAGTAGTAAGGTGCAATCTATATACGAGATAATTTTATGGACAATGCACATAAAAGGCACGGCAAAGAGTGACCTTGCAAAAGCAAACGTGGCACAATAAGAAAAATAAAATAAAAGCAGAACCAAGGAACGAGAACGGGATGGCCGAGCATGAATACGGGTTATATATCCCTGAGGAGAGCATCTTTTCATGCCATGCTATTTTCTCGTCCCCTTCCACCCCTTACCCCTCGCTTTGGCCTCCCCGATAAGAACACCAGTTGGCTTCGTGCTGCTCGATCAAATGCAATATGTAACAAAACACAAAAGTATGAAATGCTTGATGTGTCAGTAGTGCGATCTGCGTGCGTCCTAGAGCGGAAAACCCAGCAGGACCACGCAATGCAATCGATGCGAGGTACGGTTGCGCTTCTGCAACTATTGCAGGTTCGTGCAGCTCCATCGTCGACGGGGAAGGTCGACGCAAAGCCGCGAGAGAGAGCGGCAACATGTTCCGACTGAACCAGAGGATGCTAGCCGCCTATCAATCACAGCCGAAAAGAGGGGAGATCCACGAATGGAAATTTGAGTGTGGCACGATCTGCCCAGTGACTTTGAGGAGTCGACTGCAGTTCGTGATTCGTGCCCGGCTGGACGGGGTCGCTGCAGATTATTATAGTCTCTCCTTGCATTGATACTTTCCGAGGCCAATCAGACTGGGCTTGTGGTGAGGATTCACAGCCACCCATTTCATGTCTTAAAACTAGCGATCTCCCGTCGTGATCTCTCTCTAACATGTTCACTGCAGTGGATCTAGGCTTTCGTGTTCTTTCTCTCTTCAGGAATTGAGACTAAGGCGTCAGGTGAGAGGCAAAACATACATCCTGAATCGGCGCTTGTCTGGCTGCTGTGGCGAAAACCCAGATCAGCTATCAATTCCAGATCGCGCACGACGGCGCGGGGCATCGTGGCCACTCGGACCTGTTCGGTGCCTGGTACTGGAAGAGTCTCGTTTCGTCATCGCCGCTTGTCAATAGACACCCACATGTATACAGCCGCCGTACGTGTATCATGCCTGTTCGCAGACTACCAGTCTAGCTGCCCACAGGGGAGTTCCCTGGACGAACGAAGGGGGCCCACATGAAAACTGGCCACTATGCATATAATCATGATAGAGTGTCCTAACCTAGGCACTAGATTGATTAGTTCATCCCAACATCTTGTTCCCACCCCCTCGGTCCTACTGCCTCTTATCCTGCGAGGGGCGGCGAAGAAAGATGGTGCCATTTATATGTAAGGTATTATTAACCGTTTGAGAATAAGCGAGCATGCCATGAACCTCCTTTGGTTTGCTGGCTGGGAGGAGGCTGTTCACATCGATCGTATCTAGGTAAACATCGTATTCCCAATTTCCCGGGCTCGCCAGACGCAGGCCGACTCGGAGCACCGAAAGATTCAAAATTTAGACACGATGGATCGAATCAGTGCTGCGGCACACCTGCAAGTCAGTGCCCAGTACATCGTGGATCTGACGGGCGGGGCGATGCCGACAGGAACCTGGAACTGCGCAGGGTTGGAAAAAGCGGCTTGGTCTCAAGATCTGGTTTCAATTGAACAGTTCATGACGGCATGGACGCCAGAGCGCCAGGGCCCAAGGCCCAAGTGGACCAGAGTTTGGGGGAGGGAGGGGAAATGGTTGTTTGGAACTTGGCGCAGGAAAATTATGATGGTAGTATCTCGATGGGCCGTCGCTAAGCAGCGTAGGATTGAGAGCTGTCATATTCTCTCGTTTTTGGAGTCGGGCTTGAAACTCCAAAAAAGGCGTGGTAAGTCGGCTAGTGTCTGAGCGCCTGCCGCTAGGGCTCTGCTCGAGACCACGATCATGGCACGATGCCGATAGTATGACTGGCAACTGCGGATGGCTGGGGCCGGTGTGGATAGCATGGAGAACAGAGTTGGTGTCAGTGAGTGTGCAGGAGCAAAAGCTGGGCCTGGAGCTGAAGGTGAGGCGTAACGCATATTGAAGCTTAACGATGATGGATGGACGGTAGACAGCACCTCGACGAAGGAGAATAATGAATCATCGAACTGATTATTACGAGACCGATCGATCGCGCAGAACCGGCTGTCTGGATCAGGACCAGACTAACCAGCCACTCTTTGTGCATCAAGAAACCCAAAAGTAGATGCCCTCGCGATCTACCCATCGAGTCATCCTTCCCCCCTCCTCAAGAAGAACCTGGACCGAACCGGTGTCAAACTAGCCCGAGACCACGCAGACCAGAAGACCAGAAGGGCGTCGCATGCATGAATATGTCCGACGTGCTCCAATAGGAACAATATCGCGCGCGCACGATCGCGTCCGGGGACTTTTAAATTGTTCCGGGCCTATCAGTCGGGCGGATCGTGTGCATGAGCTGCATGAACCGATTCCAAACTGGCGTAAAGGGAACATGTTCCGGATCAGACATGCAGAGTAGACTTCAAAGCAGAGTCCGGAGAACTGGGTCGAGTGTTGTAGGGATCAGGTTGTTGCCGGGATGGAAGGAGGGAGGGAGAAGGAGTTTAGATCACGAGGTTACCGCTGCAGTGGAACAGTATTATCATCGTTATTACTATTAATTATTATTATCGTCATAATTTTTATTGCTATTAGCAGTGCTATCACTCTCATTATCGCATCCTACTGACCACCACAATAAAAGCCTCCCACGTAGATGGCTAGTTCACCAGTAGTTGTACTTCTCTTTCTCAAGAGCTGATCCGCATGCATGCAAGGCGAACAGTAATACCAAAAACAGTTTGCACTAACTATCACAGGACCCCGCCGTACAAGACCATCTAACTAACTGTTCGTAAGTGACATCGCCTCCTACCTATTAAGGCCGCGGGCATGCCTCGGCAGAAGTCTTGCGAACACCTCCGTTGCCTATACTACTACATACTTGGTACTAGGGAACTATCTAGTACCAACTGCTTTGTTCTATAGAGGTGATACGTCGTAGGCCACCTAAACGTGATTTGATTTAGTTATGACTGTTAGTAACCAAGTTTTGTGAGAACAAATTTCCAACAGGTGGAAATTACCGTGTCAGCAGCAGCATTGCAAGGGAGAAGAAAATGCTACTGATAATAGACAAACATAGCTCATAGTATTAAATATTAATCCTAAATAATCAAGGTAAGGAACGTCTATTATTCGCATGGAATGTACAACTGTAAACCATGCCCACAACCGCGAAGATCTCGTATACAGGCAACGATTACACCAACTGCTGCTCTGCCCACCCTCGTTACGCTCTTCGTCGCACAAGCTACGTAACTAAGCACGCTCAATAGTCCCTACTCTGGGCAGTCATCTAAAATGAAATGCTTAGACACGGGAATTCTTTTTAAAGTACAAAGAGAGGATGACTGGAACGACAGGCGCTTAACTGAAAGGGGACGAATTATTATCATGAACAGTCGCGGCCAAAGGAAAAATTTTGCGCGAGATATAAAGCAGCATAATAAAATCAAGTAAAGAAGAAAACTCAAGTCGTTTGCCACAGGACTTTACAAGGCCTCGATAATAAGGAATGATCTGCCGAGTAGAGAAAGAGAAAAAACATCACGAACCCATTCAAGTGTCAACTTCCTTACATCAGCAGAGAAAGGAGACCACCGAGAACGGCGGTGAAGCCCATCGAGGGAACGACAAAGCCGGCAACGGCGGCACCGCTAGAGGAAGCCGAACTAGAAGAACCGGTGGACGTGCCAGTGCCAGAAGTACCGTTGCTGCCAGAGCTTCCGTCCATGGTCTTGGGGGTGGAAGTCGATGTGCAGTTGAAGGTACCGTGGATGGCCTCCTTTTCGGCCTCGATGTCGGAGCAGGAGAAGTTGCCGGTGCTCTGAGCGTTGAACCCACCGTGGACGTACTTGAGAGCGGGGAAAGAGATGCTGAAATATCAATTAGTACATGTTGGAGCACAATTAAGTTCCCATCAGATCAAAAATGCTTACTTGGTGAAAGAACCAGTCAGGTCAATGGCACCGTCAACGTGAGACAGCTTGGGGAGGTCAATGCTCTCAAGGTCGCCATTATTGGAGATGGCAAGACCGCCAGACAAGGTGGTCAGCTGGGGCAAGGAGAGCTTGGCAAGGTGGCCGTTGCTGTCAAAGTCGAGGTCGACGCAAGAGGTCAGATTAGGAGCAGAGAAGTTGGAGATAAAGTTTCCGAAAAGACCGAGCGAACCAGTCAGATTGGCCAGCGAGGGGACCGAGATGGAGCTGGTGTTGCGGAAGGTCATGTCCTTGGCAGTGACCAGGTTGGGGAAGTCAATGTTCAACTTGGGGTTGTTGTTCGAGATGGTCAAAGAACCAGAGACGTTCTTCATGTTGTTGACGTTGACATCGGTCAGGTAGTCGTTGGCAGTCAAGTCGAGCTCACCAACCGAGTTGAGCTCAATTCCCTGCAGGGAGGTCAACCCGGTGTTGGTGATGGAGACAGAGCCGGCGGTGTTGACACCCTTGGTGAACCCCAGACCCTGGATGTTAGCGAGAGCTTGGAAGTCGATGGAGCCGACGGAGATCAGTTCAGGGAAGTCGAGCGAGGTCAGAGCGTTGATGCTGACCAGCTTGAACGCGCCACCAATCTCGCTGATGGTGGGAGCAGAGATAGAGGTGATGTTGACGGCACCGTTGGCAGAGAAGTCACCAGTAACCTTCTGGATTCCATTGAAAGTCAGGGGAGTTTGCACTTGGCTGGTGATGGTGATGTCTCCGGTGTAGGTTGAGCAGCTACCAAGGGCATCGGCGTCGGATTGAGCAGAGATCTTAGCACCGCCGGAGCAGCTGTCGTCTGTAGTGATTGCAAGGTCAGTCAGTCACTCACATCTGGTCACACTTGACCACGAGGAGAGATTTCTCGATGGTGTGCTTACCAGCAGCAACCATGGCAACGCCAGAGGCCATCAAGGCGGAAACAAAAAGCTTGGAGGCAGACATCGTGATTTGATGTGACTTGAGTTTGTATTCTCACGGGATATCTGTCGGACAAACGCAAAGAACATGTTAGCCAAAGCTGCGGGATCAAGAAATTTCGTTTTCTCCCCCAGGTCGACGCGGGCAGCATTCCAGAGCCAGTGTTGACACGGTTGCCGAGGCCATCACACAGCATCCTTTCTTTGCCATTCCGCGTCGAGTCACAGAGCTGTGCAACAATGACTGGGGGAGGGAGCAGGGAGACAATTGCAACCGGGCCGGGGCGTGAGCAGACGTACTACTATGAAAAGGGATATTATGCTGCGGCGGTATTACGGCAGAGGTATAGCAATCGAGCCGGACGAGGTCGCAGCGAGGGAGCAATAAAGGGAGATGAACGAGTGAAGAGAAGAAGAAGGACCTTCAACGAGAGAAAAGGCGAGCGCCGGATTGGGGACGAAGCGGGATTGGTCGCGAAGATGAATCAGGGAAGAGGAAAGAGCGAGGGAGGAAAAGGAGAGAGAGAAAGCGGCCGGAGGGAAGGAGCGAGCGAGCGAGCGCGCCAGGGAAAGGAGAACGGGAAGGAGCCAAGGCAAGAAGAGTTGGAAGTGAAACCAGAGGTGGATGCGACCAATGGCGGCGCCGCAAGCAGGGCCCAGTGGGGCATGGTGCGTCCCACTGTCTGGAGCACCAGGGGCAGAGAAAAACCGGGAAGCGCGCGCCTCATTGGCCGATCCGGCAGATATCACCCCACCGCGGCCAGTCACGGACGGCCTCGGTGTGCTAGCGCGCCACTAGCCCGCAGCACCGTTTCATTCGTCGCGCGTCGAAGCTCTTTAGGCCCGGCGCTATGGGATCATCACAATAACGCATCTGAACATCAGCATCTAGTTTATTATTTAATATGACTTTGATGACTATGACTTGTTACTCTGGCTGGGGACAAGTTGATTAGTGCCTGTGGCGTGATATGATGACAGACTATGTGGCTCGTTGTTTCATGCTTTTCTGCGTTCGGAGATGAAACAACAAAAACAACAACAAAAACAAGCAAGCGATAAGCCGTTTGCCACCGAGCTATGATGATCCAGCTATCTACGCATCTGCCCCCTACGCCACTGCGATCGGCCGACTTGGGGAAATTACCTGCTAGATCCGCCCGATGAGGCAATCAGCCCAGGCTATGACTGCTATGTGTTGATCACCGGGAATGCAATATATCGCTATCGCTGACAGGTTGACACATTCGATAATGATACAAACCGGAATTCGAGACCAAAAATAATAACCACCAAAAAAAAAAAATTCAATGATATTGTCCGAGAACGCCCACCCTGGTTTCGGCCTGGCTTTGGCCTGCCCAAACCTGGCTTTGTCCTTGCGTGTTTTGCATGTTTTGCATATTTGTTTGTGGAGCCCACGTTCCCAATCGTTGTCATCAGAGCAGCCACTCGCCTATTTGGGACTAGCGCCTTCTGGGCTGTGCATTCTGGAATGACAGCCTCTAGGCATTATTTTGATATGTATTATTTCTTGGTTGACTTGTGCCGTCGACGTAGGACATGCATATACAGTTCTCTCTACTCCGTACGTCTGCAGACAGTGTCGCACCGCATTGCCATTTCATCGCATTTCAAATTCTGCCGTCTCGCATGATGCCCCGTGGCTGGGACGCGTATGTGCATTGCATCTATGACGCGGCCGCTTGCGATAACCCAGCCATTGATGTCACGTGGGCTGCTGCTAAACCTCTTTTATCATTGTTTATTTTGCATTATAGATACTAATTTTAATAGACTCGATGGTACTATCGAAATGCTTGTTTTTAATAATATATCCAAATATATCATTCTTGGTCTTGGCCTCTTCTGAGTAGTTGCATACCGGTTTCGGTTGAAAAAAAAGAGGTCAAAATCAAATAACCAATCATGCTTGACTTTATTAAAGCCAGGTCACATGATAGCGCGGGAATAAGTTGACCAATCATATGTACCTTCCTCTGTGTGCATTATACGTATTAAATCATTATTGTTATTTTGTCAATTATTTTAATTAAAATTTCCCAAGGTGAGATAAGCCGGATGTCTTCGCCCCGAACCCACTAGCTTGTAACACTCGCTCTTTATTTGATGGAATCCCCCATCTACGCGTCGGTTAATGATGCAAATTGAGGAGAACGAAAATAGGTTCTAGGTCTTTCCACAATTCACAACTATCTAAATCAAGGGCTACCTCTATTTGTAGGGAATGTCATCTTTTATGGACCATTTCCGTCTTACATAGAAGACGGGTGACGAAGAAGCAACCCACCATCAACGACCAAAATAGAACCCCATACATATTCATTCGTTGCCAATGAAAGAATAGCCTATAAGATTAGAAATTTAATCAATCAAGCTGGATGGAGGAAATAAAAGCGGTGACAAAAAGTGGTATTAGACACGCCTTGGCCATTTCCTGAGGAGTGCCAGGCCTATGCGGGTTTTTTTCAAAGGCCGGTTGGTTCCATGTGCTGCTATTATCCGCATCCAAAAAGTTTGTAGTTAACGCGGATGGAAATATCCTTCGGGAAAAAAAAGAAACTGCTCGTTAGTGACTGCAAACAATATATATATATATATCTCGAGTCGTTATCTTGATATATCACACTTACCAGGGGCAATAGCATTAACCCGAAATGCTCGTATTCTCATGGCATAGCTCACATGCCATCATCCTCATCAAATGATTGACAGCGGCCCTACTCTCTTTGGACGTTACGTCCATGGGGAGGGGAATTATTTGACCATTACCGATGGTATTTGCTCCGTGAATCTGGGCAGTCTTCTCGAAGATTTCCTTTCTGCGACCAGTGATGTAGGCTTTTGCTCCGTTTCCAGCAAGCGCCTGCGCCGCCACTAAATTGGTAATGTCAACAAATAGTGTTTAGGATGTCGATACTGTGATGGCAAACATACTCAACCCGATTCTAGTGCCGCCACCCGTTACTATTGCAAGCCAATTAACCAATTAGTTCTTTTTTTTTGTGTGCTTTTCGAGGTCGCTCAAGAAACACATACCAACAGCCACGCAGTCCTTCACTTAGAACAGTGCGTAAGCTGAAAATCCATTCAATGTTTCAGTAATTGTGCGTCGAGTATAACCAATATCGTATATAGTGTTAGTTAGATATGCTGTAATGAATAGAGTTAAGGTCTCTAAAGAAAAATGACAACCCGGTGGTATAAATGAGGTAAAAAACTGAGAATCGTTTATTTACAAGTACTTATAAGTGGAATTTCCCTTTTCCTCCTCCACTTACTCGACCAGTCCCAGGAAGATGAATTCCGACTGCGCTATCTCACGGACATTAATTCAACCACTTATGGACCACCTCCAACGAGTCTCTACCCGCCATTCGATATCTCATCATTGAAAGACGCGACCCTTAAGGTTCAGTTACATGCTAAGTGCGGCCACAAACTCAAAATACGCATGTTGGATTTGGCAGGAAACAGACACCCAGCGTCAGCTCAAAGATCCTGGCATCTGGCCGCCCTCAATCAGAACCATCAAGGATGAAACCCCCGCAAATAATGTGCGATGCCTGTCTAGAGCTCTAATTATGTGGTTTATGAATTTGCTTAAGCGAAGAAGAGATTTTTCAGAGACGTTATCCGAACGAGCAACGAGAAATGCGATTTCCTGGCTGTATTTTGCGGACGGTGTTGGTTTAGATGAGCAGCAAATGTGGAACCATGACTGGTTAAGGATTATCTTGGACAAGGAAAATGAAGAAGACGAAAGACCAGCATCGCAATTGCCCATACCACCTTCACGGAATTCCTTTGCGTATAATTAAGTGCGTACCTAGTGATTTGGTGCCTTTTCTCGTATAGATCAAGCTGGAATCTAGGAGAAAGTAACTCGCATTAGGAGTAAATATAAATGAGGTCTTAACCTGTGGTAATTGAAGCGTATAAAAGAGATGTTGCAGTAACTACAACGTCAAGATGGATCAACTTGCCAGCCATGGAACGGGAACCTAGTGACACCCTTCGCTGAATCTCGAGATGCTCAGTAAATGCGTTCATCCCGTTAGCGACGACAGACGCATAAAATAGACCAACCTTTACTACGTAGCAGTGTCAACGGAAAGTAGTATAGAGTGATGAAGAATGGCATATTAACTTGATGATGCTGAGAGAGGCTCATAAAAGATTAATATTTTCCACTAATTTGTGAATATCTTATTGTAGCGTTTATAAAATAAATTACATTATGCTTGTGTATACAAAAATAATGTTATGCTTAAGCTGAGATTAACAATAACCCATCCTCTGGTGGGCTGATTTAGCAATCTTGAATTATTAACAAACTTCAAGAATGTGCTCAAAATAAAATTTTTTAGCAATAAAATCCATAATAATTACTAATCAACTACAGTATTTTCCAGTTAAATCTATTAATTCATAGCATTTTTGAAGTTAAGAATCTATCAATTTTGTCCATCTGTAGTACCTAACAACCCACAATCTATCATAATTAATATCATGAAGGCAACCAAAGACATGGCACTCATTCCTAAGTAACATATAAGTTTTTGTTTATCCATATCCATCCATAATATAGCTTGTTGTCGCCAGTCCAGAAACTATTTAAATTAGTACCAGCACAAAAGTTATTATCTTATAACAGAAAACAAACAAGCTTCAAACAAAAACCCCACTTTTTAGCCGTAACTCCTTCCTGTCAACCTGCGAAGTATTGGATGTTTTTAAATTTCCCATCATTTTTGAATTGTTTCAATTACGGCGATAGCGAGACCTTGAAGCTCAAAACATCTAGGATTAGCCATTTGGTAAATATATAAAATCCTAAGAATTCATCCATTTGAAAAAGAAACTTTAAGATGGCGCGTACAACACCTGAATATGCAGGCCAAAGTTGGTAGGCTGTGGTCTTCCCTTTTTGTCATAGATCTAACCGCAATAGGATAGATTTCATGTAGATTACCTTTTAGGTCACGGGACCTCGCGTGGCACGACGCGATTGCTGAGTAGGCAACAGTGGAGCATCGCGCAACGACTTGTGCTTCTCTATACGGCTGTATTTGGCCAGCCAAACACTAATTGTGATATTTCAGCGTTGATATAACTCTACATTCCATGAGCATCCGACGAGCTGGCTCACTTCAAAGCAATCAACAGGAGGATCCCTTTTACTGTGACCAGTATGGCGCCCCGCCGCTCGACTCGCATACGCGAGCAGGCCCCCGACCTGCCGAAATCGGCAGCCAGCTTGGCTCAAGTTGGCAGAAGCAAGGGCAAGAAGCAGAGCAACCCTAATGGGATTGTAAAGAAGGCAAAACCCCCTACTTCAAAGCCCAAGTCCAATGTAAATGCGCAGGCAACCCAGGATTTTGCAGTTCCCACGACCCCAAAGAAGGAAAAGAAGAAGCAGGATTCCACGGAAGATGGTGGATCGATTTGGAGAGATATCCCAAGGTTAACACCGCCACCACCACCTCGACTTGATCGTCCAGTCGATCCTCATAGGACCAATGCGACGCTCATGACCCCAAGAGGAAGCTCGGTGGTTGCTTATCCTTCTGTCGAGGATGCCTCCCCAAGTAAAACTGGTTTACCGCGACCTACCGCGACGACAGGAAATCTGCTCGAGAAAGCGCTCGAGCATCTAATCGCCACAGATCCACGCCTGAAGCCGGTTATCGAGAAGCACCATTGCCGTATATTCTCTCCCGAAGGGCTAGCTGAGCAGGTCGATCCGTTTGAGAGTCTGGCGAGCAGCGTGATCGGCCAGCAGGTCTCCGGCGCAGCTGCACAGTCAATCAAGAACAAATTCCTAGATCTTTTCGACAACACCACTGCCGGAGATGGTCAGAGAAGACGCTTTCCGACTCCGGCAGAGGTCATGAAGCACGATCTGCCCACGCTGCGGACGGCCGGGCTATCCCAGCGCAAAGCAGAGTATATCCAGGGCCTCGCGGAAAAGTTTGCCAGCGGTGAGCTGTCAACAGAGAAGCTGCTCAAGGCGACTGACGACGAGGTCATGGAGATGCTCATTGCTGTTCGAGGGCTGGGCCGGTGGTCGGTTGAAATGTTTTCGTGCTTTGCTCTGAAGAGAACCGATGTATTTTCAACAGGGGATCTGGGAGTGCAGTGAGCTTAACGTTTCTTTGATATTAATACGCTGATAATAGCATGAAAGCTGACCTGTATGTACCACAGACGTGGATGTGCAGCTTTTGTAGGAAGAGACATCAACAAGCTGAAGAACAACGGCAAAGGGAAATTCAAATACATGGCCGAAAACGAAATGTTGGAATTGGCTGAAAAGTTTCGGCCCTATAGGTATGTATGATTATTGGAAAGTATGATTTTTTTTGGAAAAAATATGCTCATGCCTAATCCCTTTTAGGACTATTTTCATGTGGTATATGTGGAGGGTGGAGGACGTAGATATCGCTGTATTGAATTGACCAGAGTAGTTACAGGAAAGTGAAAAGTCATACAAATAAAATGGAAAAAATTGCAAAAAGTTATCATTTCTCCGCTCAACTGGAATCGAACCAGCCACCTTCCGATGAATTGTTTCCATTACAGTCGGACGTCATAATCCTGCTAGACCATGAGCGGTTATTATACTATGCATAACTTTTTATTGGCTGAAATAGCCAGCGGCGGGAAACCAAAAATGGCATTTATGACCCTTATTCCGCGGGTTTTATGCAAAATATGCAGATTTAAGCTTTATAACCGCGTTTATTCACGCGACAAGCGATGCATAACCCCCATACAACTCATCGATCACCTGTTAATTCGATTTCTTCAATTCTACTCATACATTTGCCTCGATAATTTCGACACCTCAGGAAGACCAAAAAATGGGACTAGAGGGCTAATACGAGAGCAGAGGGAAAGGGGTGAGGGTAAGCTGACATGCATATTTTCGCTGTGGGTAGTAAGCTTACACCGGCATCACGTGATTCGGTGGGTTATTAATTCGCTGAGAGAGATTGGTATCACGCAACTGAAGGGATGAAGCTAGATACTATTGTCCTTTCAATGTTAAAAATCTTGTCGCTTGGGCATTATTTTTGTAATGTTCAGTATGAATTCTGGAGATCAATTGATTTCAATGGTTGGTGGATTTGGCACCTGGGTTTTATTCTCACTACATAGCCACGTGCGAGTATCTGCTTTGTCGGTGTAGAAACCAGTGATACTGACCTGCGTGTTGAATTTAAGTAGGTGGATATGAAACTTTGCGATTTTTTACTCTATTTTCATACATAATTGGACCAATTGATGTTGGTGTTATCCATGGAACGCACTGACGCGACCATCCATATAACCACCGAACTCACGCGGACAATAATTGAATGTCGGTCAACTAGTATTCAATGTTCTAGAGGTTGATGCAAACCACAATAAACGTCTACACATATAGATATATTGATCTAGATGTCGATGGTAAGAATAGCTGCGGAATTGAGTCAAAACCCCATAGTATGTAGAAACTATCCAACTGCATACTATCGTTATGCATATCGTCGATGCTACAAATGACAGTGGATGGGGAGATTTTCGAACATTATTTTAACAGTCCCATAGCGGAAAGTAAAGCAGGGTAACTAGTACAAAACCGTTAAGTAGCTATAGCTAGTCTTTACTCTCATTCCTGATGCTAGCTGGCGGTCTATGATCAAGCAGCTGTATCAAACAGCATCGGTTGATAGCATCCGGGCCAAAAGATTTGGTATTTCGAAATACACTCTATGTTTTACCAGTGGCGACTTGAGAGTAATGGTAATTAATTTCCTTGGTGGGGAAAACCATACGACATGTGCAGCGCAAGATGACCGTTAAAATAATGCTCGACAACGGCACCAAGTTGCAAGACAAAGGAAAAGAGGATTGATTTGTTTGTACAATACGAGTACAGAAGGTTCTTAGACTTGCACTATCCAGACCAATTCAGTCACCACCAGAAAATCTTCGATCTATAAAAAACAATTTCCTCCCCTCAAACCAGAATACATGTAGCGTAAATCTGTTTACTTTCGCTTGACAACCAGAGTGTCGAGGTCCTCGCGTTCTTGGGCCTCCTGTTGCAATTCACGGATGATTGGGCTGAGGTACTCGCGGTCCTGGAGAGAGTTATGTTAGCTGCTGCGTCTTGTAGATTGACGAATGCACCCCTCCCCCCCAGTTCGAACATAGGAAGATGTCGGGTGCCGAAACAAGGATAATATGTAACGTACCTCCTCAGGTTTGGTTTGCTCCTCGGCAGGGAGCAGAGTGTGAGAGATCGAGCACTGTGAGCATCCAGGTGTCAGTCACCAATTCAATTATTTCCCCAGACCAAAACATTTTACCTGGAAGGCACGGCGAAGACGGAAGACGCGGTCGTAGGCTTCCTTGGGAGGCAGACGACGGAGGGCCTTTTGGACGAGTTCGCTTTCTTCGGGGATCAGGTCATCGGCCCTGCGTGAAGTTGTCAGTCGTCAATTTTTGCTTCACGGCCGGTGCTCAGTTCCGACACGCAGCTTCAGCAACGGAATTGCCCTCGGGGAGAACAATAAAACCCGGACAAGAAAAAGCGCCATTTTGCAATAGAGCCATCGACAGCAGGGGAAATAGGAAGAACCCACCTCAATCCCAGGCGGCGGTAGCCAGCGGCGTTGGTGTACCATTCAGCAATGGGCTGCATCCAGCGCCTCAAGAAGGGTCGCTTAACGACATAGTTGGTGAACGAAGGGACAGACATGTTGGAGAAGCCCAATGAGGATTGTTTCAGGCCAATTGGGAGCTGGGGGTGAGGGACAGACAGAGAGGCAGCACACGCAGAAGCCGGGAGCTCTCACGGATTGTCGTTGTCTCGACGTTGCACGACCACGCTAGTGCGGAAAAGAAGAAACTTGCAGCCTGAGGCAGCGACGGGTGCTGGCTGCTGCCGAAGCGACCCGATGTTCGCGCTAGTATTTTTTCGGCTTACGCAAAACAGAAGGTATTGTTACAATTTTACTGCACCCCGTAATTGTACAGCCGTTTGGCCACTTGCCCGCTACACCCGCCGTAATCCCAGTACGGATGTTGTATTTAATACTCGGCGCATCCCTTGGCCGCTGCAAAAGAACGTCCACCGTCTTTTTGCTTCGAGTCACGATAAGTCCCGGCAATTGCAATTATAGCAGCAGCAGCAGCAGCAATAATCAATCCACATAAAAGAAGAAGGCCACCGAACCCCGCTGGCGCAGAGACTAATTAAGAGCAATTAGCAGTGCAGCAGAGAGCCCACCCTGCTGCGGGCGTTATTGGTCAGCTGGTGTCCATATCGGCCCTAGTCAACAAGTGACTCCAAGGACCAGCGACTCAGTCCACGAGACCGGCTGCTCTTCTCACCTTTCCACCGCTTCTATCCGGCTGAATCTCTCTGCTTGCGTGCTCCCTCCCCGATCGTGATATGCGAGTAGCCCTACTGTCGCCTGCAGGCTAGCGACGTGAGGGAAGACCCCGCACGACCCCAAATTCGTGACTTGCGACCACCGTTAAGCGGGATCTGACAAGGCCCATTTTTCGTCCTCCCACCCCAGCAACATCATCTCGACTTGCAACCGCCGCCTCATATCAATTAATACTCGTACAACATCGCCGACCAGCATCAAGAGAACAACACCGTGCACATCGACATCGAGAAAAGGGAAGAATACCGGGGGCTCTGGGTTCCGGGTTCGAGCGTCCGATATGCTCGAATCCGTGAACAGCCGGTGACCAACACGGACAATCCGCCAGCCTGGTACGATGTCGTCTGACGACACCATATCGAGGCCGGCTGCTGGCCCCGAGCCGCAGAACCAGCACCAGCAATTGGGCAGGCCGCCTGCCAGCGGGCTGCTCACGCGTGTGGAAATCTTCACCACCCGACTTCCAGACTACTATGTTACACCCTTCTGCGGCGCCATGGCCGGTGTGGCCTCGGGCATTGTGACATGTCCTCTCGATGTTATCAAGACCAAGTTGCAGGCCCAGGGAGGCTTTGCGCGACGCCGCGCACCTAATCAGACTTCACAAATGTATCGGGGAATGATCGGTACGGGAACGACGATTTGGAGGAACGAAGGCATTCGAGGACTGTATCAGGGACTAGGACCAATGGTACTTGGTTATCTACCGACATGGGCAGTTTATTTGACCGTGTACGATCAATCAAGGGCTTTCTTTGAACAGAAAACAGGTTTGTTTCAAAAACAATACACGACCCTGTGGACTCTGGTATACTAACAGTATCACAGACAACTGGTGGCTCTCACGTACATATGCTTCTGTCACCGCCGGGGCATGCTCAACGATAGTGACAAATCCAATCTGGGTCATCAAAACACGGCTTATGTCACAGAGTGCCAGACTGAGTGGAGATGGTTATACTCCATGGCACTACCGAAACTCACTGGACGCAGCTCGGAAAATGTACATGACAGAAGGAATCCGGGCATTTTACTCTGGTCTTACGCCGGCCTTGCTGGGTTTGACTCATGTGGCCATCCAATTTCCACTTTATGAGTATTTCAAAATGGCATTTACGGGATATGGCATTGGAGAGCACCCTGGCGAAGGTGACTCACACTGGGTAGGAATATCCTTGGCTACATTCCTCAGCAAGATCTGCGCCAGTACTGCTACGTACCCACACGAGGTGCTCCGTACCCGACTCCAGACCCAACAGCGACACCCACCTCCCTCTTCACCTGAGGAAATTTCTTTCCGCGGAGGACTTGAACACCCAGCTGACCGGGGACGGCCACCTGGTGGATCCTCCTCTGATGGCATGCCAAACCGACCTCGCTATGCCGGCGTCTGGCGCACTTGTCAGACAATCCTTCGTGAAGAAGGATGGCGGGCATTCTACTCAGGAATTGGAACAAATCTGATCCGAGCTGTGCCTGCGGCCATGACCACCATGCTGACATACGAATACCTCCGCAAAACAATCACCACACTCCAGCATGAGGGAGAGAAACAAACTCCAGATGATCCTATTGTTTAGTTTTCGAGAATTTTTTTTCACAAAGTTTTACACTGGGAAGATATATAAAAGGTGCGGTGATTTTGTCTATCCTATGTTGAACAGTTTCGTGGCAAATGTGAGCATTCAGCCCTATTACAACGCTGTTGAATCCTAGAAGGTCCGGTGCGGAGTTGTGCATGTGTTTTTTGTCTGTCTCAATTTCTTTTTCTTTGTTTTTCTTCTCTTTTACTCTCTCCTTTCCCCTGAAACATGTAGATTATCGAGTTTTCTTACTTTTCATCTTTTTTTTCCCCTGCATTTGCAAAGCATGATGACACGTACATACATACAAACAGTTACCCAAGTGTTTTGCCAGGTTCTTGCTATCGATGAAAGATTTTGTTCTTGGTCTGCGTTCTACTTTTGACTTTCAATAAGTCGTACATAGACACTATCTATCGTTAATACAAAGATCTGATATCAAGTAAAAGTTGATTGAATGCATACAAAGACTGGGCAAGATAGACGCCTTTTTTTTCTCTCCCAACGCTATCAATCGATAATTAAAAAAATATTCATAATTACAATGATTCCAAACCCTAACTATCCTCTTCTATTTCCTCGATCTGCCAGTGCTACCACCCTCTTTCTCCAACTTTTCCTGCTCCAACGCCTTTGCAATCCAAGCAGCCGACGTGACGCTCGACCCCGAACTCGAACCCGCCGCGACACTCTCGTTAGGCGATGACAGCGAGGAGGGATGATATTGCGCTTCTCGTCGAGCTGCGCGGATGGAGCTGATACAATATGACCCGAGGAGGAGGGCCATTGTGAATGCTGCTAGGGGGGCGGTTATTGACTGGGGGTCTTGCTTAGCTAGTCATCGCCTTTTTTTTTTTTTTAGAAAAATAAAAGAGAGGGTGGGGAGGGCTTTAGAAATGTTTATTCGCTTACCCTCGGATGTCGACCCAATGTTTTGGGGGTTTCTTGCTTGGGGGTTTGTCGATGAAGTGACGTAGAAAAGACCCGAGATTGCCGGCCCCGTTTCATGTGAAGGAGTTGTTGTCGCGGTGGTGGTTTATGAGATGAATTGTGAGACAGCATTTCTTTCGGAGTCGTTAATCGAGGGGGGAGGTTATCTCTTCAGCTCATTAATTTATTCAAGTTTTGCGTTGGGTTTTGTTGTAAAATGTTGAATCGTTGAAAAACGGTTTCCTTGATACGTAGTTAATTAAAGTCGGCCAGCCCCAAATAGGTAATGTTAAGACAGCACGACCAAACAACACAATTAAGGAAGCACACAAAATACCAAAAATAAATAAATATAAAAGTATATACGAATCTAATTATTACCATGTCTAACAAGTCTAAAAAGTCTAACAACCCAACATCAATACATCTGCCTCTTCCTGGCCCGAGAACAGCCACAAGTCTATATCCATATATTTACATATTATTTTCTTTTCTTTTCTTTTCTCTTCCCATTAGCATCACATAGCTATGCCCAGCCTGCTTTTCACCAAAAGCCATTTCTCATACGCCATTAGTTTCAACTCAACGCGGGCATATGCCGTAAACGCAGAGATGAAGCGAAGAAAATTGGCAAGCTTGAAGATGCCGCCGTTCACGGATATGATTTCCATTTGTTCTTCAAAGACAGTTCTGGTCGCGTAGCGAGCAAGGATGAGGAATGTGCGTACGGGGCCTTGGCGAGTGTGCAGGTTCTCGTCGAGGCTTCGGGCTGTGAGAGAATTAGTTGAGAGATAGAGAGAGAGAAAGGGAATCATACTGAGGTCATTCGTTTTGAGAATCAAAAGAATTATACGTGGTACTTTTCCCAAAAGATCAACCAGTTGTTGGAGTAATCCCTCACCCAAAGCGTTTGTGACATTGCTCTTTTCTTCGTCACTATTTCTGGAAGAAACAATCTTCTTCTCAGATACTACAGTGTAATCTCGACCGGTGATTGCGCTGGCAAAGATTGGGAACAGTTCATCCGACACGCCAGCCACCTCACGGGCGTATTTGCGCATCTTTGGCTCATCGCCCTCGATTACAGACAGCCAAAGTTTGGCGTAGTTGCGACGCAGATCCTGCGGAATATCGCGATACAATCCGTGGTCATACAAAATGATGTCGAAATTCGGCTTGCCGCGTGTGTCGTTTTTGCGGATGGCGATGTTGCCGCCATGAGGGTCGCAGTGCAAAGGCGCGTTGTCGCCAAAGATCATTTCGTTGAAGATATGTGCAAATGCGGCCGAGACCTCGTCACGGTCAATGTTATTGCTATCGAGGTATTGCAAATCATCTGGCCGGTGCCCAGAGATGAATTCCATAACCAGGATTCGCTCCTTGGCCCACATCACTGTTCAACCCTGTTAGTGGATATCCAACATACAACCGAAAGAAAGAAAACAACGCACCCTCGGGAATCACCAACGGCATACTCGAATGCTCTTTAAAGTATTTCTTTGCGCGTATTGCATTTTCAGCCTCATGCCTAAAGTCTAATTCCAACGGCAACGAGAGGTCCATCTCCCGCGATAGCCACTCGAGATCATATTCTGGGAAAAAGCGTTTCAAGGTTGAAAAGGTGAGCCGAGTTAGGGCCAAGTCCAACGGGACCCATTCAGCCAGAGCCGGATGCTGGACCTTGACCGCAACTTTCTGACCCGTCTCCCTGAGCGTCGCAATGTGTACTTGAGCAAGCGATGCAGCACCTATGGGGTTCGCAGCGAAGGACGAGAAGAGCTCGTTCACGTCCTGTCCGGTGTCCGCGAGGAACATGGTCTGAATCGACTCAAAGGACGAGACGGGGCACTTGTCCTGTAACGGAATAAATGTGGTTGTCCACTCCAATGGAAGAAGATAGCCCATGCTGCTTAGGTGTTGACCCAATTTAATAAATATGGAACCGTTCTTTTCAAGCACAGTCAAAGTCCGCTCTGCGCAACGTTTATGGCATGCCTTTAGCATGGCCTTTCGCTCTTCTTCCGAGCCGCCGGTTTGATTGAGCGTCGTACGGTAACTGCAGTATAGAAAATCATACAATTAGCATGCATCCTCCAGGTGGAAATGACGAAAGATCCAGCCTACTCATTAATGCAGATTGCAAGCGCGGTGACAACCCTGCCAGTTCTTTCTGCAGCTGCATACGTATGCTTGATATCGTCCCAGAAAGCAAATAGCGCAACACCTACAGTGCCACCAGCGGCGGCCAGCTGTATTGCCCTTGTCCTTTTTGATGATGTATTATTTCTCGCCGCCGCGTTCAAAGTCCCCGAAGCATTGGTCTTGTGACGACTTGTTTTCGAATTGCGCAGGTTATATGTGCCGTGATACTGCCTTTTGCTTAGCAGAGCATCCGCTGGCGATAACCGTCCCTGGGTGTGGCATCTATTGCAAAGCCACCGTCCTCCATTTCTCCTAATCGACACAGACGGAAGGGAACCGAATGAGGAGAGCCGGGACGCTGACGCTGACGGAGGGAAACTGAATTTCATAATTGGGAAGGATCAAGGACAGATCATTCCGACTGATACAAAGTAAACTCCAATGCAGTCAACTGATGACTATCGGTTTCAAGTGTTTTTGAGCCAATTGCGCCGAGGCCGGCAGGGCAAGACCAGATCGGAAATCGGATCGCAAATGAATTGACATCAAGGAATAAAGGAGGCTAGCATACTAAGCCATGGGGTCTGGGCGAGACGAGCGATGATGTTCAAGAAGAGAGCATATTAAGACACGCAAAAAAGTTGTCATGAGCCAGGTTGACCAAAGCGGTTAGCCAGCAATATGATAGGGTGTACCTATTTGTGGATTCCGCCAAGTATTTATTGCGCTAATCCTAAAATGGAAAGTAACCACGCAACGCCAAGAAACCAATCATATTCTATATTAGACCCACATATGACTTACTATTTCTCCTCTCCATGTCACCAAAATGCTATCTTTGCGTGTACATCTTTCATTGAGTAAACATTCAGTGCTGTTTCGCGGGGGAGCGCGTTATGAATCAATTAATCTTCCAAGCGCCCGGGGAACAAAGCGTGCAAAAAAATCAATAAAGAAATTTTCAACCAACTATTATGGTTGTAAAAAAGGCCCATGTGAATGCCACTGGAGACCGAATGCCTTGCTCGCATTTGCCGAGGAAGCCATCATTCATCCCGATTCCCTCACCATGAAATCATGTGACCTCGGAATTAATCGCGACCAAATCGCCTGTTTAAAATATTATGCTTCAAGTGCTACAGGAAAGAGTCGAGAGGGGAATCTTTTTTTTTTTTCTCTTCTCTTTTTCTTTTTTTTATCTTCTGGGGGCTGCTGGAGGGGGGGCCGTTGGTTGATTGAATTTCTTATACTCCGGTGCAGCTCCGTTCTTTTATCAAGCTATACCTTCAGTAACAGGTATACATTTCAGTAAGAAACAGGCCCTACTTACTACATAATTTGCTTCTTGTACGGAGATCCACTTAACCTTTGACAAAATAGTAAGTCCAATCCTGTACTAGGTATTTTAGGCAATAAAAGAACGTGCTCTTATTATTATCCAGTTGAGTCGAACTATTCACCTCCCGTAAACCAGCTAAATAAGCCTCCTTAAAGATTGGGAACGGCACAGGTGACGCGAATCAAATAAAAAGCACGGAGAATGCTTTTACCACCAGCACTAATCAATATTCGATTGCGTCCAATGCAGCATAGCCCGCTCGCCCACGCTACCTTTGGTAGTAGTTCTAAATGTGCGGTTGGAGATAGAATATGTGATCAGCTCCTTTTTGGCATGGAAATATATATATTGATTTAGTAACAAGCTATCATGACGAACCAAAGCTTCCTATTGATCCCGTTAAATATATACTAAATGCCTGAGAGATTGCGGTACAGCAACGAAATTTTTTTGAGCATTCAAGTACGACAGCCGAACCACGACAAATTAAAAAAAGAAAAGAAAAGAAAAGAAAAGAAAAGAAAAGAAAAGAAAAAAGGAAAAAAAAGAGCAGCACATGGGATAAGCGTGATTGGTGCTGGCAATACATGTAATTATACTTCCCGTTGATTTGCCCCAGCCACATATCCACATTTACATACACATTATTCCGATAAAGAAGTAACAAGAGCCTGTGTGGTCTTATGGCTTAGTTGGTTAAAGCATCGTGCTTATAGTCTTGTCCGCTCAGGAATGGCTATGCCTTCACGAAGATCGCGAGGTTGGTACCAATTATCATTGGTCGATCGCCCGATACTAACTATCGTAATAGTTCGAGCCTCGCTAGGACCAAAAATTTTTTGGAGTCCAAAAAAGTCAAGCATACTTGTAATTAGGCTCTTTCTTTTTTTCCCCTTAAATTTGGTAAGACGAGCCCACAAATGCGGCACTGCGTTTTGAGCTCATCCAAATGAACGTAGTTACTCTTTACTATTATTATTATAAAATTGAAAGACAATGTCATTAGCATAATCCAGTCGTGATCTGTCATCAGCTCAAAGGATATCTCTGTCATCAAGAAACGACACCGTCGTGTACAGTAGAAACCAATTCCCATATGTTCCATTACGCCTTTTTCATGCGCATCAATATCATTAACCCAGGATGTCCCTCCCCAACTTTACAATTGTGCAAGTTAAAGTACCAAGGGATGTTTAAATATGAAAGAAGAAAGAGAAAGAGAAAGAAGAACGGAAAGGGCAAAAACAAGTGAAGAGAGTTTCATGCCCAGTCAAGATCATTGTTCGTTTGACGCCGTCGGCGAGAATTGATGGCTGACGGTGGACGGCCTGTAGAGCTAGGAGACCTTGTGTCCTCGGACTGCAAAGACCCAATAAAGGACAAGCGACTAGCACGAGGTACGCGGGTTCGGACAGCCCCAGAGACACCGGCTTCACCAGGCGCTGTTGTCGAACCAATACTATCCCGGGTGGTTGGTCGTAGATGAGGACCCAGGCCATTACGCGGGTGTCGTGGAGTCTCACGAACGTCAAAAAACCCTTGGGATTGCCCGGCTCGCATTTGAGGTGTCGTGGGACGTGACATGTTGTTTACCAGCTGAGACATGGCGGAGCTGCTCGTTCGCCTCATTACCGGTCGTCTCTTTGCACTGGCAAGGCTGTCTATACCGTCGCTGGAGTTGAGAAGCTTGCCGGCCATATCTCTTACGAGAATGGCCGGATCATTTTCAAGCTCCCTGATGGCGTCCAGTAGACCGCAGCGGGCAAGTAGATCTCCTTGCTCCTCTGTACAGTCACAGATACTAGAAAGAATACGCAGCAAGTTCAAGCGTACCGCTGCCTTGTTATGATGAAGCTTCTGGCGAATCCGGGTGAAAAGATCTGGTCGAGCAAAGGTAGACGCCACTGGAGGGCTGAGCCGTAATAGTTTTTGTAGGGGTTCCAACAGGTTCTCAAAAGCATTGGCTTTCGAGATGGTCAAACATTTCACAATCGAGTCGGTAAAAGACATGCCGTCAGCTCGACTCTCCAGCAAATGTTCCTCAACCTTGGCAGTCTCTTCTTGAAGCCTGCAGAGTTCTTGTCAGTTACCAAGGCGATATATATGCCGCAAAAAGCCAAAACGACTTACCATGCAAATATGGCATCCAATGCTGTGACTTGCCAATATGGGTCAGAAAGCAGCGAAATGTAAAAAGGCAATCCCTTATTGCGCCAGAGCTCACGGCGCCCTACTTTGCCAGAATGGGCCATATCACATAATATGGGAAGAGCAAATTCTTTCAAGGGACGTTCTGTCTTCACAATCTTCTGCAAAAGAGGAATGATACCATTGAGCGCCGCATCTTCTTGTCGCGGCTTACTGAGGCGGCACATATTGTATATGGTATTTAGTATCTGGTTCGACACCTCTCGAAAATGGGGCTGTTTCATGGTAGATCGTAGGATTTCTGTCAAGACATCAATCGCATTAGAGTTCTGGAGGGAATCCAGCGTCGTCGATAACATGGACAAATTTTTGATGAATTTCAGCATCGTAATCTGATGTACTGGTGTCATCCTCCTTAGTTCCTTTAAAACGCCTGTTATATGGTAAGCTAACTTTGTTTGTAATAAACCACCTTTGCTGTACTTACGGTGTAGTACCGTCCTTTCAGCCACCATCTCCTTTACATGGTTTTCCGCCTGCGAAAATATGAGAAAAATGTTGGCTATACGACCTTCACTGATCTTTGCCAACTCCTCATCTTCTTCCAGGACCCTGCTCAGAACAAGTGATAATGGATCTAGCACCGAGTTCCGAGACAGAATTCTGCAAAAGTCATTCTTTGGAGTGGAACCCTGTGATAATTAGCCCGAGCACTTCTTAACATCAGTCAAAAGAAAAAAAACCTACCTGAAGTTCAAACACACTCCAAATACCATTCACACCAATCAGAACAAGCTCACGCTCATCGTCGTAATCGTCTTCGAGAAAATCGACCAGCACGTTCAAACCGCCAGCGCTGACAAACATTTGCAGAGTAAGAGTCGAGGACTGATACATTTGTTGCACAAAAGCGGCAGCTTCGAGTCGGATCTCACGAGGGTATTTCTTCGAGGCAAAGTCGTTGATAATTGGTATGCCACCCACAAAACACAGGTTCTCCTGAATCTCATAGTCGTTGTAAATGATCGAGTTGAGAATTTTTAACAGATTGTATATGATATCTCGACGGCGACATCCTTCAAGAATCTCCAGCATAGGAAGCATTCCATGTGCTCCAATAATGATGGCCTTTGTCTCTGGCAGGTCACAGAAGATCGAAAGCAGCTGCTCCGATATGTCGGCAAGCACATCGTCGTCCTGTGAAGTCTTCAAGGAGCTTACAAGCCCCTCAACCTGATTGCGTAACCGAGCGTACTTGTCACGGGCAATGTTTGCCTCTAGGTCCATTTCGTCGAACCCTTCCTCCAACTGAGCAAAAGGGTCATCTTCATCATCTTGGTCTCCCAGCCACGAATTGTTCGATAGCTTAGAGTGCAACATTAGCGTGCTCCTATCTGAGCCATGTTCACTCGCTGGTTTCGCCAAAGATCCTTCTTCATTGCCAAATATATCCGAAAAATCTTCGTCGTGCTCGTCCTCGGCGAACTTTTGTATTTCAATAGAGGAGCGGCTACGTTTAATAGAGCCTCGGGCCCGTAAGCCCGACCGGGAGCCCTTTTTATTTTCGTCAGACTTTGTACTCCGGACAGATTCTTGCTTGTTCGACGAGGCTGGCAAGCCTGTGCTGTCATCTACCTCCTGTAGCAGTGTCAGAACTCATTAAAAAGTAAACAAATTCAGAGTGTATACATACTAGCAGAACACCTAGTTTACGTTCTAGGACATCATCATTTGCAACAATCAAGTCGGAGTAATCTTCATCCGCGCTTTCGCTGTAGAAAGCTGCAGGGCGCATCTGACGCACTGGTTTTGACGAAGACAAGTCCGTCCTACCAAATATCTGGACACTTGGAAGAGAAGGAAGGGCGCTCTTGCTCGGCTTATGGCGTGTACGTGGTCTATGTATCGGTTTATCCTCATCTGCTGGTTTTCGTGGTAGTGGCCTGATAGTTTCCAATTGATCCGAATCTGCACTATCACCTTCCAAGAAACTATCTGAATCGCGAATAGTGGCTCCGTCGAGAGAAGCAAATGACTTCAACCGTTCCGACGAAAGTAAGCCACCGAGATGATCGTGTGGCCGTAGGTGAGGGAGATCGAGGGCATGAGGAGATATTGCCGAGTCAAAGTCGTTGTCCCAGTTATCCTCAGGGTCTGGAGAGCGAAATCTATCAGGTGCTTGTTTTCCAGCTCCAGTGGCCGACGCAGGTTTCGCATGTAGTCCTGTATGGCCTGGATCGAGGCGTGGATGGCTGGGGATATTTTGATCGGTGCGAGTTGGCTTTCTTATTGTCGTGGAATCCGGTGAGCGGAGAGCTTCATTCCATTCTTGAACGCTTTTAACAGCTTCTTCGTATTCTGTAGGTTTCTTGGGGACGACTGATTCTGACCGGTGGGCGTTGACAATCCAGGGATGTTTGAGGAGCTTTCGAGCCGAGACTCGAAGATTAGGGTCTTTCTGAAAGCATTGCATCAAGAAGTCTTTCACGGCCTACCAAAGGTTAGAATAACAATCACGAGAGGTAAAATTATTGATATCAACGTACGGGTGACGCTCCCTGAGGCAATGGAGGGTGATCGTCGTTTACTATGCGAAATAGAGCTGGCATCGGCTGAAATTTGTGATATGGAGGCTTGCCATCCAACAATTCAATCACTGTACAACCAAGGCTCCAGATATCTGACGCTGTGGTGGCGCCGGAAAGCTCGATAACTTCAGGTGCCATCCAATACGGAGTGCCAACGACGCTTGATTCATGGAGACCAGTTGTACGACTGGCCACGCCAAAGTCCGCCAATTTTACCAGGCCTTGTTTGGTGGTAAGGATGTTTGCACCTTTGATATCCCGGTGAATGACACCCTGGTCGTGAAGATATAGAAGTCCTTGCAGAACCTGAGACATGTATAGAGCGACAAGGTTCTCAGGAAAACGGCCAAAGTTTTTTGCGATGGTGTGCAATGATCCATTTTCGCAATACCTATTTCAATAAGCATAAGCCCAAATTCGATATGGTTCGCTAGCCACATACTCGAGAATGATATTGAGCGTATCCGGTGTCTTCACGAAGCCGTGATACTTGACGATGTTGGGATGCTACAAATTGGTCAGTCCCAGAATAAGAAAAAAAGGGTTGACTGGTTTCTCACATCTAAAGCTTTGAGGAGATCTATTTCAAGCTGCGAGTGCATTAGTGCGTTGGTTGGAAAGATCTAAAGGGAACAATTGTGATAGTATACGCACCATGATAACCCGCAACTCGCTTTTTGGAAGGTCGACTAATTTGATCTGTTTCACTGCCACAGTTTCTCCGGTATTCCAGTTGAGAGCTCGATATACCGATCCAAAGGCACCTTTTCCCAGGCAATCGCCGAGTTGCTTCAAAGTATTAGCACGCTTGCTCCGCATGAAAACAACAAAGTGGTACTGCACGTACAAAATCCTTCAGATCCGAAGAATCGTCATTTGATACAGACCTGGACGCCCTGTCGTCTGTTTTTGTAGGGCTTGTTCCTGACCTCGCCAGCCGTGCCTTCACTGGGGACGCCGGGGTCCGATCCCCGCCGTCATTGGAGCGGCTGACCATTTCCTCTATCCTTTTTCTTTCTTTTCTTTTCCTTCCCTTTTTAAAAGTTATTCACGGCTGACCTAATCAGACGCCGGTAGAATTATGCCGAATTAACTGGAGGGTCTCGTGGGAGGTCTCCTGGATGAACAAGCGGTGCCGGGGAGGGGATCAAGCGCGCGCGGGGATGCGAGCCGCATAGCAGGTTGCAAAGGGTATTCGTTTCAAGCCGTTTCCCACCAGGAGGTATGTTAAATTGTTCATGCGACACGAGAGCAGATTGCCTGTGCAAATCGAAAGGTAGGAAGAGGTAGACTGCGAGTACGACGCTCGATTGTTTTGTCTGGATAATTGGGCGAGAACTGAGGCCCGAGGCTCCTATTGAGGAATCCTTTCATGACATTTCGGTGTGGCCTATACTACTACATGAGCGATGACGAGTCAGCCTTTGTTTTGCCAGTATTGACAGAGAAAGTCCAGAGGGTTCTGCACGATACTCACAATCTGTTGATCCACGTTCGGAAAATAATTTGGTTGGGGAGCAGCGACGAACAGAAATGCACTGGTTGCCGGTGTGTCTCCGCACGGCTGGCATGACGCAGCCAAGGCACAGCAAGCAACCTTAAAAACGCACCAAGCCAACCCTAACAGTGTGCTTGTTTATTTTAATTTGGGAAATTGCGAAGGTTATTGGTAGAAAGTTATATCTTCATTCAATTGCGCTGGCAAATGCTAGATTGCTTTACATGATCTATAGTTATTGCTACTCGTTTATTGCTTCTCGCGGAGGAGCCGAAAGATGTCAGAGACTAGGTACAAGCTGCCCGCAATCACCAGAGGACCTTCATCTGCAGATTTAGAGGCCCAGGTAATTGCACCAGGGATATCTGAGCCAAAAGACTCAACGCTGGAAACGCCTGGCATAGTCCTGATCTCGGCAGCCAGGGAATCGGTGTCGGTGGCCCTCACCCATGGCATGCCTTCGACCGGCCCAAACGCAACAACTGCGACGCTGTCTCCAGGGCGGATCAAAGGCTCCAAGATCTCGGGCCAAAGCTTGCCTTGCGAGATAGAAATGACCCAGGTAACGGTTTGGTCGTTTTGGCGCAATTTCCGGTCGACAAACCGACCAAGAACGCCTGCTGATTGACCGTTATGTGCCCCGTCGAGGAGGATCGGATTCGTTCGAGATACCAGGAGTTCAAGACTAAGGAATTGTAAACGGCCAGGCCATTGGATCTGTGATAGTACTGGTACTAGCTGGTCCACACTTTTCTGCAGTCGGATGTGTTCCGCGGCCTTTTGTAATGCCAGTGTTGCACAGGCAATGTTTGTCTTCTGATGCGGCTCCAGGTCAAGATCCCGAAACAATGAGACTAAACTGGGGAACCTTTGAGTAGCCACTTCAGAGGAAGCTGTGGTGGCATCGATTCCAAGATGTTCGATCCGAGCCTGAAGTACTTGGAGCACTTGAGGCTCGTTGGTTCCGTCAATGACGCAGGGGACGCCGCTCTTGAGAATGCCCGCCTTTTCGTTTGCAATGGCTTGGATCGAATTGCCGAGAAACGCTTCATGGTCACGGCCGATCTTGGCAATCACGGAGACAAGAACGTTTGTAAGAATATTCGTGGCGTCCAAGCGGCCTCCCATACCCACCTCGACGACGCCCACCTCAACATGCTCCCGGTGGAATATCTCAAAGGCGGTTGCAGTAAGAAGCTCAAACTCGGATGCACCCAGGCCCAGCGACTGATCTCGCAGTTTGACTTGTTCTTCGACCTGGCGAAACAGGGACTCTTCTACCACCTTCTCGTTGATTGTGATGCAATCCCAGCGATCAATCAAATGGGGGGAGGTAAAACGACCGCAGCGCACCCCCGCAGCCGCCAGCAAACCGGAGACGTAGGAGGTGATGGAGCCCTTGCCATTGGTGCCGGCAACATGGATAGCTTTCCACGAGAAGGTCGACTGCTGGACGAGACGAGAGATGCGCGAGAGGCCGAGTTCAATCATTCCTTACTATTGTACCCTTCGATTTGATCAAGAGCATAAGTGAATAGCGGGCATTTGCGTCGGCATCGTTCAGGGCTGATTATGAGAGGACTCGGTTAGATAAAATGTTGTTCTTCTCTCTCTTCTCCTTTCTTCAGAACAGATGGAAAGCTTACCAGACTGCCGACTAGAGCTCACGACGCACGGCTGGCCATGACTTGGGTCTGATGGATGCGGCCGAGAGAGTCTTGCGGTCTTGGCGGGCCAGTCCGTTATCAAGATTGGCGGCCTGATCCGTCAGGCACCTAATCACGTGATCACCCGACATCAAATGTCGAAGATTTCCCTTGTATTAATGGACAATGTTAAGATTTGCGCTGGCAGAGAACAGGTGATGTGAATAGTATTGATTGGCATTTTCTGCCGCACAACGCCTTCAACACGACGCGCATTCCCCCCCCCCAACGCTGTTTTCTTTTTCTTTTTCCCTCTGGTTGGCCGATCACCTGTCAGCGCCTGCGCGGACTTATTAGGGGGTCAACTGGCTCCAACCACCGTCGATCGTTGCAAACTCGACTCGACCGGGCCGCGGCCGCTCCCCCAAACCGCTTTCTCCCCTCCCCTCCCCTTCTCTTCCCTCGTCGTGTCGCTCGCTGGGGGCTGGCTGTGCATTTTTGTTGTCTGTTGAGTCGCGTCTCTTGCATGGCTTATCTGCCGTGGTGATTGTCCGATATTTCTATCTCTATCCCATCGCGATGGGGCTTCCGTAAGTTTAACCCGAGCCGCGACCGCGCGCGCGGCTTGTCGCGCCGCCAACCAGGCGCCCTATATTGTTGACAGCTAACGTCATGTAGGATGTACCGTGAGCCCTCGCCGGCTGCGCCAAAGTGCGCCCTCAAGAACGATCCCTCTGCGCATGCGCGCTCGTCGATTCGCCGCCGAGGAGCCGTGAGACAGGTGTTCCCGCGCGCCGCTGGAAGCAGTGGTGGTCCTCTGCGCCCGTCGCTGCCTCGCGCCACCTTTCCTGAGGATGCCCGGCACGACGACCAAGCTCAGACTCAGGCTCAGTCTCAGCGCCAGACTCAGTCGCTAGATCACGATGTTATTTTGGATGCTGCGCGAAACGCCCTTCTCGTGACTGATTATGCCCGGCGCGATGCCGGCTCTCGACTTTTGCGGGACGCACTGAGGCATGGCCAGCCGGGTCGCCGCCTGAGGATACCGCGAGAGTCGTCCCTACGATTCGAGATCCCAAGCCCGCCATGGTCAATGAACGATTTCCTAAGTCGCGCATCGTCGGGCGACGATGCAAACGCCCCACAGCATTCGGATGATCTTCCATTCACACCTAGGTTTGCACCCGCATTTGCCTTTCGGCGCGAGGGTTCGGGCCAGCCACAGAGCGAGCCCTACCACTACTCACGGCCCGATGGCCCTGTTGGAGAGAGGACAAGAGAGAGCAGAGCACGCCCCTCCCGCCCGAGAAGCCGCCGTGAGGAAGCTGGCCAGCAACGACCGACCATCGATGGCCTGGGAGATCGACTACGCAGTACGAGCCCGGAGGACGAACGGGACGACGCCTGGGAAACTCTGCTCACTACTATCACGCCAGACGCCACCCTTCCCAGCACCGATTCTTCTTTTACCTCTGCTGCAGCCTTGTCGACAAACCCTACTCGAGCTCCTGGCTCGCCTCGGTCGGCTCCGTCCCAGCCAACAGGACCACAAGGCCCTTCAGCTACAGTGCACATGATTCTAGAGCCGTACCCGGAATATCTGAACCCATGCGATTTTCCGGACTACACAACTGGATCAGACACAGAGCCCGAGACTGACTTTGATCTGCGAGCTTCTGGATCGCGCAACCGCCACCGCCACAGGTCTCGTATGTTTGGAATCGGGTCTACTCAAGATAGCCAGCCGCCGATTCCGACGCTGTCACGGACCTCGACGCTTCCATCTATATCCTCGTTGATCTCTCAGGACTCGTCCTCAGACGTGGACATGAACGCCATCCTCGATCGATTGCTCCACAGAGAAGATGTCCCTGACGAGTGGTGGGCGACAGCCGGGCTGTCTCGCACCATTGGCCGAAGACTTGATCTGGGCAGTGACTCGTCCAACCTCACAAACGACACGCCTGCTCGTGAGGCTGATGAAACATGAGAAGGGGGACACTTGCGCAAAACTATTTTTTCTTCTTTTACTTGCTGCTTGATATCTCCTGGTGAGACTGGATATGAATTACATGGTTTGATCTTGGTAGCATGGGGGGAACCTCCCGGATGGCGTTCAGGTTGTGTCGTTTTGTGTTTAACATTTTGGTTTTGTTTTTTTTGGCCTTTTTTTTGGAAGGCAAGAAGGGGATAGCAAGGAGTCAATATTATTGGTTTCCGGTTCGATTTGGGCTCGGGGTTTATATCAGCTCATCATCAAAATATCGGGATTTGGGAGACGTTATTATTCATAGTGTACGATTGTCTAGGCGCGCACGCTATTCTTCCGTGGACATATTCTACCCGCCATCGTGCTTTAAAAATTGATTCTAATTCTTGCATAGCCTGCTGCACTTAGAATAGTCGTCCCTTCATATGAAAGAGTTAATAATAGACTTGTAATGTTATAGAACGATAAGCCTGTCCCACCCGCCCCGCCAATCACGCTCGGGTTTGCTCCGACTTCCCCGCAAGACAACAACGACATCACGAGGGAAACAGAACTTGCTCAATTTCAACGTTCTTGTCTCTGTAAAGCGGAGTGATAATCTATGGACCGCTGAACACTGAAACCCACCAATTCGAAGCCGTGGACATTGATCACGCCGCTACTGCACAATGGAGGGGCAAGTGGACAGGCTCGTTCAAAAGGCATGGGGTACGTATTCCGTAGTGACGTCCGAGCTCTGGCTCGTTTCAACAGAAAGAGAATGAATTTCCCAGAAGCTAATGACGCTATTGTAGAAAAATTCCAGTCTACACCCACAACATCCCGGCTCATGATTGCCATCAGTGGTATTCCTGGATCTGGTAAAACGTCCCTGGCAGGAGTGATGACGCAGAGAATCAACGAGCTATACGCCCAGCAATCTCCAGACGCACCACCAGCTGCCATCTTTGTGCCCATGGATGGGTACCATCTGACACGGGCACAGCTTGCGGCGATGCCCGATCCCGTGTTCGCCGCGGCGCGAAGAGGGGCAGCATTCACATTTGACCCGGAGAAGTTCCTGCGGTTAGTGACTAGGTTACGTGAGCCATTGGAGGCATCAACGCCAACTATTTATGCCCCGAGCTTTGATCATGCCGTCAAGGACCCCGTCGAGGACGATATACCCATCCCGGCGACGGCCCGGGTTATTTTCTTTGAAGGCAACTATCTAAGTCTGGACAAGGAGCCTTGGAGTACGGCGGCACGGCTGATGGATGAGCTCTGGTTTGTGGAGGTCGACTTTGAGACGGCTCGACAACGATTGATCAAGCGGCACGTTCAGGCCGGCATTGCAAAGGATGCGGAGGAAGCCGATAAGCGCGCGAGGGAGAATGATCTTGTCAATGGCAGTGAGATTGTCGAGCACCGGATGCCCGTGCAGGAGATTATTGTTAGCCGAGAAGATGCAGCGTGGGGGAGGGGTGGTAAATGCTAGAAGCCAGGGGGAGGTGAATTTTTGAAATGACGCCTAGCTTTTTGTTTGCACAGCTGTTGCATTAACTTGCAATTCATAGCTAATTATTGAGGCTATTGTTGGGTTCAATTCTCTAATGGAAATTGAAGATCGTCAAACAGGGTCTCCCATCCACGCCACTGATGACACATTTTATGAATACTTCTCCCACCTTCTGGAAAGAAAGCTGCTCTTTCTCAATCAATTACCCCCGCAACTGCATCCATGTTTAGATGTAATACAATATTTGAGAGATCCCAATCCATATGTGAAAATACTGGCAAACTAGAATAGTTGATTTGATGGATAAGAGACACATCTTCATGCTCATATGAACGGAGAAAATCCTTTGTGGAAAGAAAAGGTCCACGGTGAGGAAGCTGATTATGAATAATTTCTCCAGAATCACTCAAGGATCTAATACCACCAGCATGATTGGGCACTTTTTCAAGCTCCTTAATATAACTCTGTACTTGGAGTTTGATTTCTTGTTATTGGCGAGGGGAAATATTATCCCAAACTGAACCTTCGAAAATTATTACACCTGGGATTCGCTAAAACACATTAAGTCTATTCTAATTAGTGACACTTTCTAACAGTACTTGGACCGTTACTTACCCATTTCCTTCATATACAAGGCTCGGTACTGGAATACTTGTGTACTGACGAACAATTTCCAAAGCGCACAATTCACTTTCATCACGTTGCTCAATTGTCAACAGGTCAGGCTTATAACCATCAAACCCAAACTCACCCCGTTTGAGCCTTTTTTGCACCACATGACTCTCGAGCATGTAGACATATCGATCAAATGGTGGAACAGGCAGAGTTTCAGGTCGACATTTCTCTAGCCACTCTTTGTCAGTTGAATATATCATTCTGGTCTTGTTGAGCGGTAAGGAAAATGAATATTGATTTGCATAAAGAAGAAAGACACAATGTCGGTCTGTAGTCACGTGTTTAAATTATCCGGACGCTGTAAGGCTTTCATCAAATAATTAAAAATTGAAACAAGTTAAGCACCGTAGCTGCCTATTACACCCTATTATACTCTTATCACACCCTATCATATCCTATTATATGTATTGGCTATGCTTCCTTATCTTTTGCATCCAGAATTTACTCTCCCCTCATTACAGAGTAGTTAAATATTTAAGCTTGGGTGATTCCCCTAAAGTTTTATCTTGAAATACAATTTTATTTATTTCAAGGGATAGACCCCTTCTTTATTAATCATCTCCCAATCTCTTTCGAAATACTCGCACACCAACTCATTCAACTCAGTCAGAGCCATGGTTTGGAAGTGTGAAAGCTGTGGAAATTGGAATAGAACTGAGAACGGTACTTGTGCATGTGGCTGGCGGATCGGAGGCCGTCTTCGCGAGGCTATTGAATTCATCGAAACCTTCCAGAAGACGAATTTGAGGACTTTTAAGATTTGATTTATATCATGAATGTTTGGTGTGGTAAGGCACTCGAATATCTGAAATTAGTTTTAAATAAACGCCAATGATGCCATTTTGTAGCACAAATTTGAGGACAAACGGACGGTTTGATGCTTCATGTCGCTTCAATGTGTTTTAGATCACTTTTGATGCAGGCTAGCATTTCGATACGTAATTAGAACAACAATCAGACATATAAAACTTTGGAAAATGTGCAATCATTATTCTTAAAGAGTAAATGAATATGAGTAAATATAGAATATATAGTTCTATAAAATAATATTACTACAAAACGAAATTTTACTTGGATACGTCTTCTCTTAAATGGATCTTACGAACCTATAGCATCTAGGAAAAAAAAATCATAAGCGTTACTCCGTACCCTAGTCGATAAACCAGTGCTATTTGAAAGAAGTGCCCACAGTATTGAAATCAGTAATTAGTTTGTTCCTGATTTAATTAGTAGTATCTGTGACGGACCAAGTCTACAGTAGTATAGAATAACAAGTCACAGACCAACCAAAACAAACCAGCTTGAAAAGGCAACTGATCAGCGAAGTAAGATCGACCACCAGAAAAGAACTCCTTGTTGCCTGAACAATTACTAGGCAGAGGCTTGAATTATTCAGCCCTGCTTAGAAATCGAGCGCCGACGCACGTGACCGGCGAGTCGCGCTAGGCCCGCCACGGCAACGATTAATGGCGGCGGCTACAAAAACACGAAAATCGCGTCTCCCTGAGCGACGCGTGTCTCGCTCAAATACCACGCCTGCCCCTCCGGTCTGCTCCCGGTCTTGCTTCACCTTCCGCTTGCAAGGGCTTTTCCAAGTCTCGCTTCCTGCTCTGGTCTTTAATCTTGTGATACCTTTTGCTTGTGCTTCTGCTTGGTAACGATTACGCAATTGCCACTGCACACTCACATTTAAAAAAAACGAAGTCGAAGCAGGCTTTCGCTGTCTTTTTATTTTCGTTGAGGAAGCTAATCACATACGTGCAATCCCGTCAACATGTATGTCTTCAAGAGAGGTGAGTTTGATTCCATTTTTTCTTCATGCAAAGACTACGACCGTCCCCTGTCCTCGTTGTCTGTTAGACTCTTTTTATTATCTCTGGCAGCCCTCGTGTTTACTCTACGCGTCGCGGTAGCCCGTACTAACAAGTCCCAGATGGCCGCAAGGAACGCGTGCAGTTCGATAAGATCACAGCTCGTGTGTCAAGACTGTGTTACGGACTCGACCCCGACCATGTCGATGCTGCTGCCATCACACAAAAGGTCATCTCTGGTGTCTACCAGGGTGTCACGACCGTGGAGTTAGACAATCTGGTAAGTGTCGTGTGCTTCCAAGCTGCTATAGAAAGGCTGCTCATATATAAATTTTACAGGCTGCCGAAACCGCCGCGTACATGACGGTCACACACCCCGACTACGCCGTCCTCGCCGCTCGTATTGCCGTTTCCAACCTCCACAAGCAGACGAAAAAGCAATTCTCGGCTGTGATCGAGGATCTCTACCACTACATCAACCCAAAGAACAACAATCCGGCTCCGATGATCTCGAAAGATGTCTATGAAATCGTGATGAAGCACGCCGAAGAGTTCAACTCGGCAATTGTCTATGACCGTGATTTCAACTACCAATACTTTGGCTTCAAGACTCTTGAACGCTCATATCTGCTGCGAATCAACGGCAAGGTTGCCGAGCGTCCTCAGCACATGATTATGCGTGTCGCTGTCGGCATTCATGGCGATAACATTGAGAAAGTGATCGAGACATATAATCTCATGTCTCAGAAATACTTTACTCATGCCTCACCTACTTTGTTTAATGCTGGTACTCCCCAGCCCCAGCTTGCATCTTGCTTCCTTATCGACATGAAGGAAGACAGTATTGAAGGTATCTACGATACCCTGAAGACCTGTGCTATGATCTCCAAGACTGCAGGCGGAATTGGTCTGAATGTTCACCGCATCCGTTCCACCGGTTCCTACATTGGCGGGACCAACGGTACCTCCAACGGTCTTGTTCCTATGCTCCGTGTGTTCAACAACACTGCCAGGTACGTCGACCAAGGAGGAAACAAGCGCCCTGGTGCCTTTGCCATCTACCTCGAGCCATGGCACTCTGACGTTTTTGAATTCTTGGACCTCCGCAAGAACCACGGCAAGGAAGAAGTTCGTGCTCGTGACCTCTTCTACGCTCTGTGGACCCCTGACCTTTTCATGCGCCGTGTGGAGGCCAACCAAGACTGGACATTGTTCTGCCCTAACGAAGCCCCTGGCCTGGCTGATGTGTATGGTGAAGAGTTTGACTCTCTTTACGAAAAGTACGAGAAAGAGGGCCGTGGTCGCCGCACTGTCAAAGCCCAGAAGCTTTGGTACGCGATTCTGGAAGCTCAGACAGAGACTGGAAACCCTTTTATGCTTTACAAGGATGCTTGCAACAAGAAGAGCAACCAGAAGAACCTGGGAACTATTCGCAGCTCTAACCTTTGCACTGAAATTATTGAATACTGTGCTCCTGATGAGGTTGCTGTGTGCAACTTGGCATCTCTTGCTCTCCCCACATTTGTGGATGCCAGCCGTGGAGAGTATGACTTTGGCAAACTGCACGAAGTTGTTCAAGTTCTCGTTCGCAACCTGAACAAGATCATTGATATCAACTACTACCCCGTGCCAGAGGCCAAGAAGAGTAACATGCGTCACCGCCCCATTGCTGTTGGTGTCAATGGTCTGGCCGATGCTTTCCTTGCTCTGCGTCTTCCTTTCGACTCGCCCGAGGCCAAGCACCTCAACATCCAGATTTTTGAAACAATCTACCACGGTGCTTTGACCGCATCCGTCGAGCTGGCCAAACAGCACGGCCCCTACGAGACGTACAAGGGATCACCCGTCTCTCAGGGTATCCTGCAGTACGACATGTGGGATCGCACCCCCACCGATCTCTGGGACTGGGACTCGTTGAAAGCTGAAATTGCGCAACACGGTGTGCGCAACAGTCTTCTCGTTGCTCCTATGCCCACTGCCAGTACCAGTCAGATCTTGGGCTTCAACGAGTGCTTTGAGCCTTACACGTCCAACATCTACTCTCGTCGTGTCTTGGCTGGAGAGTTCCAGGTTGTCAACCCATGGCTGCTCAAGGATCTTGTCGACCTTGGTCTGTGGTCTGACAACATGAAGAACCGTATCATCGCAGATGGCGGTTCGATCCAGAACATCCCCAACATTCCAGCAGACATCAAGGCACTTTACAAGACTGTGTGGGAAATTTCGCAGCGCAACATTCTCCAGATGGCCGCTGATCGTGGTGCCTACATTGACCAGTCGCAGTCGCTCAACATTCACATGAAGGAGCCAACTATGGGCAAGATCACCAGTATGCACTTTGCCGGCTGGAAAATGGGTCTCAAGACTGGCATGTACTACTTGCGTACTATGGCGGCGTCTGCCCCCATTCAGTTTACCGTTGATCAGGAGCAGCTCAAGGTTGCTGACACCAACGTGGCCCGCGCCAATGGCTCGCTCAAGAAGCGTGCACCGGGCGCTGGATTTAGCAACTCGTACTCTGCTGTTCCTCGTCCTATGTATGATCAGAAGCAGGCATCTCCTCTTGCCAACGGAAATGGCATCCCAGATGCGACCCAGCCCGTTTCTGCTCCTCACACCAATGGCGCTAAGGCTCAAGAAGTCCAGGAGTCTAGCCCTGAGGAGGCAGCTGAGGAGAATGGCGAGTCTGAGGGGGATATTTACGCGCAAAAGGTGCTCCAGTGCAGCATTGAAAACAAAGAGGCCTGTGTGATGTGCAGTGGCTAGATATTTTATTTCTTTTTACACTTTGAGTTGGGTGGGAATTGACCATCACCCGTTTCCTTTGTACTTATGCATGAACTTTATGCCCGAATAGCTTGTATGTTAAATTCCGTGTTTTTGTTTACTTTGTTATGTCTGCCTGTTGTGACATATTGGTGTCTGTTATGGTTTGTTGTACTTATATGATAATCAATGACATATATTAAAATCAGCCACCGAGTAGACTGCATCACCAGATTCATCACTATAGGTTCACGAGAGATCAAGGGTGTCATCTGCAACGGAATGGCATTTACCTGGCTGGAGCCTATTCTTTGAATCATACTCATCACTTTCATGTTGCTTTGAAAGACGCGAGAAGGCATGGTTAAACTATTAAGAGCGGAGTTTGGGTGCACTGGGAATGGGGGATAATTATTATTGGCCGCTCGCATTAAAGAAATGGGTGTTGGTCGTACAGGACCGATTCTATCGTATGTCATCTTGTCCTCCATACCCTGTACACCAGTCACAATTTCACCTCGGCGATCGACAAACGAACAACGTGAATGGGGAAACACACAGAGACTTCGCGCCGTGGATCGGGCTGTTTCAGGCTTTCAGCCTTTTGTTCCAGGCCCCCTCAGGCTGCCCAATTGCTGGGACAGACCACAACCGGGCGGGTTAGAGTTTGCGGAAACGCCTCGGCTGCCGGTGAGTGGTCAGTGCCCCTGGCAGGATGATTTAGTGTTTGGTTCCTGCAGTGCCACAGCCAACTGTCACTGTTGGTTTTGGTTGTAACTGTGCATGCTGAGCTGGCGTGTCGCTGCAGTGGCCATGACGGATCACTCAGCGACCTACTACGTGACCTACTACGTACATACATTTCACTTGATCGTGCTGTGGAAGTGTGTCTGTGCTGGACAAAAGACGGAGAGTGGGGCCAGGAAAACTCTTGCACAGCCCTCCATTGGCTGTCCGCCTAAGTGGGCCCGCGTGGCGCTGGACGTCCATCTCCGCCGCCCCACCGCGAACTCAGCCAATGGCGGCGGCGGCAGGTTCGGGTCTTATTTTTCGACTTGTGCCTGGCCGGGCTCCGCCTTCCCCCTGCTTTAAAGCCTTCTCGTCCCCCCGTATTTCTCTCTTTTCTTCCTTCTGTGTTACTCATCACCAGTCACTCTCTCTCTCGACACACTCTTTTTCCAAACCTGCTGTGCAGATTTGCTCTCTCTTTTCCGCAAACTCTGTCGCCAGTCTTTTTTGAATCGCCCGGTCGATTCTGATTGCTCTCGCTATATAACACCCTATACACACCAGCGTATAGTCACTCCAGTCAACGCGACTACACATCACATCAAAATATCTGCAATGGCTATCTTCAAGGCTTTCGCCGTCGCGGCCATCCTGGCCACGCTTACCTCGGCCGCCCCCGTGCAGCAGAAGCGCGCTCTCGTCTACGAGACCGTAACCAATGTCGACGTGACCACCATCGACACCACCATCACCGTCTACGCCCACGAGGCCACTGCCACTGCTGTCACCCACGCCGCCACTCAGCCCGCTGTCACAACCACTGCTGTCCCTCAGCCGCCAGCGCCATCTCCCAGCACCACTACTACCACCACCTCGGCCTCTCCTCCGCCTCCTCCGGCTCCGGAGTCTACTACCAGTGCTCCCCCTCCGCCTGCTGCTCCGACGACCACTGCTGCTCCTCCTCCCCCGGCTGAGACGACCACCCAGGCCCCTCCTCCGGCCCCGGCTCAAAGCACCACCACCTCTGCTGCTCCCGCTCCTCAGTCTACTTCTACCGGCGGCAGCACTGGTCAAACCAAGAGCGGCGATGGTACCTACTACCAAACTGCCACCTCGATGAGCGCCCCCAGCTACTGTGACACCGCCAACGACGGCAGCTCGGAGAACGTGGTCGCGCTGTCGGCCGACATCATGACCCAGGCTCTGTGCGGCTCCACCATCACCGTCACTCACGCCGGAAAGACGGCCCAGGGCACTGTTGTAGACAGGTGCGCTGGCTGCTCGGCGGGCTCAGTCGATATGTCTGAGCACATGTTTGGCGATTTGGCCGACATGGCTGCAGGCCGCATCCCCATTACGTGGACCTTTGACAACTAGGGTTGATTTTGCTGCGTATTGATTTTCGTTCTTCATATATATTTTTTCTTTCTATTCATACACAAAATATATATGACACCTCTTTAGAAGATTGCTTTTTAAACATGTCCTGGCAAAGACGATACATGTTTTGTTTTCTTGTACTTGATTGAATTTCCTGTGGACCATGGACATACCTGCTAGCCAGGCAATTCAATGCAGTTTGCCCTCCGGGAGAGAGCATCGGCGCATTCAATGTCTCGGGACATGGACAAAAATGGTTTGTTTCTGGTTTAGAGTACGGACTATGGAGTATAGGCAATGAATGAATGAACGAATATCATGACTGAGCACCTGAATGTCTTGCTTGAATACTACTTGATATAGTTAAAACTACTCGCACTAGTCTACTTCAAATGGTGCCTATTGGATGCCTGAAAACAGCTGGCCTGTCGATCCTGCCATATCCAGATTCTCAGATCTTCATCTGACGGCGAAGGCTTGATTAAGGTCATGCTGTGTAAATTTCAATCCCGGCTGAAGCGACAACTCATCGGTTTCGACACACGTCACAAAAAACGCAGACCGACTCGAGTTTACTGTCTGATTTTGAACACATACCGACTGCTGTACTCGGTGGAAAAGTAGTGAGCAGTGAGCACCGCAGTGGCTGAGTGAAACTAGACTGGGCGCTAACGGGGGACTATTGTTTGATCATTCCTCTTGCAAGACCGTTATGACGCCATCAGAAAACGCGCAGTCAGGCCACTCTCATATAATGTATCAATTAATTACATTGCAAGTCGAAATGTTGTTTAAAATTTCCAAATGATTTCCAGTATTTTTTTTTAAATAGAATTCTGTGGCATGTCGAAATACTGAAACCTTTCTAAATGATTCCTAGATGATTTCCCGTAGGATTTCGACCTATGTACGACATAATTTTATATGCGGATCCGAAACTCATATAAATCTTGAAAAGATGGAAATATATTGTTATATAATAACAACAATAAGAGAATAAATATAACTCTATTTTTTTTATTTACTACTAGTTCATTATTATTAGCAAAAACAACAACTTTGCATGTAAAAAATAGTGACCGCTATGCCAAACTTGTTAGTTAAGGGTTTATTGGTTTATGTATGTGCCGACAAGAAATAGTCTCTTTATTTATTTAAAGCGGCCTGCTCGATCGAGTTAGGCTCTAGTATTTGCCATTCCTTTTTGACTCTAGATGTACCTGGTTACACCCTATTTTGTGTGCATACTCGCCTGCTATGATTGATATTTGAGGATCCCGTCCATTTTATTCAATATTTGAGGAGTCTATCTATCTTGATTGATATTTGAGGAGCCCGCCCATCATGATTGTCATTCGAGGAGCTACCAGCTCTGTTTGTTATTTAAATAGTCCTCCCTCTCTCTCTCTGTTTGTCAATTGTTGACACTCAACCTCCTAGAACTGAGTGGTCGAGCTGAAAAGAACTCGCCTCAAAATGGACGTCTTCCACGAGTTTTCAGAAAAGGTCCAGACAATACTAGCATGCCCCGACCCCCAGGTCATTCTAAACGCTTTGAAAGCATTGGCTGCGGGAGGGCCAGCGAATCTGCAAGATGAGACAGAGATCGAAGAACTTTCCGGCCTTGGAAACCAAGCACAACGTCGGAATCCGCCTGAAATATACATACAAACAATTACTGCATTGCTGCGTTGGGCCCTCAAAACATTTCCGAATCAGTCGCGCTGGGCTAATCATCCTAATCTGTGGTGGTTGATGGAACTCCTTGATGGTCCCCAAGGGTACAATCAACGGTTTGTTCGCAAAAAAAAAAACCCCTTATTTAATCACTTGCAGCAAACACTGACCATTCTTGCTTAGCTTAATCGGTGACGGGCTCTATATGGAAGGTTGCCACTTCACGGTTTCTGACTTTGATGGTTGGGGGTACATTCGAACAGTACCGGTGCCAACAGTCCTCTTCCCACCATCACAACGCCAACCGGTTCAGCCTTTAGACGAAGATCTCTCGTATATTTCAGATTTCTTGCGCGGTAACAGCACCGCGAGAACTGTCCTGGCTACTCGTTGCAAGTTTGGCTGGCCACGATTATCAGTGGACTGTCTCTGCCTCTTTGTGGATGCCGACGATACAACCAGCCTTGAGAACTCGATCACTTCTCTAACAGAGCTTGTCATTATTAATCACACGAAGCTTAACCATCCAGTGGACAATTTACAAGAGGCCTATGAAATCCTAGCGCCTAACAGTATTAGTAGCTTACATGCCACTCACCGATGGTACCCATTTCCCAAAAATTACGTCCAGCGTCATGTTCAAAAACACGGCCATATTTATCATGGCCAGTCAATCTCTCTCATTGGGGATGAATCGAAGGGCTCGGTTGGGGTGTTTCTATCTCCTTGTGGCAATGAAAAGCCCCAAACCTACGCCTTGACTGCGTATCACCCCGTACCGTTCAAGGAAGCTGGTGAGAAACGTGTCATGACTCCTGGAGGACTTGACCTCTTAGCTCAATTGGAGGCGGCGGATAAGCGTGAGCCCGAGGACACCGAGACACTGCTGAAACAAGGGAAGGAAGCCTGTGGATATGCGGAATTCGGCCATATCGGCGCAACCAAGGAAGGGTGGAGGTCCGATTTTGCATTGATTCGCCTTGACGACCATTGGGTAGGGGAGAACGGTCAATGGTATAATGATGATCTACGCGTTGTATACAGAGATACCGAAAACTCCCATTTCCCCGGGGAACGCGGTATTGTGGGCAGCGTTGAACCGCAAGCTGGAGACATTGTTTACATGGAGGGAGCGTCAACAGGCTGCGCACCAGCAATGATAGGCTCATGTGAAGTCGTGTTATTCGAGAAGCGCGGAACGGCGAACATGGCTAACGGCGACACGGCCCCTGAGGTCGTACGAGCTAAATTTCTCCTGGCGGAACCAATTGGCCAAGACAAGGATTTATGTTTATGTGGCTGTGCCCCAGGCGACTTGGGATGTGGTGTTTTTAAGCCTGCCCCTGAGGAAGACGGTTGGAAGTGGGCTGGACAATTGGTTTCCAAAATGCTTGTGAACGGGAAACGACCTCTGCACCCCGGGCAGCCTAAGGAATACAACTGGGTTGGTCTTGTGATACCCCCGAGCAAAGTTTTTCAAGCTTTGAAGGAGAATACAGGTATGGAGTGGAGGATGTCCGGTTGAACTATTATTCTCTGCTGAGAGGGGGGACAAATGGTGGTGATGGGCTTTGACAGTTAATTCCATGAGCTTACTGGCAGAAGGACTAGATCTAGGGGTTATATTCTAACTAATATTACTTACTCCAACTATACATACGGAGCATATGAGTAATGATACAGATATGCCAGCTGAGTCACGTGTATAGGCCGGCTCTTGCCGAGTGGCGGTCAGTGCAGCGATCACTCCCCATTGGCTGAAACCTGCTGTGGGGATCGACGTCACGACATGCACTATTGACTATTGTACGTACGGAGTAATATTACATATTAGAGATACATCATACAGTAGAATAATAATACGTCCTACATAATTACATGTAGTAAGTATATCACGATAACCTCGTCTATGTTTGCAAGTACTGTATACCCATCGGAATGCTCGGTCCCCGCCAATCCGGCGCGCTGGTTCCGGCTGTGCGCTTTGATAGGTCTGCGGGGGAATTACACTAAATTGCATACATGCTTGCGGGTTGGACATTAAACTCGCCCGATCGCAAATATGCGCTTGGATGGGATGGAATGTCGTTGGTTTTATTTTATTCATTTTATTGTATTTCCCCCCGAAATTCAATCCAGTTCGATGCTTCAATTCTGGCGGCAGAAAAAAGAAAAGAGAAAACAAAGTTGCCGGGCGCTCAGACGCTGTTGGGATTGCCATTTGTATGGTCCGGCGTCATCCCCACAATTTCCTTGCCTTGACAGCCGACTTTTCTTCTCTCCACTCTCTCCTCTTTTCCCTCTGTGCTCTTCTCGCCGCTTCAGCACTGCGTTTCCAGCATCTTCGTCTGCGTCTGCAGCTGTATTGGCTGCCATCTGCAATCGCTCAATCTCCTCCTACCAAGGGCTGCCGACGATGGAGCTTCCGACCGCTACACTGACGCCACACGATTTCCGGACATTGCACTGCGGGGAAGCATAGACGCCAAAAAAGGACGACGACAAAAAAATCATCATCATGGACGACCGCGCTACGCCAACGCTCGTAGTGACTATAATCTTTTTCGTCCTCGCCTCAGTCTTTGTCGCGCTTCGCTTTGTGTCGCGCTTGGGAGTGGTGCATAAAGTCGCCGCGCACGACTATCTCATGCTTGTGGCCTGGGTAGGACCGATCGCTCGTCATTTGTGGCTTCTTTAGCTCACTATAGACTAGGTTATTGACTTCGGCTTTGTGTTTGCAATCTGCTATGGGACCACTCAGGGCTTGGGTCTGCACCAGACCGATGTCTCGCCCAAGAACGATGTCGCCTTGAACACGGCCGAATATGTGACCAATGTGCTCTACGTGAGTTTTTTTGAAACACATAAAGAAGAAGAATTCTAATATCATACTCCAAAGAACCCCGCATTGATGACTATGAAAATGTCCATTCTGATCTTCTTTCTCTCCCTGTCCAAGACCGACAAGATCTTCCGATGGGCCATTTACGCCACCATTTTCGTCGTCAATGCAGCTGGCATCGCTCTGACTCTAGTCAATATTTTCCAGTGCAGGCCCGTCAGCGCTGCTATCTGGCCGCCCCAAACGGGCACTGCGACATGCACCGATATCGTCACTATTTATTTGTCGTCCGCGCCCGTGAATCTGATCACTGACATTGCCATTTTTCTGTTGCCGGTACCAGTTCTGACCAAGCTGCGCTTGCCGAGGAAGCAGAAGATTATCCTGGTTGTCACGTTTAGTTTTGGCGTTTTCACCGCGGTTGTCGACATTATTCGGGTTGCGTACTTGCAGAGCGCGGCAACATCGCGTGTACAGATGATACAAAAGGCAGAATCGGCTGGTCTTACTTCAAAAATGGGCCAGGATTTTTCATGTAAGTCTATCCTACTTCCTTTTGTTTGGTTTTTGGGCTTGCATGCTAATTGACTAGGGTATGGGGCTTTCACATTCATGTGGTCTGCAGTCGAAGTCAATACTGGCATCATGTGTGCTTGCGTGCCCGGCCTGAAACCCCTCGCTGCACGCCTTTTACCTAGAATGATCAAGGGCTCCTCGGATACCTCGCCCCAGCAAGCCTCATACAGCGCGTACCCTACCAGCGCAAACCGGGCAGCAGGATCCCCGTCTGCTCATCGAGCCTCTGCAGATGCCTATCAAGCTGCTCAGCAGCGCCAGAATCTACGTCCTGGGTCTGGGCCTAATGGAACCGCAACCAGCCCGCCGCCAATGGCAGTAACCCCCGAGGAAATCATGGACATGTCCGACTTTCTCACTCATTCTGGGCCGAGTGACGATCTGGAAAGCAGCACAATTGAGGAAAGCTCTGGGCCGATGAACGTGTCCAGGTTTTTTGATTTTGTGAATATGAAAAAGCCCAAGAGCATGCTTGCGATGAACAACAAAGAATCGATCCCGCCGGTAGCACTAACAACAATTTTGTTTTTTATGTGGGGGCTGGGCTATGGGTTCTTGAATGTGCTGAATGACCAATTCCAAACGATTGACCATTTGAATACATGGGCTTATTTGGGTCTGCATGCTGCATACTACGGTGGCTATCTCGTTTCACCACTGGCCGTTGGCCGGGTAGTACTGCGCCGATGGGGGTTCAAAGCCACGTTTATCGCGGGCTTGTGTATCTACGCGTGCGGCGTTCTCATATTCTGGCCATCTGCCGTCCTGACTTCTTTCACCGCATTCATCATTTCCAACTTTGTCGTGGGCTGCGGCTTCGGAGTGCTCGAGACCGCGGCAAACCCGTTCATCGCGCTGTGCGGCCCGCTCGAGAACGCAGAAGTCCGACTGAACTTTTCGCAAGCAATCCAAGCCACGGCCAGCGTGGTCTCGGCCGTGCTGGCCAAAAAGGCCCTGTTTCGGTCCGTGCAGGACGCGGCCAGCCTGGTCAGAGTGCAGTGGACGTACCTGGCCATTGCCCTCTTTGATATGTTGCTGGCTGTGGCTTTTTACTACCTCCCCGTCCCCGAAGCATCCGACGAGGACCTGCGCGCGCTGTCTGACCGGCGCAAGGAAACCAACTCGGCGCGCGTGCTGGGCGTTCCGGTTATCTGGATGACGTTTGGCCTCGGCGTGTTCTCGCAGTTTTGCTACGTCGGCGGCCAAGAGGCATTCATCACCAGCCTGGCCACGTACATCCCAGCCCAAATCCCGTCGCAATCAAGCGGTCTCAGCACCTTCGACTACACGCTCATCGGCCGCAGTCTGTTCGCCGTGGGCAGATTCCTGGCCGCGTTTACGCAGTGGTTCTTCAAACCCCGCTGGATCCTGTTGGTATCGTACCTGGGGCTGATCGTGCTGTCGGTGCTGTGCATGAAACTCACCGGGCTTGCCGGCGTGGTTCTCGCCCTGCTGGTGTTTCTTTTTGAGAGTGGCGTGTTCAGCATCATCTTCGCCATGTCGCTGCGCGGCTTGGGCGCGCATACCAAAACCGGCGCAGCCATCATGGCCACTACTATCGGCGCCGGCTCCTTTACACCATTTGTGCAGCGCGCTGCTGCAGCAAACCACAACGCGCCGTACTCGTTTGTCGTGATTGTCGCTTTGTTCTCGGCGGGCGCGTTGTACCCCATCTATCTGGCCGTCGTCCCCTCTGCGAAAGAACAGGTCGACCCCGTTCCGAACGAGTACTTGCGTCGCCATCATCGCCGTTGTAGGCGCAGACATAATGGGACTGATGAGTCGCCGCTGCCAAAGGAGGAGCATTACGCGCGCGGAGGGGTATGGTCGCGGCCGCGCAGTTTGGTAGAGGAGCCGTCGTCGTCGCCGCCTGTTCCTGTTCCTGCCCCGGAGATGGCAATGACGAGGGAGGTTGATTTTGCGGGTATATAATGTTGGTGTACAGCATGCATTTTGTGGTGTTTTGTGTTTGTGTTTTGATTTGATTTGATGATACCCTTGATCGTACAGACTAGTGATATACTAATGCTAATAACATATATGAATATGAAATATATGGATATCATTATATTTATATGATTTTATTTATTTATTATCATAATTTATATCATCAGGGTAATACGTACAAAAAAAGAAGCTCTATAGAAAAAAAAGTAAATCACCACCAGTCACCATGGTCCCGCATGGCAGCAGCAACCTTCTTAAAGCCTGCAATATTGCTTCCAGCAACAAGAGACGGCAGAGCGCCCTCGGCCGACGAGACGTACTCCTTGGCCGTCTCCAGACCGTTTTGGAAGGCAGCCTCCATGATATCCTGCAGTCTGCGGTCTACCTCTTCGGTGGTCCAGCTCACACGAGATGAGTTCTGCGCCATTTCCAGTCCAGAAACGGCAACACCGCCTAGGTTCGCGGCTTTGCCAGGCGCATACCAAATAGCCGCGCCGCCCTGGTTCTGTTCGCGGTGCGCCTCGAAAATGTCAATGGCCTCCTGTGTTGAGCCCATGTTGGATCCCTCGGCGATAAACTTGGCGCCGGCGTCGATAAGGGCCTGTGCCTCTTCGCCCGAGACTTCGTTTTGTGTGGCTGATGGCAGCGCGACGTCGACCTTGCCGACGTGCACCCAGGGTCGGGCGCCGGCGATGTATTTGAAGCCCGAGAAGGCCTCAGTCGAGACGAGCGAGTCGAGCTGCTGGCGGGCAACTTTGACGGCGGCGATCTGGTCGATTTGTGCGGGCGTGAAGCCCTGGTCGGTGGTGGCGATGAGGGAGCCCTTGCTGTCGGACAGAGAGACCACAGTGCCGCCCAACTCGATAACTTTGAGGGCTGCGTACTGCGCGACGTTGCCGGAGCCAGAAATGGCGACGCGCTTGCCGGCAAAGGACTCTTTGCCTTGGCTGGCGTATTTGATCATGTGCTGGACGTACTATAGATCTTAGTTAGCATACACCACAAAAGAGAGTGTGAGAGAGAGCGCGTACGTAGACAACTCCATATCCGGTAGCCTCTGGCCGGATCAGACTGCCACCCCAGGTCAGTCCTTTGCCCGTGAGCACGCCCTCCCACTGGTTGCGGATCTTCTTGTACTGGCCAAACATGTAGCCAATCTCGCGGCCAGTCACGCCAATGTCGCCAGCCGGCACGTCGGTGTCGGCGCCAATGTGGCGCGACAGCTCAGTCATGAAGCTGACGCAGAACTTGCGGATCTCGTTGTCGCTTTTGCCCTTGGGGTCGAAATCGGCGCCGCCTTTGCCGCCACCCATGTTGACTATTTTGTTAGTACAATCACGCGACTAAAGGAGGGGAGTGGACGTACGGCCAGTGAGGGCATTTTTGAAGATTTGCTCAAAGCCGAGGAATTTCAGGATTGACAGGTTGACTGGAATTGTTAGCACGAGGCTTTTTTGAAAAAGAAAAAGAAAAGAAATACTCACCACTCGGGTGGAAGCGCAATCCGCCCTTGTAGGGCCCCAGAGCCGAGTTGAACTGCACGCGGTAGCCGCGGTTGACCTGGAGCTCGCCCTTGTCGTTCTCCCACACTACGCGGAACTGGATGACGCGCTCCGGCACGGCGGCGACCTGCAGCGCCTTGCGGTACTCTGGGTTCTTCTGGAAAAGGGTTGAGTTTTCGAGGGTCGACACGAGCTCTGCGAGGGGTTAGTTGATTGAAATGGAATTGAAAAAAAAAAAAAAAAAAAAAAATAGAGAGAGAGAGAGAAGTACCCTTGTAGGCCTGCTCGAACTCGGGCTCAAAGGGAATGTTCGACATGATGAATGTTCGTCTGAGGCTGCACGGAAAACGAGATGGAGATGTGGTGTGTGCGAGACTATGAACAAGCAGGGCGACAGCTCAAGCCGGACGACAGCCTTTTATGTTGCTTCATGGCGGAGACTGTACCACGCTGACTGCGAGCTCGTCGAGAAAAAAAGAGTGGGATGTTTCCGGCAGGCACTCGGCACGCGCACTTGCGATGCCATCTTATCAATCTGCGGCAAATGAGCTGCGCCGGTGAGCCCCGGTTGCCGGCTGCGGTGATTCATAGCGCCGCCGATTATCGGCTGCGAGATAAGCTTCTGCGCGCCCCCATTGGCTGAGCCGCTGCGATTACTGATTGTATCATCTACTGTCTTTTTTTGGTTTTTTTGCATATTTTTACGCACTTTTGCACATTTTTGCATATTTTTTCCATTCTTTACATTCTCTGTATACTTAGGATGCCTGTACGTAGGATCTACGGCGCGTCCACAGGGTCCCAGTCTACAAACAGTCAGCTGTGTCTTTGATGGCATATTGACATAACGCACCCGTCACCAAATACTCGTCCAGCCCGTCCAGCGCCGCCATGTCCTCCTCCCCAATCGCAAAGCCCTCGATCTGCGCATTCGCAATGATGCGCTCGCGATTGGTGCTCTTGGGCAAAGGCACATAGCCATGCTGCACGCTCCACCGCACCATCAGCTGCGCCGGCGTGCACCCGTACTTTTGCGCCAGCGACACAATCGTCCCATGTCCGAACCGGTATGCGCGGGCCAGCGGCGCGTACGCTTCCACCACAATCTGGTTCTGCTGGCAGAACGAGGTGATGGCCGTGCGCGTGTTGAACGGGTGTACCTCGATCTGGTTGACCATAGGGTGCACGCGCGGCTGCGACGCCAGCAGTTCCTGGAGATGCTTCACCCCGTAGTTGCTCACCCCGGCCGCGCGGATCTCGTTCTCAGCCAGCGCGTCTTCCAGTGCGCGCCAGCACTCGAGTCGCTTCTTCGGGCCTCCATACGGCGAGTGGATCAAGAAGAGGTCGATGTACCCGAGTCCGGATGCCCGGATAGACTCTTTGATGGAGCGTCGTGTGGCCTCGTAGCTGACGTTGGACGCCAGTTTGGATGTGAAGAAAATGTCTTCACGCTTCAGTCCGTTCGGCTTGTTCTTTTCGTTCTCGAGAAATCGCAACACGGCCCGCCCGACTTCTCGCTCATTGTGGTACATTTGAGCGCTGTCAATTCTGTTCTCTCGTTAGTATTTTCAGCTGTGAGCCATTGTGCATGTAGTACCCTCGATATCCAGCCTGCCAGGTCGGTCAACGTATGCGACATGTTTAGCTCATTGGTTGCTTCCTCAAGGACGTACTTCTAAAGCATGCTTGACCGCATTTTCCGTCTCTCGTCCAGAGGTCAGGTATACCCCCAGTTGGATCACCGGCATCAACACGCCGTTGGAGAGCTGAGCTATCGTTAGTGTCTTTCTCTGCAATGCTTTGCAATCAGGCAGCAGTATACCGTTGTTTTCGAAGACAGTGAGTATGCCATTTTGCTAAGCAAAAAAACAATAACAGCACTAGTTGGATGTGTGCACCCGATGCGGAGGAAGAGGGACGGCAGAGAAGGTGGGGCATTTATGACGCAATGTCTACGAACAGTACGTTACCGGTACAGTACGTACTGTAGTTACATACAAAGTACAACTCCTCTGTATATAGTATAGTGACTATGCAGTCACTATCGAACTGAAAACAAATAATCGGAAAGCATCGAGTCAATCACATGCCCAAAAATCTGCCATTGTTCAATTAGTAACCCCGAGCATGCAATTCGGCCCTGTCTGCTGACACGCGTACGACGTGACGTGTGGCTAGTGTGATGAGTGGCTGGTGATGAGTGGCTGAGCAGATCGAGATCGGCGCGCACTAGCCACAGATCACCGATCTGATCTGTGGCTGGTGCGATCTGGCCCCTGGGACAGATCGCGATGACTCTGTTGGTTGGGTTTTTGGACGGCCTGAAAAATAGTGGCTGAAAAAAAAGGGCAAAACAATAATAATGCTTCTGCCTGAGATTCTTTGCTGACTGACGGACCCCATGCGGCTGACTCCAACTCCAGGGTGTTTGTTCGTCAACCACGTGCTGTGCAACTTTAATATCAACCTTAGAATTCTGATGGTAATGAAATTACATCCAGAGGGCGCCTTGGAAAGAGAACAATACATGTAGCTTTGACTGTTTACCCAAACTGTACAAGAACCGCCAGAAATCATCGGAGATTTCGCCGGCAGTCTAGTCTGCTGCAGGGAGGTTGTGAATAACTCCATCATCAAGTCAGTATGGCTCGCTCGGGTCTGCGGAAGCTGGGGCTGGTGCCGAGTGCTCCGGCAGCTTAACAAGTATCAAAGTTAAAATCTGTCAAAACTCAGAGTTGGTGGCAAACTTTTTTTCTTCTTTTTTGGGATGGATTTTCTAGCCATATGCTAGGCTCGTAGCGATCATGCTAACAGTCGCTAAAGCCTTAGCGGGCCAGCAAATGTAGAGCGGGCTGCCCAATCAGGGCGCAAGATCTCGGTGGCAAAAACGACCTTTTCCTCCTGACTCGCCATGTTGTACTACGTATTACTATAATAATAATAAAACAATAAATAATATTATCTATTATAGTCCGTAGTTTACTCCGTACAGTACTAAGTATAATTAATTACTTTACTAAACTTGGTAGATTACTCGTCAAGACTCAAGGGGGACACCAATTGTTCGGAGAAAAAAACTGAGCCACACCGATAGGCGTTGAAAAACGACGTGTATACTCGGCTAGCCTTAGACTTTAGTCCCTTCTCGGGCGGGTAGGTTTTTTTTTTGGAAAAATTTGCCTCTCCTGTCTCTACTTGCAAACTGCTTCCCCCACAACGGTGTTTTTTTTTTCTTTTGGGTTCCTCGCCCGCCCATTCGACCGCCGCGCATGGCAAGGATCATCATCACCATGCCGAGGATGTATCAACTTTGGGTCGATAATGAGGCTGGTGGAGCACATGGCAACCCATGCCAGCTGAGCTTCTGCAATTACCAAGTTACTACTCCGTGCTAATTACAACTACTACCTACTCCGGAGTGCCAATACCATGCATATGTGGATAGCCAGCGGTTCCGTTACAGTACAGTCATGTACTTACTATACGATACGGCCCAACGGGGGAGATCCGTCCAGCTTCACGAACGACATAAAGTCAATTCCATCTCCTCCCCCCTTTTCTATCGTTGTCTTCTAGAACTCCAATAGGCATCCCTTTTCCTTCTTGTCTTTAATCTTTTCCACCTCCCATCTCACCTGGGCATGTTCAATGCAAGAACATTCGTGCCTGTTCTAGCCGTTGTTTGCCCCTCCGTATGCCCTATTTCCCCCGCGGCCAGACGGCCTTCCTCTGAACACACCACTTTTTGTCCCTGAATGAAATCAACATTTAGATCACGTCTGCACTTGATCATCCCCCGCCGTCGTCATTCGCCACCTGCTTCCGCCTCCAGTCAGGTCTCCGATCTACCTTCGTTGGGGTCGAGATTACGCATCGTGGTCCGTCGAGCAAGGGACTTCTTTATTCGCAAGTAAACGGCCCCCATTCCGCACTGCTTCGATCCCGGTTTGCGAAAAATCACCAAAACCCCAAAAGGAGAAAAAGAAAAAAAAAAAACACAGAAAAAAAGATAAAAGAGCCGCACGGGGTACAAACTACAGTCTCCTTGGCTGCCTGACACCGAAACTCCCATTTTCTCCTTGCGCTCTTCCTACTTCTACCCCGGCTTCCAGAAAGACACTTCAAGACACTCAGACTAAGATCTCGTGCCATTTTCACAGCTCCGCATCACTACTTCGATCGAGTCAGCCAGATCCAGAATCGCCCATCGACGAGCACCACTCCAGGATGAGTGGATCGGACCCCCAGTTCGACCCGGCCACCATGGCTGGCCTATCCGAGGCCTCCCAAGGATCCGACGACTCCAATTTTGATATCTTCGAGTGGTATCCGCGATACCAGAGCTGTCAAAGATACTTTCTCGACCACGCCCAGCACAGTGTGCCTGTGCAGGCTCTCTCCGCCTTTCTCAACATCCAGTTGCCTTTTCAGAAACAACCGTTCCCCATCTTCAATTCCAGTTCTGATTCCTCTGCTTTGGGGCAGCCGCCTGTCGGATCAGCAGGCATCCCCAATCGCCCGCCCTCGGTCTCGTTGATTCCCTACATCAGGCGCCTGGTCGCTACCGGAATGGACTTTCCCGGCGTTTTGCATGGATTCTTTGGAGATGACTGGACAACCGGCATTGGTTCACTGCACGAACACGAGCGCCGAAACTATCTCTTTGCAGCCAAGAGCGGCGGATGGGCCTCTGTCAAGAAGGACTATGACATGGGTCCGTCCGAAACAGTGCCCTTCTTGCGGCCACTGCAAGGCCCCATCGACACAGAACTCGAGGCAGCCGAGCGAAGCTGGAGCGAATGGCTCGCAATGGAAGATTGGATGGTCGGTCCTCGATTCCCTGACACGCTTCAAGATTCCTCTTCGCAGGCTTCTCGCCATCGAGCGTCCAGGTCATAAGCTAACTGGACAGCAAGCTTGATACGGTTTGAAAAAAGGTCCTTCTGGCTTGATGCCAAGGTTACGAGAAAAGGGTGTATTTTAACGGGAGAAGTTTTGGCGTGGTATATTTCTACATTGGTTAGAAAGAAAGAAGAGAGAGAGAAAGCGGCCGACCACGACATCGGCATGATATGAGCATTTGACAGCGGGAAGCATTCATGATAGAATTGCCTTTTTTATTCCTTTTTTGTTCTTTTTTTTTTTTTCCATACATTCATGCAAACAAACTAAGCATTTCTTCATTTCCATTTTTACTATATTTCCGCGTCTCGTACATACCATTTCAATACGGTCCCACAGTTTGCCACACCGCTGGACAAAATGGATATATATATAAACATATAGAGTTAGTGAGCCGACAGGATCAGAACCAAAGTATCCGAGTCAGCCCTTTTTCTTTTTCTTTTTCCTTCTGACGTGCCAGGCGTGGACTAGATTGAGTAACGCAGCCAATGACACTGCTGTGCTAGAAGAGTTCCCGAAGTTCGTCATTTCCAGTGCGAGCCAATCAGTGGGCGTAGAGGGGTAATTGTCTGGTTCATGTCTGGCCTTAGGGTCGCGCTAGAGCGGACTGTAATAAAAGTATAAATGGGTCCAAACGTTTGTTCCAAACGGTTCCTGCGCTTTTTTCTTTTTGTTTTTTGTTTTTTTTTTTTGGGTCTTTTTGCTTTTGCTTTTTGGTGGGCGTTTCACATGTGATGGTATTCGGTATACCACGTAGTATGTTTATTCTTCTCCTGTCTTTTAATACATCTGGATTATTACCCCCCGCTTCGGTTTTCCTGTCAATCAATTGATCGGTTTAGTTGAATAGAACAAGGTTACATGGTACTGTATAGTGTTCCCCGTTCGGGACTGACCTCCACAAACTCCCGGTCCGCCGAGGCATCTGTACTTCAGTACTGTCATACCACTAATTAATAATAACTAAAATGTACTCTCGGTCAAGTACATCTAGGGTGTGTTTGTTGGGACTAACCATGTATGGTTAGTATGTCTACGTCATGACTTCTGTGGTTACTTTTAGAATTCTTTGGATAGTAGACACCGCGTATATCTAAGCTGATTACGAACTGCAAAGAAAGATAAGGTTTTGACCATCTATATTTAGTCCAGTTCTACGTAGTAATCTGGAATTACTGTGTAGTAGAGAAAACATAGATGTATAATATGTGAGCATTTGAGATACATATTTATGACACATCAAGCATACATGCATTTCCATTGATGGGCTGCATATTGAATATGAAAGTACACCAGTTGAAGTGAAACAAAATCACCCAAGTGTTTCACCACAGTCCCGTGCTCCTCCACTAACATGAAGTCATTGTGAGTATTTGGTTAAATTTAGAAATTCTTTACCGTTTGTAACGCTCTCCATTGGCTGAACGTCAACCGGTCTATTTGCCATGTATACTTCAGCCGCACAAAATTCAATATTAAAATATACGTGTCTGTTAATCAATGAATATTTATATCCAATAAATCATAAAAGACATTTGAAATTACTCCTGTACTCAGCACTGTGATAATTCAAATATTGAAATGGTATATATTACATAAGCAAACAATATCACGTGCTCCTTATATCAAACGGTTCAAACGACAACATGGAAACATTGAACAAAGCCCAACTCCATCGGTGCGCTCGTCGGCCACGTTTGAATACTAGCCATCCCGGCGGCATCAAGTGATATATTAGTACTCTATATGTCTATTGTATGGCATAATATTTTCCGATTTTCCGATTTTCCGATTATCTCTCTGAATGGCCAATGAGCGTGCATTACATGCGATACATGCAAGAAAAGCCATGGCAGCGCCAATCGATCAATGGAGAAAACTGCTCCGTGAATGTCTAGCCCGCCGCATCGACGTGACTGAATTCTGCAAGCTTGTCAAGCTTCTAGCCAAACGTGCTCCGCTGCCCGAGGCGTCGCTGGTCGATGTGATTCTCGAGTCGCGCACTGTTACCAAGGGCCACTATGACCCGCTCATACCTCTGTATATCGATGCTCTCACCAAGATCGGCAAGACCAAAATTGCGCCAGTGCTGAATGGCCTCCGCCGGCATTCGTCGATTGGAGAGTATGCCCAGCCTTCGGACGAGAGCAAGCAGATATCGACAGCTAAGTTGTCTACGCTGATGACCGACACCCGGATCGTCCAGGATGCCATAGTCCCGCTATCTACTCCCGGCCTGGCTCTTAGTAGCAGGGAGGTTACTAGCATATTTACCGAAGCCTCGGAATGGATACTGGCTCTGGTTCGCGCGCATACCAGCAGTCTCGCCGAGGACCAGCAGTCCGGAGGCTTGTTGAATCTGCCAGATGCGCTGGCTTTGTTTGAATCGCTGGGGATTATGCTGATAGCTCTGTCGGCAACCGAAAAAGGGCTTGACGCTCTGTCGTCGGATCTCTCACAAGGTATGCGTGTCCATGTATATACGAACGATTAGGTATTGACCAACCCAGGCTTCAAAATTCCACTGGGTCATGCCCTCACTGCATACCTATCTTCCTCTACTATGATATCGATGAACTTGCGGACTCGCCTAGACAATCTACAAAAGGCGTACCAACTGTACGGAGAGCCAGCCCCGAAAGATCTCGACACCCAAATGATGGACGGCATGAACATGAACGCTCTTCAATTCGAAGCATCTGTGATTGACGGGCCTGTAATTAACTCTAGAGCTGGTCTCTACGTGTATATCAATGCTATGGTAGGTCTTTTACTCCAAGATGCGATGCGATTGCTAACAAGATTAGCTCGTTGGTCGTCCCCTTGTTGATGACAATATGCTTTTAAATTATCTATCAAATCGCTACGGGGTAAGTTTCCTACTGTTGCTTTGCCATGTTGGTGTATTGACTGTTATAGGGTCATTATGAAATGCTTGTCCAAGAACTCATCACTGCAACATTTGACGTGCTTTCGAATGGGATGTATCGTAATGAATCTGGTCGTAATATGTTTATTTTTCGTTCTTTTCTTGTCAACAAGCTGCCACCATTCCTGGCTGGTATGGCAGCAACCTCGATGGACCCAATTCCAATGGAAATTTGTATCGGCCATGCCCTGAACCGAGTCGATCCCAATGCGTTTCCCTCTTTCTCTCAAATGTTCGAGATGCAAGGAAATACGGTGCTGTCAGATGTCCGACAGGAGTTTCTGTTTTCGTGTGCTTTACACAGGCTCATTCCAGAGTCTAGCATTGAGCGTTTGCTGGGCGAAAACCCGATGCAGACGCTGCCCGTTGGTGGAAGATATGTCAAAGACGATATTGCAACCCAGATTCACTCCAACCAAGAGCGAGCTGATCAACTGATATCCGAGATTGAATCCCTAGAGGGAAATGCTGGCGCCATTGTTGCAGCAGTTACAGATGTGGGTTTTGTTTGTATTTCTCTACTTAGCGTCAACTAAATTGATTACTAGGTCATACATACGCTTTGTCACCAGAGGGAGACGGTCACATTAAAGGGTATTTGTAACTCGATATCCCGTCGGCCTCAGGTCCTCGATGTGATGCTTCTATTTCGCAGCCTCAAGGCTATTTTGCAGCCCGTTTGTTCTCTTATAGACTCATGGAAGTGGGATGAAGATCAAGGTAAGTGCTAACTCTATCTGTTGATATTGCTGTAAATAACCGTTGATAGGCGAGAACCAACCCGTATACGATGAGTTCAGCAGCATATTGCACCTAATCCTCGCATTCAAATATCGCTATGATCTTAACCAATACGACCTGGGGGTCTCAAATCCCCAGTCTTTTGTGCTGAAGCTTCTCGACCAAGGGTCAACTAGCTTGAAATTGGACGATTTATCAGAAAAACAAAACAAAAACCTCGGTGCATGGATTTCCGCACTCTTTATAGCTGAAGGTATCAGCGAAGAAACAATGTCTTCATGTAGCCCACAAGAATTTTATATGCTCGTCGCTACCTTGTTCAGCCAGACACTGGGCGCTTGTGAGCTTGGAAAGTTGGAATTGGACACACTGAAAGGAGGATTTGAATGTGAGTTACCTTTTCAATCGCGCAAAAACATGCCTATTGACTTAGCAGACCTCCTTGAGCCGTTTCTCCTCCCTTCTCTTGTATTTGCGTTGTCGTGGCTGGGCGGCTACATTTGGGAATTAGAAAGCAACCCGTCGATTCCGTTAAAGGTGCTCTATGCCCTGGTCAAGCCAAACTCGATCTCCGGCGAAGCCGAGGCAGTGCATCGTAGCGTGCTCAACATCAGCGCGCGGGCGTTGGAGGAACAACTCAAAGACGTGCGGGCTCGGCACCCCGGACGGACAGACATCAAACCAATTCTGGATGCCCTCGAGCCGTACCTATCCTTTCAGCGCAACGGCAGCAGCCGTCGATCCGAGCTGGACAGCTGGACTTCGCACTCTGGCGGGCTGAGCAGCTGCATCCGTAGCACATTCCACAGCCTGGTGCTGTGGAGTGCCAGCCCAGACATGAGCATGTCTCCTCCCTCGTACACGCACCGCCAAATGCTCGCCGGCATCCGACTCTTGACCGCGTCTCGCGTGCTTCCAGTCTTGATCGACGAGCTCAAGTCCCAGGCAGAACCTGGTACGCTGGACCTAGCCCTCGACGTCGCAGCGACGCTGATATGCGCGCCAATGCCGGAATCCTTTGCCCTGGAGCAGGCAATGTACCACCCAGTCGACACGAACAAGGAGAGCCTCCCGCGCTGTGCGATTCTGACTCTGCGCGACGCACTCTTGCTGCAGCACGAAACCGTTCCCAAACTCTCCGAAAAGGACCCCGTGCGCGCAGAGATCATTGTGCGACTGACGCGCCGTGTAAACTCGCTTCTTGCGCTGCCCGCGCACGTCGCCAACCTCGACGTAAGCAATATCATGCAAGACATCAACCTGGACGCCGCAGCGCAGGAGCAGATGAATCTCGACGGCGGCGGCGGCGGCGGTGGTGATGGCGGCGTAGGCAACGGAGACGGCACAGATGGTGGTCGTGCGTCCAACGAAAATATTGAGCAGATTCTAAACGACGCGGTTGCAGCTAATGGCACTGGGTTGGGGCTTGGGTTGGACGATGGGACGGGCATGGATACGAGTTTGGAGGATATGTTTGATGCGGCGAATATGGGAAATCCAGAGCTTTTGACGGATTTGGATATGGAGGGGATGTTTTAGATGTTTATGTTTTAATTTTGGAGAATTTGGAGAATAATATGTCATCTAAGCAGCATTTGATTTGAACTCTATTCTTCAATGATATGTCACTAATGGCAACTGGATAGAGATAGACTTGTACATATACATGTAATCAAGAAAAGGATCAATTAATATCAATGCTAAAAGACTAAACAAAACGCATAGTCTAACAGCCAAACACATTGATCATGTTTTTCAACATCAATGATACCAGCTTCCAAGTAATAACTTGCAACTTGCTCATATACACCCACAAGATAGGAACAAATGGCACACAATTAATAACTCTCAACTCACTTCTACTAACTAATACATTTTACTGAATGCTTTCTAGCTACATGTTGTACACAATCCTAACCCTAAAAGGCACCCAACTCTCCAGTAGTACTCGTACAGTACCGGACAACCAACCAACAAAACGACTCATGTCCCGTTACGACTCATGACTACGGAGCACGTACGTATCCCCATGGGCATGAACCTTCTTTTTCCCTTTTTAAGGTTCTAACCCTTGCCTGTCGTCGGATAGCGTCAGGCTGTCAGTATCAACAAAGTCCAAGGTTCAAACAAAGAAAAAAAAAACACGGGAACGGAAAACCTGGTGACTGTATACCCTAAATGTACTAGTTCTAATAAGCACAAAGTTTCATTCAAAGAAACAACAACTGGTACCCCCGTGCTAATAATATCATCAGATAACGCTTGGGAATGATAACAATGAACATTAATATTGAATATTAATTAATACGTACGTCCCAACAAGGAAGGTTGAAAGGAAATGACAAGTTCGACCCTCAGGTGAACGGTTTCCCCTCCTTCATAACTTCGTTGCCGCGTCTGTTGCCGCCGGCTCCGGACTGAGGCGGGGCAATTTCAACGGTACGTATATGCGCTAAATTAATTAATAATTAACTAAGAGGGGGAGTCAGCGAACAAGTTAGTTGTTAGGGAGTAAGCACTTTGTAGGATTGGACTTGAATAATGAGTTGATGTCGGTTGAGTGACAAATAATTGTTGTAACCTTTTATTTTAAAAAAACAACAACAACAACAACAAATCTATTCATAGCAAAACACGATCTTGTCTAATCTCGACTCCAGGCTGCGCTTATCGGCGTCTTTCGAGTGTCCAGAGTCCCGCTGCCCGAGTCAGATATGTTAAATTAGTCAATTATTTGAGCATCGAGGCCTCGAGATTCGTGCCGGCGTCAGGCCGGCGTCAGCACGAAGACGGACGGCCGGGTCGAGGCTAGCTGACTCGCGAAAGAAAGACCTCACTGCGGCTTGCCACACTAAGACTCCTAAGAGTTAAGAGCCTAGGAGGTCTGACTCAACTCAAAAGTTGGACTGGAAATTTGGAGCCACTTTTGAGGCCTTTTCCAGGACCCGGAACCGGGGCAGCGGGTACTTTGGTGGAGTCTTATGCTGACGGGGGTCCCTTCCGATTGGAGTCGAAAATTGGTGCGCCCCATTTGTACCGATGTGTACGGAGACACTCCGTGCTGTGCCCAGAGAATAGGCATATTAATGCCATATGAACTATGGAGTCAATGGACATGACGGGATCCTCCTGATCGGTACAGTCCCAGACCTCTGATCTAATGCAAGCAGCTGCACTACTCTGTAGTCATACAAATTACGGAGCACCTATCCGCATAGAGTTGAAAAGGAGTACCATCAGTTTTGACGGCGTAAAACAGTCGAGTCGATCGCGCCGATCTTGGACTCAAGCGATTGTGTACTCCATATAGTTGCCATTCAGTCGGGACTTCGACTCGTGCACTGCCTAACCACGCGTTCGGCGTCTAGCATGCATTGCCTTGCAGCTATCGACGATCATGACAGATATACTCCGTATATAAACCAACTATCTGGGGCCAAGTCAATAGTTGAAAGTTGGGAGTTGGTACGTACCCATACTCCATAGTAGACCATGGGCCAGATTTACCCCGTATCTGCAGATTCCGTACCTTCTACGGATATAACCTATCATTGCCGAAGTGCAGCTCGCGTTCGCAAGTATCCGTACTTCGTAGAATAACAATACCGCGCAACGGTAGCCCCAAGCTTAAACTTCCAGACTTTAGGCAACTCCATAAGTAAGCTCCTCTGCTACGAGTAGCTTGATTCAGAATATGGAGTACAAAGTACTCTGTACCTCAGAGAACAGTATGTGTGACCCGCAGATTCGTCCAGACTCGGAGGAATTCCTATTGAGGGATAACTTTTATCGCGTAATAGACCGCAATATGGATTTTGTTAATTATATGGTACTCTCCGTATTCGAGCTGCGGATCATTCGTGGCGTACAGATTGATCGGTTTGAGCCATTCAAGCAAGCAAGTGACTTCATTATTGACTATCCTCGACGGACACAATTAGTTTCATTTACAGAATCGAGGCTTCCTCTTTTGCTTTTTTCTTTTTGAAAAGGGGTATAATAATACTAGTACTATAACGGATACTCACCGTGAAAGAAGCGGGTCCGCTGGTATGGGTTGAAGGAGCAGACTACTCCGTATTTTGAAGCGCATGCACAAGACCAATCCTTCGGGATCGGTATGCGTTGCCGACGGCCTTGACCTGGAATTGAGTCTTGCGGTGTCGAGTTCCAACTCGACGAGGACGTTTTTCAAGTCTCAGACATGAGCCGATTTAACAAGATGGCAGGCGGCGGCAGTGGAAAAGCCAGGACATGCGATGGAAGACAGCACTCCGGGCTTGGGCAGAGATGAAGAGAATGATGCAATCAATGGCATGGACTCGATGGAGCTTGGTATCGATCGTGAATCGTTCACCGTACGCCGTACGCACTGGCAGATGTAGAGACTCTGCACTGGTGATGGGGCTCATCCGTGGGGGACCAGCTAAAGCAGGAGCTGATATAGTTAATTATGCAATCGTAAATTATTAATTTACGCTAACCGTGAACGGCAAGCGCCACTAGTAGCAGCAAACGCGGCCTAGCGGCTCCTTCCCGGCTTCCGCGCACCACGTCCAACGCGTTTCCGTAAGCTCCCGTCAGGAACCGCCCAGTCATGAGCTAACATTAATATTAACAATGATTAATCTTACGAAGTACGGAGTACAGAGTACAGATTACTCCATAGATAACGCTGAGCTGTTCCGCGGAGAACTCTGAATAATGCTTGAAGTTGAGTTCTCTGTACACCTATCCTCCCTTGACATTGATGACTAGCGATGTGATGATCACTCTGGTGCATCGAAAATTTGCAAACACGACCACTTTCCCGATCAGCTCTGTACACAAGTTATCATTGGCCCGTCACAGTGATACGAACTGCTTGCTTCAAACCCCGAGGCACACATGTTGCACATGTACATGTTCAACACATCTTCAGACGAATGTGGTAAAATAATCCCCGGACTGTTTTTCAGCAAAAAGTAAGGCGACGAAACAGCGTCGAAAGAATCACCAACAGATGGGCACTGATACCTGAGTAATATCACGGCCCTGCAGTAGTGCTGCGACTGTGATGGGATATCATCACAGATGCATCTTGCCCCTCGAGAACCAGACAAAAATCAAACGAAAATGAGAATTGTCAAGAAGAGCTGTGGCTGACTGAGTGCATGTATCTCGAGCAGCATCATTGGCGGGATAAATGTTTGTGGCTGCCAATGAGCAGTGTTGCTGGGCGTGATGGGAACGGGCACGTTCTAAGACCTGTGCTAAGCAGCGAAACGTCTCTGCTAGGCTTTTTTTAGCCTCGTTTCTACCGTTTGCGAGCGTTTTTGATTGGCGCATTGGGCGCGAATTTATTCCGATCGGCGTCCAATTGGGTCGCGGCTTGAGAGTTCATCTGCAGCTCATGCTTAAACGATGGTAGTCGATCAGGAAAAAGCTTGCCCTGAAGGCTTAGGGGGGATAATAAATTATGCATGGGATGGGGGTTGATTTTTCAGCACCAATTGACCATGTGACTGTTCCTGTATGCAAGTCCTGGTGATGGTCGATGGCTCGTGGACGAATGATTGAATACTGATTGCCGCCTTAGACTGCGATTCTATATATAACAGCGAACTAGATATACGCCTTGCTGCTCTTGTCTGAAGATTCAAGTGTCCTCCAATAATCCATGTACCCTGTAGTCAGCATGGAAATATGTACGGAGTACATACCTCGCAATTCCACAACCAACAGTAGTATACCAACACATCTTTGCAGTCAAACTGAGCATCCCGCAAAGCGGCTTCTCCCATGTCATATCCATATGATAAGCAAACTATGACTTAATTTTAATTATTATTATTATACCGAAGCCAGGGTCCATCATGAGATGACGATTGTCGACTTTCCGCTGCCCACTTACCGATTTAAGCATAATGCCCGACCACAGATAAAAGTCCGAGCCCCATATATACCTACCCAATCAAGACACTAGAAATCGTTCCGCCTTTCCCAACCTCGGAAAGGTCGCCAAGACGGTGAACGATACCAACTGGGTTAGAGCAGTCGCGTCACAGCATCTCGATTGAATTACTGAAAGTTCTGCTGTGCACATTTGTGCAGCGGCACATTGTGATGGCGAGTGCATGTTTATTTCACTGCCAGTTGGATTTGAAATGTACCTGCAGCGGACGGAAGAATACGCGCCAGGATCAAAACTAAAGATCATGGCGATGCACGCCATTATATTAATTATTTTTACCAGTACCTACTAATACGAGCATCTGATGTCAATGCCAGACTAATGTATTGTACCAGATATACGGAGTACTCGATACCCGCCGAGTAATCGGCACCCGTAGGTCCGGGTTGATTCAATGCACTCCGTATTCCAGACTACCGGGCCGATGCCCATTTTTTCAAATGAACGATAAAACAGGAAAATAGCAAAAAGCCACCCAAAAAAGTCCATATGTAAACGGTTCGGCACCGAGGCAGCACCGGGCAGCAAGTCCAAACTTCCAGAGAACAGCGAGTTATGCGCGCTATGAGCAACGATCTCCTGCGGGCCGCGTCTCACCAGCGCGCGTTAGTTCTTACTTACGGATCCTCGGGCGTGCTTCTCTCTGCCCACGGAGGAGAGGGACCAGAAGCCGGCGGCGCTAGACCACAATTGGATTGGGGGCAGTGCTGGTTCGAGATTAGCGTGGTGGGAATCAGACCCACTCGGTGGCGGAGGCGCGCCACTAGCCCCGTTCCGTTGCTGTGGTGTCGATCGTCTTTCCTTCTCCCCCCACTCCGCATAATTTATGGATTTTATGGGTGCGGGCCCACTTGGCGGAGTTTTGCCCGTCTCGCCGACTGTGATTCGCCCACACGCCAAGAATAAGAGCAAAAAGCAAAACAAACACTCGGCGAGGAACCACGGTTCACAGGCATCACATATATCCATCTGCCTCTGTTTGGCTTTTGCTGGTTCGCGTTAGGCCGTTCTAATTTCACGATGCACATCAAACGATCACACACAATGGAGCAATGAGCAGCTGTTCGTGGTGAATCTTGTGATAGTAATAATACTAGTACAGATTATCTGTCATGCAGGTCCGCTCGCTGTATTGGGTCATCAACGGTGTCGGAGTATCACTGAGTCAGTGCCGTTGGCATAGTCGAGTCAATACCAGCAAAACGGTTTTATTGAATTTTATTTTCTTTGATAGATGTCCGTTTTAAGTTCCAAGCTTCCAGCTCGAGTGTCCAGCATCTCTGCCTAGTCATGCATCATGCACTGTTGACATGACATGGCTGGATATTCGAGTGCGCTGAAATATATTAATTAAGGCAGCAAAAGATAACAATGGCATAAAATCCGATCCGTCTGATTGTTTCATTGTCCACAGGCAATCCCCTAAACGCGCCATACGATTCTAGCCTGGCCGGGCAAGGTGCAACGCCTCAAACAGCCTGGGCCAGCTGCCCGTGTTGGTTAGGCCCTGGCGCGTTTTTTGCCCCTGGCAGCGTTCCCACCCTCTAAAAGCGCTTAGCGTGTCCGACCAGCCCGGGCTAGCGCGGGACTAGCATATACTAGTGGACTGTGCTGCTTGTGCATTGCCGACAGTTTTTTTTTTTTCCCTCTCGTTTTCTTTTCCTTTGTTTTTTTAACTCCTGCTACTTCTTTAGTAAGTACGTACTAGTAGTACAGTTGCAAACAATTATTAGCATTCGGCCTTGAGGTACATCGGACAGCCGGACGAGTCGGATCGCCACAGCATCCACACGGCATGGCAAGACTCGAGAGAGAGCACAGGATTGGAATCCCTTGTTCTTGTTGTTGTCAAAGCGTCTGTCACAGCTGCGCGGCCAGTGTTGGGCCGTCCTACTCCGTCAACTAAATTAGTACGGAGTGCGAGGCCAGAACAGGCCCACGAGCTCAAATCCCAGGAATCAAGACACTAGCCCGACTAGCCCTGTTTAGTGCTTTTGCCAGTGTGTCTCTCGTCTGGCAACTCGCCCCGCACCGCGTTGGACATGACATGATGCTGTCTGCTCAAGAAAAAAAAAGTAGCGTAGTTTGTTTTAGTAGCTTTGGTTTGTTTTAGCTGGTGACAGTGTGACACCCCACTGGCCAGACCTCTGGGTCGAAAAGCACGCTCTTTCCGTACTTGACCTTCGAACCTCCCTCTTCTCGCCCTGCTCTCCTCCCTCCTCCTCCTCCCCTATACAAACCAGCCCTGGGCAAACCGACTTTCTCGCCTTCCTTGCCTTGTTTGCCAATTGTGCCTTGGTGTCGAAATCGATATCGTCATCGTCATCGTCATCGTTATTGCTGGCTTTCTTACTCCATTGCTGCTGGTGGCCCCGGACAGACCAAGCCTATCCGCGCCTGCCTATCGAACGCCCTTGCGTAAACAGGGGCAATCTCGACCACTCTTTCTCTTCAACCGGCCTTTCTTTATCGCCTCGACTGTACTTTCAAGTGTTCAAGCCGTCAATATTTTCTTGTCGAGCGATACAGCTGAAGAACATTTCATTGGGTCCGAACTATATACCCCACGGAAACTCAACGTCTCGGGATAGACGCAGGTTTACATTCGGTTTACTACGATTCAATTCCTCGACTGCGCAAACATTTTCCTCTTTTGACGCAGAATCAAAGAAACTGTCAACTGCTGTAAGTTGTCCTGCCAGCCAACACTTGGTTACTCGCCACCGTCCTGCCATCGACCTCGTCCCAAAGGGGCCGTGTGTTGACATTCCATGTTTACCCTGCCTTTCTTCATACCCCCTAGACTGGGGCATTCCCCGCTTCCCCCGACTCCCTTCCTCACTGGCCACCCTCTCTCATAACACCGTCATCCCCTATTATCATCCACTTTGTGGCTGGAAACTGATCTGGGACCATAGCGCAGCCTCAACCGGAAGAGCGAGAGACAATACTGAAAGACCGCCACCCGCCGGTTCCTCCGCTTATTGTAACTTGCTCTGGTAGAATAGCAAGTGATCATGTTGATTTGGTCCATTTCACATTAATTTCGCACACTGCCACCTTGGTCGGCGACCATCTTCGATTCACCCACGTCGTTTGAGAGGCGACTTCACTATATACTCAAGGATGGAACAGTCACAACAAAACGTTGCCCCGTTGAACATCATCAAGGGCAAGGCGCGTCCGCCAATCCCTCAATTGAACTTCTCATCCATCAACCGGACAGCGAGCACAAAACGCAAGCACGAAGAACGTATAACACCGCCACTGACGCCGCACGGCTCTAGAGAGAACATGGCGGAACGAATCGACAATGACCGCCCCATATTTCACAACTACCTTCGTGCATTCTACCCTTTTCACCCTTCCAGTGTGGTATCGCCGTCTACTGTCACTCTTCCCCTTAATCAGGGCGAGATCATTCTCGTCCACTCGGTTCATATCAACGGCTGGGCTGATGGAACCCTCTTGGAGACCGGTGAGCGAGGATGGCTACCTACCAACTACTGCGAGGCTTATGACCATTTGCCGATGCGTCCGCTCTTGAAAGCCCTCACGGATTTCTGGGATATCATCCGCGGAGGATGCGGCACATCACTCCGTGATTTTGGAAACCAGGACTTGATGAGGGGTCTCATTGCCGGAGTCCGCTTCCTTTTGGTTAGTCTTTTCTTTTCCCTCGGTTTCGGTTGTTACTGACTAGGTTGTAGGAAAAATCAGAATGTCTTACGCGGGACTCAACCCTGGTCCAACGATACGATGGACTTCGCCGCAACCGCAAGGCTCTGCTTGCTGATCTGTCATCCCTGGTCAAGTCCGCCAAGCGATTACAAGAATTGGCTAACGGGAACCCACGCGATGAGGATGTGGAACAGGTACTCGATGACATGCTTCTCAAGTCCTTCAAGATCGTAACCCGAGGTGTCAAGTTCCTCGATACATGGAACGAACACGTTGGCCTGACGAGAGCCATTTTGGACCTTGAGCCCCAAGCTCTAGGTGACTACGACGCACCCATGCTCACCCCACCAACGGATACTTTCGACATTCCTAATCGGACAGCCGAGCCATCGCCAGAGCGGAGCTGGACTCGTCAGACCACAAGCAGAACTTCAGCCCACACAGACATGTCGCCACACCCACCTAATATGATGGGAGGACAAGGAAAGCGGATTTCAGTCTCTCACCGAGTGTCTTACTCCGGGGGTTCTGTCAGCCACAAGAACCCCGACCTTGCTTCTGAACGACTTGTATCGTCATACGATGCCTTTTTGGGAGTCCTTGGCTCTTTCATCGGGTTACATTTACAATCTCGCTCTTCAACTGAGCTCATCCTGACAACACAGCAAGCGGTTCAGTCGTGTCATGTGTTGCTGGCTGTTGTTGAGTCGATATGGGCACACGATATGAGACGGTCCTTTGAGCTAGAACATGCAAAAGACACAATGTACGAACTCCTCAACGAACTGGTCTCTGCTGCACGAGAAGCCTTCAGACCGAATTCCACGGATGACGAAGTTGTCTTCATGCCTGACGAGGGGAAAAGACTGGTCGATGCTGCTACCGACTGTGTCCGTGGTGCTGGAAGCTGTCTTGCAAAATCGTTGGGAGTGTTGGAGCAAATTGGCGATTTCGAAATGGAACCCACCCACAATGAATTGCCGCCAGATTCAGACTTCTTGAATATGACACCTAAACCAGCACCGGCAGCCCCAGAATATATGGATACTGTCCCTGAACTTCAACAACCATCTTTGCGCCTCCTCCCACCACCCATTTCCATCCCAGACAGCAGTCTTGGCCCGGCCACCCCTGCTCTCACCGACGGCACCACACCGTCATCGATGCTCTCGCGCTCAGGCTTGCATAGCCCTAAGTTGAGTGTGGATATGGCCTCTACTCCGCTTATCGCCAGTGGCGTAAGCCCTTCAGATCAGACATACCAGGACCACTGTAACCTGGAAGACTCCCAACACCTTTACCGCTACGAAACAAGAGGTACCACAAGTACCGGAAGCTCATTTACCTACCAAAGCACTGTTCGTGACTCAGAAATGAGCGGCGTTTCTCAAACCTCAACTCGTGCAACATCCCCAGATATCAATGCCCCTAACACTCTTACACCGTCTCTTAAAGGAAGCCTCAGCTATTCGACCTTGGCTGAGGAAAGTGACGAATCCGAAACAAATATCCTTGAGAAAACATTTGCCCATGAACTCATGTTCAAGGACGGCCAAGTCGTCGGTGGCAGCATTCGTGCCTTGATCGAAAAACTCACTGCTCATCAATCAGCTCCAGATGCCTTGTTTGTGTCAACTTTCTATCTCACTTTCCGCCTGTTTGCATCTCCACTCGAGTTTGCCGAAGCTCTCGTTGAACGGTATAATTACATTGGAGACACCCCTCATGCGGCAGGCCCGGTGCGACTGAGAGTGTACAATGTGTTCAAAGGATGGCTGGAGTCTCACTGGCGACATGACTGCGACAACGTTGCACTTCCATTTATCGTCAATTTCTCGAAGAATGAACTGATGCAGACATTGCCCAACGCTGGAAAACGTCTTGTGGAGCTCACGGACAAGGTGTCCACCTTGCACGGCCCTGTTGCACCCCGTCTTGTGTCTTCAATGGGCAAGACGAACACATCGATCGCTCAATATGTTCCTCCAGACACACCGCTGCCAGCTCCTGTCATCAATAAGAGCCAAATTAGTCTTTTGAAGCAGTGGAAGAGTGGCAGCGCCAACATTGGAATCCTTGACTTTGATCCCCTGGAGTTGGCTAGACAGATAACTATCAAAGAATCCAGAATTTTCTGCTCTATCCTGCCCGAAGAGCTGTTGGCAACTGAATGGATGAAGAAATCTGGTTCTCTAGCAGTCAACGTGCGGGCCATGTCTACACTCTCTACCGACCTAGCTAATCTTGTCGCCGACTCGATTCTCCAAATGGAAGAGCCCAAGAAAAGGGCCCAAGTCATCAAACAATGGGTGAAAATTGCCAACAAATGCCTTGAGCTGAACAACTACGACTCCTTGATGGCTGTCATCTGTTCATTGAACTCGTCCACAATTGTCCGCTTGAAGCGAACTTGGGAACTAGTTTCCCAGAAAACAAAAACCATTCTCGAGTCCCTCAAAGAAGTTGTCGATGTGTCGAGGAACTACGCCGTCCTTCGCCAGCGCCTTCAGAGCTGCGCTCCCCCTACTCTCCCCTTTGTCGGTGTTTACCTGACCGACCTGACCTTTGTCGACCACGGCAACCCTGCCGAGAGAAATCTACCAACCGAAGACGGCGGCTTGGCCGTTATCAATTACGACAAACACGTGAAGACAGCCAAAATTATTAGCGAGCTCCAACGCTTCCAGATCCCGTACCGACTCACTGAAGTTCCAGAGCTACAAGCCTGGATGCAAGACCAGTTTGTCCGCGTACGCTCGAATGGCGAAAAGAGCTTCCAGAACTACTACCGTCGCTCCCTTGTGCTTGAGCCGAGAGAAGCGCCGCGAGGCAATCTCGACTCAGCATCCCCGATCACTCGAGAACCTGTCAAGGACAAGTTTGATTTTCTTTCGTGGGCTCATAGCTCCAAAGCAAAATCTGTCATGACGACTAGCTAAGCGATATTTGGTTGCACATATTTTTGCGCATATTTGAATACTCTTCACATTTATGATTTATGAAAAGGGATTTGATTTAATCGGCGTCATATATTGGCTATCTTTTGAAAATCTTTTTGTTTTTGCATCATACCCTGTTTGCTTTGCTCCAGTTTTCTGGGTGGATAACTTTGCCTTGTGTACTCTTATGGAACCTTATGGAAATATCTTTTTGTTGGTTTGGGAGTGGCAGTTTCAAAAAAAAACAAAAAGGTTTGGAGTTTTTATTTTTTGTGTTTTTTTTCAAGAAGGGGGAACCAAAAAAGATGAAGGCGTGTCTTGTTGCAGCAGAACAAAAATATTTCTTTTTTGTGTATGTATATTAACACAGACGCATCCATTTGCCTCACGGCAAGAGATATTTCTTTTTTGATCTATCTATTTGGGTTGGGGGGAAGATATTAATTAGTTAATTCGAAAAAACGTTGAACAAACACATAACTTGTTTCTCTCTACACATACCGTAGTAGGAAGTACTACATAGCATGATAGGTTCATGTGAGCCCAGCAACTATTTGCCTGGCATGCTTGAGACTTGAAAGGTCTTCAAAATGCCTGGAGCATTCCATTTTCACAAAATTCCCTGTTTATTCAAAAACTCAAGCTCAAGTGGATTGTTGCTACGGAAATACTGCAGAGAATGTTGATGATGTCATATTTCCACCTAACCCAAGTGGACACAAATAGTATAAAGTATCCAACATGTATATACAAAAAAAAAAAAAAAAGGTAATAATCTATAGGATATAAATAGAATACACAATTAAGCAGATGATCCAGCAGTCCACTTTTTAAACGCGTCCACGAAGCCGGGTTCCTTTTGAGGAGGAGGAGTAGTAGTAATAGGAAACGAAGCATCCGCGATAGGGATCATGGATGGCCGGCCGTGGGCGCACTGGAACGGAAAAGCGCAGCGTGCAAGGCGCATGATGAGATTCTGGCATTCGTCATGCAACAAGCTGTCGTTGAACATGATGGAGCTTCGGCACGCGCGTGAATTGAGCAGATCAATGATTGTCTCGGGGCATCCAGCCATCAAATCAAGCCAGGGAAACGAGGACGAGGGATCCGTGGATGAAGTCTGGGACGAGCGGATGGAAGGGATTCTCTCACCGGCTCGGCTCCATGTTTCTTTTCTTAGTAAGTCGACCAGTAGGGTTGGCTCTAGCCTGCATTTTTCTGCAATTCCGATGGGAAGTGCGTCTACTAGCAGCGATGGTCTTTCTGCTGTCGTCTTAACGATTTGGTAATGACATCCCCAAGAAGCAAAGAACTTTGAGAAGACAGAGAAAACATGGGTTTCCTGCTCTTCAATGTCGACCCGTAATGGCGTAGTAAACTCGTATGTACGGATAGACGACTTTTGGGTAGCATCGTTTTGGGATTTTTCTATCGTAAAAATTTCAGAGAAGAGCTGTTCCAGACGACATCTTTCGTCTGCTGCATGTTGATCGACAAGCACCAAAGTCTTTTGGCGCTGGGTTTCAGAACCATGTCTTTCGTCGACCGGAACCCTAATGAGGATGAATTTGCGGTCAACCTGACCGATAACGTATGCCTTTGCAAGACTGCTCTTGGAAAGTTTATTGCTGCTTCTGTCAACGTTCTTTTCGTTGCTATTGTCTCGCAAGAAATGATTGGCAGCGCAATGTTCGTCATGAGATACACGGTTCGTGGACAAGTTCGGTTTCTCTGGGCGTGGAAACACGGGATTTATCCAGTCACGCATGATGGAGTCCAACCAAACAGATCGATCTCTTGCCGGGGCTGATTTTGGACGAATCGCTATATTTTCAACTCGATTGCTCGTGAAGCCTGCCGAGCGGGGGCGACTGTTTTGCTCGGTCTTTGGCAAACATTGCCCGGTCCGCGAGTTGACGAGCACGGTCTCATTTGTACCAGGCTCCGTCCATGAAATGACATTGTCCGCTGTTTGGTTGCATGGGGGAAAGTCTAATTCGTGTTGCTGATTTCCAGTTTGCAATGTATCACGAGAAGAGGCACACGGGAAACGAGACGAGTTCATATCCACAATATTCATCTCTGAAGGAGGCTTCACACTAGTGCTCGCAGTTCTAGGCTGATTACCAAATAAATCACCATACGCCTGAGAGTCCGCCGATTTGACTCGGGACCAACTGCTGAAGCTCCTGGATTCTCCTGTGGCCTGTTTCCTGGCCGAGGCCGACGTTGAACCTTCAATAGGTAGTTGTCTAATTTGCTGTGTACGCCTCTTCTTTCGTGGTCGATAGTGATGCTGTTGTAAGAATTGACAAAACATAGCATCCAGGACGTTGACAATATGCTGCAGAGTGCGATCTGATTCAATCGCCCTCTCATCATGTTCTGGTATTTTCCAAGAAGTAGTGGCTCCAATCCGTACGTAGAACATCGGCCACCGTGTGCCCGCTCTTGACGCGCTTATTAACGAAACATCGCCGCTTTCCAACTCGGGGAACTCGTTGGCATGGTGATTCGGTGCACTCGAGCTAAAATCAGAGGCGGCAAAAATTTGGTTGATTTTATTATACAAAATGTTTGCACTGCTATGTGTAGTAAATAGAGGATCATGTCCAATCGAGATGAACTGGTTCAGCTTGGTAGGGCTCGGGGAGAGTGAGACGTATGCCTCAATAGACAGTTCCGGAGTATTTGCAGACATGTTGACCCATTGACCCGTTCTGGTGGATGCTATTAAGCCTGATTGGACAAAGATCATCTGCAGACGATTCAACGTCGATATCTCGTCCGAAGCAGGCGGTATACGGACGCTCATGACTCGAGTTTTCTCGCTATCAGAGATGCGCAGTTTTTGCAGACGCTCGTTAGGCAAAATGATTGCCACTAGCATTCTTTTCAATTCTTCCCACTCCTTATCAAGATCCTCTGGTCTTTGAAGAGTCGAAGCACGGTATTTAAGACGGACAGGCATATTCCCGAATAAGTTATTCACAGTGACTTTGGTACCCTGGGTTCCACTGATAGCCTGATGTGATGGAGCAGGGATTAATCGAGAGATAACCTCGGAGTGGTGAAAGGCAATAGTGTTAGCTCGAGACTGGCCATAATGCCGCGAAGTGATTGTCAGGAGAGACATGGCGGCCAGTGCGGCTAGGAATAGCCCTTTGCAGCCATAGGCTGACTGTCGACCAGCCTTGGATGTATCTTGACGGCTATCAGCAATGCCGAAAAGAGACAGGAACACAACTTACTATGTGCTTGGCCCAGTCCACTGCCATCTTCAAACTCGGTCGGCGGAATGCCATAGCCGTCGTCTTGCACGACGAGACCGCCTCTTCTGAAGTCGACAATGATGGTGATGGACTGGGCATCAGCGTCTAGTGCGTTTTTCACCAATTCCAGCGCAACCTCGTTTAGGTGTGTAATTCGCACAGACGAGCGGATCTTGGCTGCAACTTCCGGCGGCAACGGCCTGATCGGCATATCACTGTACGACATGGCGATGCTACAGTCTTTGATTCGTGCCACAAGCTCACATAAGGCATCACAAACAGTTTCGCAATTTCCGTATTTGACGGGTCTGAACTTATGCCAAGTCACTCAGGCATCTAACGGTTGGCCCAAATAGTAGTAATCGTGAGTTTGCTGGGAAGGATATCGGATGTACTCCACAGTACTTTGACGTGGCAGGAGCGCGTTTGCAGTTGATCAGCAACATGGAGAGCTTAGAAGGGCACGGTAATCATATTTTAGCCGTCGCTCCGGCCTGGAGCTGATTGTAAGATGCAGAGCAATGGTAGGAGGTTGAACTTGGCTAATTAGGCGTGTGGCACCTCTAGAAACTAAGTGGAGCTGCCAGAGGATTCGACCCAGACATCCGAGCGGGCCTCGCAGTTAATATTAACACAGGTCTCGGATCGTAGTTCACATAGATGCCGACACCGTAGGCTTCTGTGTGTTTTGAAACATCTGATGTAAGAAGCGGACGAGCAAGAGGCGAAAATGTTTCTCGGCAGACACTGATCTGCGGCCGGGCCTTAGGCAGGCAGGGGTGGGCGGCAGGACTAGCGGCATGCGCTCCGTACCTAGGCAGCTGCTAAGCATCACCAACAGCCTAAACTTATCGCCGTACCACCATCATCCCCTACGACAGAAACACAAACGGCGAACCTCATTTCTTAATCATACATGCCATCTGTTTAATTGCCTGGAACGACATTACAGGTATATGACTGTCGTTTGATTATCGCCTATGTCCTCGGCTATTCATTGACATGTT
>JBCLNQ010000139.1:0-40446 GCA_039119965.1 Talaromyces sp. DC2 | reverse complement strand
TGAACCACATCGCGCCAAAGAACTTGATCAGTGACAGCCCAGCAACACTCCACAAAATGACAGACATGTAGATGTTTGCCCGCTTGTCTTCGTTGTCGCTAGAACTAGTGCTCGAGTCAAAGTTCTCCAACCCAGCTGTACTAAGCACCACAGCACCGAGCGCAAAATTGCAAAAGATCCACACCAACACGACTCCACTTCGGAAGCCCTTGTAATAGTCCTCCTGTTTTTCCGACTCGGAAACAATGCGCACTTCCTTTGGTGGTTTGCTTGCAAAGGCGCTAAGCTCGAGCTCATACTGAGCGTTCAAATCGCCGCCATCCTGTGGAATGTTGACATCGACTTTGCCGCCGGGCTTGACGTTAGCGGAAGGCAGCTTTTCGGGTTTGTCGTCACCCTTTGTACCCCACGTGACGTCGTGAGTATTACAAAATGCATAGACGTTGAGCACATTGGTGTAAGTCGGAGAGAGAAGGAGGTATTGGATAAGCTTCACCCAGGGTCAGTAGTCAGTACAAAATCAGATATTGAAGAGAGAGGGAAACATACGCAAGTAACCATGTGCCACGGATCGAAAAAGACCAAGGACGCAACAAACCACATCACATATGTCGAGGCAAGAGACACAATGATAGTAAAGAACTGCGAGTTGGTAAACAAATCACTGAATGTGAACCCATCCTTGGCGACGTCTTCCTGGATCGATTTGACGGTGACAAAGATAGCCGCAAACGTGAGGTATATCATGACAATCACCCAGAAGTAAACCATGGTCATGTACCACTTATTCGAACCCTGCGGTCGATTACCCAGTGATAAGATGAAACAGGAGACAAGCGTAGCAAGATAGATCCATTCAAAGACAACACCCAAGACTTTGCCCGCAGTTCCCAAAAGGTCTTTTGAGCCCAGGTATTGCGTCAGGATGTGGAAAACCAGGAAGAAATTGCCAATGGCGAACCAAGAAAAGAGCATGTTGATCGTCTGGAAGAAGAACTCAAAGGCAAGCATGAATTTTCTCATGAAACTGTGGCTACTTCTTCCGACTTCGTAAAAGTGAGCAATAGCATAGACCGCGGCGAAGAAACTTCCGTTCAGCCAACGACGACGCTGCAGAATGAACTCGGCCATACGGTCAGGCACGTCGGTTTCGCCATTCGCAGACTTGACATATGACAGGATCCAGCGGCAATTTCTTTTGGTCACAATCTCAAAGCAAAGAATTCGATCTTCGGCCAGGTACATGTTGGCCGTGAAAATTCCGGCATTGGCGCCGTGCATCTTTTCGCCAGCGAAATATTTCTCAAGCGGCCCCTGGCCAGTCTTGTCGTTTTGCAGCGCAACGTATCGGTAAGCCGAAAAGGCACCCGGCAGGACAGAAATAAAACCGAATGCTGACTCCAGCGGCTTATCCAGAATGTTGCTCATCTTGTATTCGAAGTTCTGAGCCGCGACCAGCGGGTTGATGAGCTTCTTTCCTTTGTCCAACATGACTTTGATTTCACCACAAGCGCCTCCGCACATGGGCTCCAAGTCGAATGCTCGCCACAAATGGTAGATGGAATCCCGGCCAGGTCGTGTACCGGCATCCAGCAAAACACAGATGTTGGGATCGAGCACGCGACCAAAGGCCTGGAAAAACCAGCGGTGAGAGTTGATTTTCTTCTGATTCTTTTCCTTCAGACAGAATACCATCTGCACCGGAGTAGCGGATCGACCTTTGACGGAGACTTGTGTGCCTTTGATTTGCAGCGCCAACTGCGTCGTGTACTCGTAAATATGGGCCGTCACGTCCTTGCCATTGACCTGTTGCTTGGCGATACCATCCTGGTACACACCCAGAGCAGCCAGTACAGCGCGCGTCCGAGGGTTGATTTTGGCACGACCGTCGCTAATCACACACACCACAATCTTCTTCCATGCTTCCTTGCCCCATGTCTTACTGTTGCTTCTCGAACACATGTACTCGATATTCTTGAACACACCGATCAAAGTTCGCGCGAACAAAAACTCGTCCTCATTATACATGGTAATGACAATGAAAAGTTCTGTGTGGCGTGGTTTCGCAAACAGCGACTGTCGCAGCGTGAAGCGCTCGTTGTAGAACTCGGCTGGATCACAAGTCGCGGCCGAGTATCGCATGTGCGTAAACTCGTCGCGCTCGGGCGGTTGGGCATGGGGAACCTGGTTCAAAAGCTTGGGTGGCACGGGGCAATCGAGAACCAAGTTTCCTCGAAACAGCTGCACTTCCTTGACAGTCTTCCATCTTCGAATAGGCGCCGGACTGGGAGAAGGCTCAACTTGCAGCGGCAGGTCGTCGGTATACTCTCCCGGCTGCTGGTAAGCGGGGGCCTCGAATGGATTGGGGCCGTATGGGTTGTCGCTTTGCAAGATTGGGACACGGTCATCCTGATAAGGGGACGGGTGTTGTGGAGGGTAGTTTGCCAGATCATAATCGTCATGCGGCGTTCCAGACGGTTCGTATGGCTGGTTGTAGTAGGCGTCGTGGTGGTCTTCTGGCCGGAGTGTGTATTCGTGAGGGTAGGTCTGCGGTACGTGCTCCTCGAATCGTTCATTGTGACCATAGGAGTTGTGGATACCTTCCACCGAGTACTTTGCTAGGGTTAGCTTTGTTTCTGTCGCATCGCGCAATTGTGAGACATACCGTTGGCTGGTCCAAGAGGTGATCGGTCGAGGGCATCTGCAGAGGTTGGAATTCTGTCTCATGTTGGTAGGGGTGTAGTGATGGGTTCAATGGCCGCCCGGGCGACGGGGTGCGATTGTCCAGGTGATGAGGATTCATGGTGGGCGAATGACTACCGTCATCACCAAAGGGATCTATAGTATGATCGGTGGTTCGAGTCAGCGCCTGTGTAGCAGCAACAACGGCAACGGTGTGTGCTGAAGGAATCCAGGATGCGCGAAGCGACAGAATTGCGACAACAGCGGGCAGCGCAATAAGCAAGGCAATGAATGATTTTCAGATGTAAAATTATGGTTTCAAGCAGCACCTCCTGAGGGCCTGAGCTAGGCTAGACACGACGCAAGCTGGAAGGTTCAGCGTCGACCTAGTGCTTCTAGCACGATGGGGTTCCGCGTAAACAATGATGCAGCGCCGCGACACCAGCGGGAGACAGCATTGGTCTGTGAAGGGGAAGAAGACAGGAAAGAAGGGGGGAAAAAAATATACTAACCTAGACGGTTGTAGGAGGACATATTGCAATGGCTCTCGTGCTGAAACGAGAGCAAGCAACGAAGGGAGTGAGAGAGCAGATCAATGGTCCTTGGGGGAAATTTGATGGACCGACCACCGTGTCGCTGTGGCGATGGAAAGCCCTGTGATTGGGCCCGAAGAGACGCCGCGCCAGGTTCAGCCGGCACGAGACGATGGAAACCGTGGAAAGGCGATTTTATATTTTTTTAGTTGTTTTCGGATGAGGGGACAATAATAATATTGTCGTTTGTTGTGCCTGGAGAGAGAGAAGATGCAAGTCGCAGTTAAAGGTTAAAGAGTCAACACAACGGAAGGCGCGCGACACAGCCTGCACGACCCAGTCACCGTCGTCGCTGACGAGGCGTACGTCACTGCGGCCACTAAGACACTATGCGGTTCTGATTACTATGAGGAGCAGCAGTATTCAGCATGATTTGCGACGATTGACAGTGTTTACTCGGTTTAGTGCAGGGCGTGCTATATTTAGAGCTGCAGCCAGGAAAAAGGTGCTGCCTTGCATGAGCCATGGCTCGTTGATCCCAGAGCCACCAGCTGCGCCTCAGCATGCCTTCGTTGCCCATGGCGAATCGAGGCGGTGCAGCTGTTCTTTAATTCCCGATAGCCTCTCGAGGAAAATATTCTTGCAGCCATGAACTGGCCAGTTCTAGTATGCATATGGTCATCATCCATATCACCATTGAATATATATCTGCGTCCCACTGACTTGGGTCCACTACATGTACATATGTCAATTGGCATATGCAGTATGTGTTGGAAGAAAAAAATAAAAAAAGATTTAATTTATTCAGCTTCTGAATTTTTGTAGAATCAGGGCAATTGATTAATTCAGCTTAAGCTTCATTTCTCTTTTGATGATACGGCTACGATACGATTTACAGAGCTACGAGGGTGACAGGATCTATACTTACTGCCGCACTCCAACCGCGGAGCATCGTCTACAATAGCCGTGGGAACCAGAACTATGGTAGCCCGCGGCAAGCGGACAAGGGACCAGAGGAACCACAAGTCCGGCGGCGTTTAATACCACACTGCACATGCCATCGCATAGCTGCAAGGGATCGAGTCTGGAAACCAGCTCGGAGAATGCACGAAACGCACATTGGTCTGTTCGGTAATGATTCAATTGTCTAGAGCTTCAAGCTAATTCGATCGAATCATTGCCCAGCCACCACGCTGAAACGCCTTTTGTAGGTAATGAGTTGCAATGTCAATCGCCCCGGCGATCTTGACATGCTTTGGGGTATCTTGTTCTCTTCTTCCTCCACGTCCAAATCATTCAACGGGAAATCACGCAACGAGCACGATGCGGCCACCCGCTTCTTTGATCTTTCGCTCGGCTTCCTTGCTGACGTATCGTGCCTTCACGACAACGGGGACATTAGGGAGGCGGCCCTTGCCGAGGACCTTGGCGTATCCGAGGGGGAGAAGATCGATGACGGGGGCAGTGTCTTGAGGAGCATTTTCGGAGAGGTATTTATCTTGGGTTTCCTGGGGAAGCAGGGTCCAGAGCTAGAAGGAATAAGTTACGTGGAAAAGGAGAATTGCGCTCATCAGAAACTACCAACCTTGTCTAGGTTGACCACAGGCTTCCACTCATGGTTTCGCTGGAGGTGGAAATGGCGCATGCCCACCTTTCCAAAGTAACCAGGATGGTACTTGTCCAGGTTGGTGCGGTGGTGGTGTTGACCACCGGCCATACCACGACCACCGGGGTGCTTGCGGTGCTTTCCGATACGACCGTGACCGGCAGAGACATGGCCGCGACTAGGCTTGTTGTCAGTACGAGAAAGAGCTGGACGGTATTCGAGAGACTAACTGTTTTCTTGTCTTGCTCAGGTGAGTAGGCATTGTGAATTGATGTTCGTGTGGGTTGGCGATAACACGAGACTGGAGTGAATTTGTTGGCAGGCGAGTAGTGATACAGGAACAGAAGCGAAATGCGAATTCGTTGTGTGATCACGTGCTTCTGGAGCAAACCAGACAAACAGTGCAAACCAGCGAAACAGCGGCTGCCTGCGGCTCTGGTGCCTGGCGCACAGACCACCGGGCGGGCTATAAACTATAAAAACCCTCGCCGCGCGGTCTCTCTTGCTCTTCTTTTTCTTTTCCTCTCCAGCTCTCTTTGCCGTATGGCTTAGATCAAGTGTAGTATCTGTTCTTTTCAGTTTAATCTCTGAAAGTGGTCTTGCGAGACCATCTTCTTGATTATATCATCTTTGGATCTCGCAGCGGCGCCCCTGTGCTTGCACATGCCCTGCTGCACAGTGTCCTCGGTCTGGCACTATCACCGAGCGACGCGAAGCTAGTCTTTTCACTGTTCTGTCGGTATACCGGCGGACTGGAGAAGAGCCAGTCTTCAGTCTTTTCTCTGCCCTATATTTGCGTGTTCTCCCATTGTTGTTGCTAGTCACTACCGCTTCGAAATCGTCTCATCAATAGACATTCCTCGTCTCTGGCAAATCTACAGTACTTGTATATATTCGTATCAGGTTCTATATGTATACCTATTTTTAAAACTTTGAACTCGCGTCTGGCGCAACGCCTCCGATAACTGTCAGGCTGGGGTATCAAGCATGAATAAAGCTGTATCGTCTAAGTCGTCCCAACCACGCTTCGTAAAAGTTCAACACTACTAATTACTCGACCCTTTTTCGTGGAATGCAGTCCGTTCATTATTAGTTGCCCGTCTCTGCACTCTTGTTTTCCAAATACGCGAGGAATCCCTTTGAGAATTTCAAAGCCTGCTCGTAGGCAATCTCAAACCCGTTGATCCCGCCATAATACGGATCTTCAATCTCCTGTCCGCCGCCGACACGTTTGTTGAGGGTGCCATCCGAGTTGAAGTCTCCAAACAATCGCACCACTGCGATTTCTGACTCTGCTGCTCCATTGCTGCCCCCTTTCTTCTGCGCAGCAAGCACACTATCGCGCAACCGCAGCAGGTCTCGCAGGTTATATTGATCCATGGCAAGAATATAGTCAAACGTGCGGAAATCGTCCTTGGTCACTTTTCGCGCCGCGTGGTTGTAGTTTTTTATCCCGTGTGCTCGTAGGGTGCTCATCGTGCGGTCGTCTGGAGGATCGTGGACATGGTAGGCACCCGTACCGGCCGAGTCGATGCCGCCGATTAAAGATGTGCGGTTGGGAGCTGCGAGAGATCTGAAGACCCCCTCGGCCATGGTGGAACGACCTGGATTTCGGGGGTTAGTCAAGTAGTCAAAATCGAACGGATCACATGGTCGAGCGCGAGTTGGCCGTATAGAGGCAGGATTGCGTACAGATATTGCCCAGGCAGACAAAAAGCACCGATACCGGTGCGAGGTTTGATGACGTAGCCATTATTAGAATTTGATGTAAAAATCTTCGTATAAAAACAGTAGCGTTCCAGGGCGCAATGCAATGCCAGAGAATTTGTTCCCAGATCAGAGTTTACCGAGTTTGATCGTTATCGATAAGAGGGGACTTGGTGCCTGAGGCGACTCCCGCACCTGCCCCGCTATGCCCAAACAAGCAACAGGGAAACAGATGTTAACGATAGAACTTGCTTGCTTTTCATCTCTTTCTTGAGAGGAATCGGACCTTGCTTGTTTATCGAGAAAATATCTTTTTTGTGTTTTTTTTTTTCTTCCTGAATATCTCACACTAAATTCTCCCTATCCCATTACTCGATGGCGTTATACATTTATTCACCTGGATCCATCGACGAGGATGAGCAAACAATGATTCCCTCACCTCACCTTCAACGAAAAATGGGCCCATATCTGCCTTATGCCTTCTACAATTTCCTACGTTAGACATACCTCATGTTCTTCATCACATCTTCGCTCCGCAAACCCAGAACTGATCTCGTCAAACTACTTCTTGCCAATTCACTATGGCTCGCCCTTCAAATGTCTTTGGGCTTGTTTGGAACAGCCGTGTAATTTCCTTTGCCAGCAATGAGCATGAAGACGAGACCTGGACGACAGGGACCAAAATACAAGAGAAACGCCGCCCAGAGGTTTCACGACCCTTGAGCTCTATTATCAACTCCATCCCGGAGGCATCGGCAACATTTGAGTGCTTCAACTACATGCACCACACCAGTGGTAACCTCAAAGTTGTCATACAGATGCCGTATAGTGGATCAGAGAGTGAGCCATGGCAGTCTCGAGGCGAACAAGCAACGTCCAAACTGTCGGACCCACTTCGAGCTGAGCTCGAGTCCCTGATAAGACGTAAACACGAATCTAGCTCGGCTGCTCCAATGTTGTTTCTTTGGAAGGTAGAGAAGCAAACATCAGCAATGCCTGTCCCTGGCGGCTACGTTGTGTACATCATCACCGAATATATCAAGAAAGAAATACCGCGCAAACCGTTGTCTTGGAGAAGGCTTTCATGTTTGTTTCATCCTATTTTTTTGACAACCTGAAGCACCCCGCTGACCATCTTTGAATCGGACAGACTCTCCTTTTACGGGTACTCATATTGGTACGCGGCGAGCAACTCGCGCATACGACTCCGAAATGCGGTGTTACTCGAACAGGATATGTAGGTATATTTCCTGTGTACTCCGCTAATGTGTGTTACCTGCGGAATTGATATTGATATTGTTTGTCTATTTAGCAGATCCATTGACCATGCCACCTCGAAAGGCTCTCCGACGAGATTGGGATGATAATTGGTCATAGTAAAGAAACTAGGCTAGTGCTAACCTAGTACTTTGTCCCTTTAACGCTTTGGTATTGAAAACAAACCGTCTACCTTGGCCCCTCAACAAAGAGAACGAGGCGTGATTCAGATAGAAATAGCATCGATTCAGTTTTTAACCCTTCTTGGGGTCATTCGGCCGAAGATTCGGTTAGGTCCCATAAACGGCCATTCAGAACGTAGCTCTTAACCCATTCCTGGCACATCTCAATCTCGCATGTATATGCTTGTTCATAGCATCGGGGTACTGTGATAACAGCTGGGAATTGATAATACCGCGGCTTGAATCTTTCCGCAACTTTTAGACGAATAACATCAATCGCACGTCTTCTATCTGATGTAGGGTCGATCTCATAATCATGATAGTCATGTTGGTAATAGTTATTTCCCTCGGCGTTGTTGATGAATTTCAATTCCAGTTTCTTCGAAGGCCCAGGCAGCGCTGAGACATAACTCTCAGACTCTGGTTGTAGGAAGGGATCAGGCGCCAAGTCAGCAATACCGTCTGACCGAGTCAAAACGACATTTTCCAATCCCGGGCAGCTCCATAGGGCCCTAAGGAAATTTTCGCTTGAAATGTCAGTGTTATACAGAGAAAGACGCCGCAGCTTGGGCCAACACATTGCCCATACGGGTGGTTGTCTTTCTGGTCTGCCCGCTGGCTCTAGTCGTAAAAAGAGTTCGTCTCTTATTGAAGAGAATTGTTCCAGTTCTGATAGTCCCTCAAAGGCACGCCGAAGGCTTGGTCGTATATTATGATAGTCTTCTTCCGCCCACATGGACCGCAGAGGCATATCAATAGCCAGCCGCGTCAAATATGGCGCGAAAATATCGAAAATCTCTATTATTTGTTTCACGATTTCTGGTTGATCCAGGTCGTCCCCAGGAAACGGAGCGAGGAATAGGCCCAGCGTCGGGTTTGAAGCGGCTTTTGCTAGGATCGAGTTCTTAGCACCGGTATTCAATGAACTATCGCTCAATGTTCTTAAAAGGAAATTCAACCGCCAGTCCGAGTCAATATGCAGGCAGCGCGAGTAGAGCAACTGGGTGGCTCTGAGGCGCAAGGCACTGCATGTGAGCGCGAGGTTGAACAGTGTTGTTGTAATTGGATCATTCGCCGCGTACACCAGATTTGTGTCCGATTTATTCTCAACACTATCCACGATAAGAAGAAGTATTTCGGTCGGGAGATATGTCATTGTGCTCTCTGAGAGGGCGGTGGATAGAGTAAATGCATGAAGACGCGATTGTTAAATAGACTTGTGTCAGAACGCGTAGAACTTGATGGACTACCTGCGACAAGTTTATTTTGGCTCAATGAATATCTGGAGAGAGAAAAAAAAAACAATTTAACAAATCGTTTATTGTCAAATTAAATAGAAAAAAGTTCAAATGTTGTCGACAATAACACATCAATTGATCTCCATTCCATCCTGTCCCGCACCAACGGCTTAGTGCAAACTACTAGTCCTAAAATAGCAATATACTGGAATGCATTTGTCCGTACTAATCGCACAGTGCTTGTGGATATGATTGATGAGTTCCAACAAATAGAAAATCGCAGGATAATGCCTAACTTGGATTGAGACAATGACAATGCTTCAAGGACAGCAACAACACCGCCCAATTAATGATGATGATTTCTCTGATTTTGAGTGATAAATCAGACGTCAGTAGTTGATGTGAGAGAGAGGGTTGTAGATCACCTCAATATTATGGTGGAACATTACGGTGTCACTTTTTGCCTAGGAGACATTTATAACAGGTATTTTCTACATGGACAGTCATAGGAGTCGGGGTATATAATAGGGTTTATCCCTCTTTGGACAGTAATTGTCTCCTGCCAGCGACCACGCCAGACAGTTCGACTTTGAGACTTCCGTGGGAGATATTTCGATTCGGCATGTCAGCCAAATCAATACACTGCGGGGATAGGGTTGTGTTGTGTTGTGCCAGTGGCATTATTTGGCCCCTCTGTGACTCATCGTCGGTTAGCTACGCATTGATGCCTAGTCGTTAAACACAAGAAGCCGCTAACCTACGTACTTGCTACATCAAAGTGAATTAATTCGCCTTCTCTCGTTCTCTTCACTATTTACTTCTTTTTCTTCCTCTTCTTCTTCTTCTTCTTCTTCTTCTTCTTCTTCTTTTTTTTTTTTATTTTTTTATTTTTATTTATATATATATATATACATAGATATCCCAAGTGGTGTGAGGCATGACTAATGTTGAAGCAAGGCTGACATACCTCCAATGGCAACCCAGCTATACTCATACTCGGCCATATCGAATTGGTCAATTTACTGGGCGGAGAAAACCGAGAAAACAACGTGGAAAGACGACCAATTTAGTATTCTGTGCGGCAGAACAAACGGAGACTATAAGGGACATCAGGACTCTGGCTGGTGATCCCCCGTTCAATCTCGACACTAACGGTTTCGCTTATAAAAGATGCAACTGTCCGGCCCTTACAAAGCCATATGACTATTCGGACCCAAAAAAGATTAAAGATATATTTTTGCCCGAATGCGAGGCTATTTTGAGAAACGAGGTCGAGGAAGCCGATGCTGTTCTGATTTTCGATTGGAAAGTAGGTTGCGCAAATCTACATTTGCTTGCAGGCACTGACCTAGGTATCAATATTGGTAGATCAGGAAGCGCAAAAGTGCAAAGGATCGAAGACGGAGAAATCCAAATTTACAAGGGTTTGCCCGCCAGGTTCATATTGGTAAGTCACAGACATGTTTCGTCGTGATGACCGGGCCCATAGAATCAAAGTAGATATTTGCTGACAGTATTCAAGACACGCTTCTAACTCGGGATGAGATTGGAACCCCTATGATGGAACGTATACGAAATCATCTTTCTGAGGAATCTCAGCACCTTCTTTCTGGACGAGTCCAATTAATCAAGTGAGTTCCAGAATCAAAAATGAGTCTAGCTTTTTTCCCCATCCGGAATGCTTTGTACGCTAGACAGCCGGTTGAATACTTGGCCCTAATAGAAACAAACAGTCTTTGGCGACCAATAAGTGGACAGATTGAAGATCATCCTATTGCTGTGTGTGACGGCCGAGCCTTGGACTTATGTAAACTGATCGAAACTGATATTATACGTGGTGATTATACTGGCACCCTTCTCTATCCACAGTACGAGCCAAATGATATATATCAATGGTATTATATGAGTGGACAGGACGTAGAAGACGTGCTTCTGTTTAAGAGCTTTGATACGAAGAAGGACAGTGTCAAGTGTAAGTGGTCGACTATCCGTATCATCAGCTTCATTCTTCTGTCATATGCCCTTCCAAGATTGCGGATTGGAGAACCCATACTAAGTACACTGGCCTGACAAAATTTTACTGCAGATACTCCTCATACGTCATTTACGCCCTTGGATTTTTCAGGAACTGCTTCTCCAAGGATCAGCGTCGAGGTCAGAGCTTTGGTATTCTCAGACACTTCGTTGCAAAAATTATAGAAATAAACCTCGTTGGCTGGAGGTTGTAGATCAATCGCTGCCAGGCAGTGGCGGGATGGAAAATATGCCTTGTGCAATGATCTTTTAGAAAGTTGCTTCAGGCAGCGATGGAAACGGTTTACTCCTGATTTCACCGACTAATTCAATCTCATGTGGCAACACTTTATTAATGTTGATTGCCCATCTCAAGTGCTGCTGGAACTTGTAACCTGAAAATGATATTTGATCTTCCCATGTCTTGTCTATTAATCCTGAATAGAATGTACTAGAAGCAAAAAGGAAAAAAGAAGATGCCTGCAGTACATGCATTTATGAATGCTTCTGCAGCACAGCCTCAAAGATGAAGACATTGACGGCGTCGATATTGACTGGTGTAAGTGACCCTCAATTCTGCGTCAGATGTTGAATGAATCTAAATTACTCAAACACAGGCCCCTGGTATTCCTGGGATACCACCTGGCCAAGATTATGATGGGTCAGATTACAAGTCTTTGTCTACGTTGCGATTGTAATTTCCCGATAGAAAGTCCGGTCGTACTTGGTATATCAATTCCTTCCCGATCGACAAATGGCCGATGAGCTTGACTGTATTGTATATATGACCCAATTATCTTCAAGATGAACATATTTTATTATTAAGCCCATTTTTTGACTAATGTTGGAATAAGGAAATGGGACGTTGGTAACAGGTATGCCATGGATGGCTGCTCCGGAGGAAAATTGCCTTCGTAGTCAGTATGAATGTTCTACGACTTACTACGCGCTTGTTAATTAGCGGTTTGCAAAAGGAGGACACGGATACAACGCGGATGACCTAGTGGACGCACTCTCGCTGCCTGTGTCTATGGTCTCAGATGCACTGCAGCAGATACAAGCCATTGTCGACGTCGCGGACGAGATTGACAAGGAAAGGGCAAGGTTGTCATCCATCCTCTTTTTCGCGTCTGTGACTGGCGAGATTGCAGGATATTTGCGGCAGTAGCATTCGAATATTATAAATTCTAGATTGAATTTCCATTGCAAAAATAGAGGCCTTTCTCGCGGGCCGTGAAGTTTCTTGTCGAACCGAAAAGAGTGCAGAGGCGTACCGTGAGAGCTATCGCAATATGTGATCTTCAAGCATCGCATGAATATAGACGCTTAAGGAGGCTGACCCCGCCGCTAGTATTGCATCATAATACATGGTCCTGCGTGATAAATGCACTATAGAGGATTGCCGTATAAATGATGTTTGGGATTATTTCACAGTATTGACGTTGGCGTTTGGGTTGAGTAAAACCACTCGAGATTCCGGGTGTAGCATCTGAAATTTTTCAAGTATGCGCGTGTAGTGTAATAAATTATTCCTCAAATAGATTTCACACTAATGTTGCATAGCCGAAAGTGACGTGGCTGAGCTGAGCCTTAACAGGCGACTTTAGTTTTGAGCTCGTATTCATCATAAAGTCCCTAATTTCTTTTAGCTGGCAGTTTTCCTCTCCAGTCTCCCCTCTTTTTTCATTTTCGGTGTTCACCACTTACAAACCTCGAATTTGGCAGTTGTCATTCCTATTCTCAACAGAGCCCCTTAAACTGATAACGATCCAAGATCAGCATGGCCGGCGACGAGATAGATCCCTGCATCGACCTATGGAGGAGACTCCTGGACAACAACACAAAGAGCTGGGTCCTCTTTGAACACGGAACGTGCCTCGTACTGATGGAACCAGAGTCCGACTTGGGCAAACAAGCGCGTGAAATCATGTCGACCGACGGCCCTGTTCGTGCAGGCACCGCGATGGGCGACTTTGCTATCCAAGACCTCGACGCGCCTTTCACTGGATGGATCGTGACTGGCCACCATCCGGATATGATCAACTACATCGCCCCCGAGGATAGTAGACTGAACGGCCAAGAAAGTTCGTTTTTGGTGGGCATGCTTGGGAGAAGCGACCGCGACGAGGATTCGCAGTCTTTGAAGATTGTACATATTGAAGATAATAGGTGATTGATTGGGTTGTTAACGGTTGATGTTTCTCCCCAACGGGGATGATTTGCTATGCGAGCTACATTATCAATGATAAAAGGGTCATTAATTCCATTCATGGTGGTGCAAATCGCACAGTGAGTCAATAAATATTTTGTATTCTTTAATAGAAAAATGCTCGAATTTTTTAAAAAAAAAAAAAAAAAAAAAAAAAAAAAAAAGGAAGAATGGTGGAACTGTAAGAAGAATAATAATGGCATCGGGAACTGCAACACTAGCGCGCGAGAAAGGCCCACGTACCCACACGTCAACACCTCCTTTCGGGCTGTTCCCCTCTACATAATCACCAGTACTACTCCGTATCAAGCTGAACAGAAATGCCTCCTGTGTAGCTGGGCTTCTGTAGCGATACTTCCTTGCAACTTCCTTGCAGCTTCCGCACCGCTGACGTAATTATTACTTGCTCAACGCTGCAGAAACTAAGCCTTGTCTCTCGACAGCATGCCCGCCATCCAGGCTTCCAAAGGGCGTCGGCAGGCGCTCCTCATCACATTTGATGCATTTTCTACTCTCTTCCACCCACGGCGACCCGTTTCAGAGCTGTATGCTTCCATAGCCCACTCTTTTGGACTTTCCAAATCCAAGGTAACCCATGAGCGATTGCAGGCGGCTTTCAAGACGGCCTTCAAGGCCCAAAGCCACGCGCATCCAAATTATGGGCGGCAAGAAGTGCTCCTTGGACGCTATGGTGGCCCACGACAGTGGTGGAGTGACTTGATCAAAATCACTTTTGCCAAAGTACTCGATGACGAAACTAGGGGCCTTCCGGGTGGGATGGTCGAGAGATTGCTTGATGTCTTTGCCAGCAACGAGGGCTACGCACTATACGACGATGTCCGACCTTTCTTTACGCATCTCCAGGATTTCAAGAAGACGAAAGGTGCTTTTGAGCATGTTGTTACAGGTGTCATTTCTAATTCGGATGATCGTGTTCCCACCGTTCTCAGATCGCTTGGCTTGTCGATAGGCAATGTCCGCGCTGATAGGGACCGGTCGAGTATGGAATTGCCGGGATTTGAGCAGCTCGGCATTGGTAGTGAACAACACTCCATGCCTAAGAAAAACGACATTGATATGGTCATAACGAGCTACGAAGCCGGGGAGGAAAAACCGCACAGGCTTATTTACGACGTTGCAGCGAGTCAGGCCCAAAAATACCTATCCATGACTACTGCTTCTAAATTTCCCGACGATGTTATCGAATGGACGCGCATTCACATAGGTGACGATGCACAGAAAGATTATATTGGTGCGATCAACGCGGGCTGGTACAGCCTTCTGATACCTCGTGAGAATTTGACCTCGGACATACCGAAAGATACTAAACAAATTGAGTCACTGCATGAAGTCATGACCGAAATTGAAAGCATTCAGAAGCAATAAATTCAAAGATAGCAATGCACTACGGCATCCGAAACCGAAGCACTCTTCAAGGACATGTTTGAGCAATGCTCTAACGAGGACTTTTCGCCGAATCAGCAAGTCTCGGCAGCCCAAAGCCATGTCCAAGCTCTCTACCTCCTTTTATCGTGATCCTTTCGCTTGATAGGATGACAAAAAACATCCTTGCCCAGCCATTGTTTTCCTCGATAGGAGTGACGTTCTTCCAGGCATGCGCCGTTCCTCGCTGGATCGACACGTCGCCTTTTCTCAATACTCTCTTCTCTCCAGAATCAAGTTCCCATTCAATAGCGCCATCTAGTACGACTCCGTAGTCGAAACTGATGGTGCGATGCATCGGCCCTTCATCCCCGGGAGGCATCTCGAATACGCGACACGACGTATGGCTGAGATTTGAGCCATTCGGGGGCGAAGGATGCTCAAGATCATACAAGTAATCCTTGAGATCGCGATTGGCGTTTTCTTCCGCAATCACGTCCGATGGCGGTGATAATCCGCTGACGGGGAAAGTACTGGTTGAGTAAAGCCGGATATTCCGCAATGGCTCGCCGTCGGGCACGGAGCACGGTGAACACCCGATCGGGGGTCTCTCAGAAATGTCACTGAAGGTGGCGCGGCCAGTCGCAGAGTCATGAGTAGAGATGATGCGCGAGGGTGGGGTGAATGGGCTGGTGGAAGTCTGCTTGTCCATCGCTCTTTCTTCTTTTGTAGTAGCGAGGGTGGTTGGCCGGATAGTTTTGCCGGATTTCAAATGCAGCTTCAGGATGATTATAAACTTGTAAATGATGAAGACATAGCCACTCAATGCAGAAGAGAGAAGCAACTTTCAAATGTGCCCATTCGATTGACGTCATCTCCCGGCCTGGGAGAACGCTTGTCTTCCTTGATTCAATCGATCATATTGTCCTCCCGACGCGTACTGCGTCACGAGGCGTCTGTCTCTATCTTTTTTGACGATAAACACCTGCCTTAATTTCAGCCCCATTCGACCAATGTTTTCTGCTTTGTCCAAAACGGCTTGTCGCCATGTTTGCTGCCTTACAGACCAGGCACCTGTGCGGGCTCCACTCTCGGCCTTGCTCCGAGTCAAGTCACGAGTGGGTCCTTGTTCGCCGATGCGCCGATGAGCTTATATTTAAGCCTAAATTACGGCTGTATGCATCTTTTTACAAACCAATCTGACGAATAACGATTGAAATAATGCTTCAGTCATGGATAGTACCTGGAGGACGGTTGATAACTAGCTCTCTGGACTCTTCAAGGCAAAAATATTGTGGTTTCAAATAACTTTACAAATGCTTCCAGCAGAGAATCAAAACAGACTATTTAACCCTAGAAATATTTCTACCTTTCAATTAAATCGAAGCAGTAGAGGTTTACTCAGTTGTTGATATAAAATACAGTGCGTAATTTTGTGTAAAGAATTCCCATTTCTCATATAGGTAGAAGTTACATGAGAAAAAGTAAGCAAATTGTCACATCAGTCATCAACTAGTCTAACAAACTTGTCGATAACATGTAGGAAGAATAAACTACTCCCGGACTTCAAGTAATTGCATGCCAATAGTAATAAATCGGATAGTGGGTTCAGAGAACCTGCTCTCGCCAGATTTGATTACGAGTCTGCCGAATGCGCTCTTTTCACGAGATGTGCCCGGAATAGGTTTGTTGTTCTGGTCAAAACAGGCATCTGTAGGGTCAATGTATTTCTCCAGCATTGGTGTCCTGTCAGTGAGATCCTTCAGAAAATGGACAAGATCGTTGTACAATTCAGAGTACATTACTTCAGTCTGGGACTGAAGTTTGACTTGTGCATAAATGTATACCTTTGCGAGAAAGAAAGTTCCTGGATAAGATGTATAATAGTTATCTATGTCATCTTTAACCGCAGCCACTGCGTCCGGAGACGGAGACACGTGAGCAACAATGCCAGCTTGGGTGCCGGCTATAACGATTCCAAAACAACCCTCAAACCCCAGTGAGCGAATTGTTTTACACGGACCCGTTACAAAGTTGAAATACTCGACTTTGTTCTGTCCGATTGTCTTCGTCGTAGAGTCAAATAAGTCATTGAATTCTGCCAATGCGACTTGCGTAGACATTTTGTTAGTCTAAGGAACCGTAGTACCCCTATCTCCATTAGCCTCTGCATCAATATACGACCATTTGAAGATCTCAAGGTCACAGACTTGGATGTATAACTGCTATGATTGCTGAAACTCCTGTTGAAAGGCGTGGAATTAGAAAACTAACGTCAAACTGTAGGTACTCTTCTCGCAAGAGCTTCTGGATCTTGTTCTGGGCTGGAAGGAATACTGAGTAGAATTAGATAGAAAGATATACACCTGGAGTTTCTCAGGAACCGAATATGAACTACGGTGATATCCATGAATACAAAAGAATTGGTCATTTCTTGACTTGTATTTATCATTTATTTCGTCTGTTATAAATAGTCATACTCTTTGATTTACAATTAATTATTACATCGGTCGTAGTGTTCCAATAAATCTTTTGTATTTATTTGTTTTCAGTTCGGTCTTCACATATATATTTGATATTTATTAAATTTAACATGTTTATTAGTGGATTTGATAATAAATGTGATAACTTCCAGTCATTTCGATTATTAGCATCAAGATCGATCAATCAATCCAGCGGTCTGCTATATTTGCAATCGAGCACGACATGTCTACGCGATTTCCTTTTTATTTTGACATATTTTTCTCATTTTTTGAGAAATTTTTGTACCGCTTTATTGGCATTTTTACTCCGATTTATTGACAGTCACCGCTTCCGTACTCCCTTCTGGTAACACCTTCCATTGTAGGAAATCTCAAAGGATCTATGCCGAAACTAGACTGAGACACTAATTGCTTGGTTCACCTTTTGTTTCAGCCAGACATAGAAGTCTATTAAGGAAAAGGAAAAAGAGAAAGAAAGGAAGAGACGTGTTCTTCTACATGATTCCTAGTTTCTGGGTTTCTCCCTGAGCCTAGACTAGATATTTGTTCAATAGATTTTTTTGATTCAGTGAACCATTTATTCACACCAATTTTCCTGTGGTTACACCCAAGAACTTGAGATATCACAGGAGAGAATTATTGTTTCTGTTACCGAAAAGTTGATCCAGCTGTATGTTTCATGACCTAAGGCGCCTCAAGTACATATATCATGTGCGTGGATCCGTACGAGGTGGTGGTAATCTTTCATTAAGTGTATAAAGTTATTGTATCAAAATATTATATAACATATCAAAAGAAATATAACTTTCAATAATCGCTTTTTGGGCTATGTTCAATTTTACGTAGCTACTAAATTTAAGTATGTTAGATGCCTGGTCAGTTACACACCCTATTGCTTTCATATCTAGCTGAGACACTACAAGTCTTCTAATAACTGATACGCTAACATAATTCCCTATAAGAAATGACTCAAATAGTCTCCAGTGCTAACAAGCTGCCAGACGCTCGCTACCCCGTTTATCCCAAGTTTCCACAAGCACAGGAACCGAAAAGGTGCCGATAATGTTGAACTCATCTTTGCAGGAATCATTTTATTAAAGTTCATAAGAATTTTCCATATTACCTTTTATATCTTGTATTAATTAGAGATTGCAAACACTATAAATACTGCTCGACTTCTACATTATATCAATTGACATGGTTGTCATCAGTCAACAAACTGCAACTTCGCCTGGAGGCACCGTTATTCTACGCAGCTATCTGTTGCCTAAATGGACAAGCAGGAGCCAAGCCCAAGAACAGGCGGAAACCTGCATTGTGTTGCTTCAATTGCGGCGTATGTCGCTAGTAAAGGGCAAACGACCAGCGACTACTGTGCTAGCACGGGAGCTGTTGTGGCTTTGACCAAAGCTCTAGGAGTTGAATTGGCGCCCAAGAAGATTCGCGTCAACAGGTTTTTGCCAGGGCAAGTAGTCAGGCTGATTTCTTGGTTTTCGTCAGTCTCTAATGTCTTGTTTTTTCAGATATATGGTGACCGACATGACGCTTGATTTATTTGACCGATACCCCTGGCTCGCAGATATCATGAACAACGAGCCACCGATGCGCCTAAAACAACATGGGCGACCGTACTGATCTTAAGGTTCCCATTGTCTATCTCTTATCGTATGCAAATGCATACCATACATCCGACGATCTTCTCATCACGGGTGGAATCCACGCAGGGCGCGTGATGTCGACGGATCATTAGGGTTATATGGATGCTACGAAAGTTCAACCGCAATTTACGGCACTACATATGTATAGCAAAGACAGAGAAATACCACTTGATGGCTGTTCGCCTGATATTTTATGAGATCATCCAACTTTACAATAAGTAATATCACGTTTTGGCCAGCTAGCCACATGAACAGCAATGACCCCTTCACGTCGGAGATTGGTATTCAAGCAAATTGCCGAAAATCGGGTAAATTATAAGCGGAATAGAGTATCAAAGGGGAAAAATGGATACATTAATTAATTTTTAGAGGGGTTCATATTGCTGATAGCGGGAGTAGACTCTCTTACCGTAATGTGTCGGAATTCCTATACAGATAATTGCATGGAGATATATGACGCAGATTCCCCAAATATTGAACAAAAATCGTCCAGATACCTTGACGCAAGTTCCTCATAATGGCATCCCTACCCACGAAGCTTACTCTCGATACTAGAGCCGAAATCCCGGCTCTTGGTTAGGTATGTTCAATTTACTCAAAGGATATGCCCAGGATAATTAAATGACCAAAACTGCAGGAACATGGCAGTCCAAGCTTGGTGAAGTGCGCGCAGCTATCACGTATGCTTTTAACAACGGGTACCGACTTATTGATGCTCATACTGCTATAGGAACGAAGAAGTTGTTGGATTGGGACTCAAAGACGCATTCGAGGCTGGCAACATCAAGCGGAAAGACGTGCTTGTAACTTCGTAACTATGGTGCACCGATCACACCAGAGTTGAAGAAGGCCTTGATAAAAGCTTGAAGCTTCTTGGCCTCGACTATGTGGACTTATGTCTGATCAACTGGCCAATTGGGATGAATCCAAATGGTACATTTATTCCTTCTCGTCTTTTTTTTAGGGAAATCTAACTTGACCAGGAAACCATGAGAAGTTCCCTACTCGATCGGACAGATGCGCAATTTGTACTTTTAAAGATCGCATGTGGTCGACATACAAAGACATGGAGAGGAAGCTCCTTGATACCGGAAAAATCAAAGCCATCGGAGTGGCCAACTACAGCGTCCGGTAACTGAAGGAACTTGTTCCTCAGGTTTTGGTGACGCCTGCGGTCAACCACATTCTGCTCCCTCAGCAGGAAATTGTGGATTATTGAAAGGAGCTTGGCATACATGTGATAGCATAGAGTCCCCTAGGAAGCAGTGGGAGCCTCCTCATGCAATTGCCGGTCATCCAGGATATTGCACAGCGCAAGGGCAGCTCCACTTCTGCAGTTTTGCTTTCCTGGCACGGTATGTCTTGGTTCCTGAGTTGGATAAAACCCTTGCTAGTTAACTAGTCAGTGGTTTACCCGATACGTGTATTCTGCGTTTGGTGTCGACTTTGGGTTTCCGGATAATGCCTGATCCTAAGATTGAATAACTATGTCTCCACTAATTAGATTATAGAATGCTCCAGTGCCCTTTTCCTTTAGTGTTATTTGCTGGAGTGATCTTGGAGAGGATGGCTAATGAGCGGCATTTGAAACTGCATTATCTTGGCGGTTTCCCCTTTTCAATAGCCGACGCTTCTAAGCCCTTCGAATGGCCCAACCCTAATTTGTACGTAGTTAGAACCTAATTAATCCAATGGCAGCCCTGGCAAGTAATCAGCGTCGGCTTGCCGTCCGGGAAATGCCCGGAATTTGGGTCCCGACGGAGACTCCCCACGGGGCCAGCGCCTGGAGACCCGGGGAAGCCCCGAGAGATAATGTCCATGAGCATGCATGTGGGTTGCGCACGCTGACGACAGTCGGGACGACACGGCCCTAATGTACACGACAAGATCATCATTTTGGGGCACGATCGTCCTCGAACCTCCAATATACCCGGCTGTGTGCGTTATTTTGTGAACCCCCTTATAAAACACGCACCGCGGTGGCTTTGCGTCGAGCTTCAAGCTCTGTTATTCATCAGTGATTTCAGGTTCCGGCATCTATCTCAGACAGGTATGGTCAACAAAATCAATCTGGGCGATGCCGTCCACCTGGAATCCAACTCGCCCCCGGACAGGGTGCTGCAAGAAAGAAGACCATACGGCGAGCCTGGTACGTATCCATTCGTTGACATTTGTTGTCTTGATCAAAATTGATGCTGACCCTTCCAGGATTCACGGGCATCTTCTCCAACAAATATGTCACCATCTGCGCTGCGTTCGCTACCGTGGGCGGCTCCCTGTTTGGGTACGACCAGGGTGTGATCTCAGTCATCCTCACTGTGGATCAATTCCAGCAGCAGTTTCCCCAGGTCTCCTCTTCTGCAGCCGGGGGTGGCTTCCAAAAGGGCTTGCTGACAGCCATGATTGAACTGGGTGCCTTCCTAGGCGCTATGAACCAAGGATGGATTGCCGACAAGATCTCTCGCAAGTGGTCCATTTTCGTGGCCGCAGTTGTTTTCTTAATTGGCTCTGCTATTCAAACCGGCGCAATGAATTTTGGAATGCTTCTTGCCGGCCGGTTTATAGGCGGCATGGGAGTCGGTATGCTGGCCATGGTGGCTCCGCTGTACATTTCAGAGATTGCACCGCCCGAAATCAGAGGCACGCTGCTCGTTCTGCAGGAATTGTCCATCGTCACGGCTATAGTTGTGGCTTTCTATATCACCTATGGCACTCGCTACATTGAAAGCGAATGGTCGTGGCGTCTCCCGTTTCTAATCCAGGTAAAATACAAGAGGACCGTCTCAAATGTTTTCTCCGGCTGTCTCGCTAATCAATAAAATTACTCCAGATGGTTCCGGCCTTGTTCCTCGGGGCAGGTATCCCCTTTCTGCCTTATTCGCCTCGTTGGCTTGCCGCGCGAGGTCACGATGAGCAATCCTTGGCTGCTCTAGCCAAGCTTCGTGACCTCCCGCCCACCGACGAACGAGTGCTACACGAATGGTGTGACATCCTGTCTGAGGCAGCCTATCGAAAGGAACTCAGTGCAGAGCGGTATCCAAAATTGCAGGATGGCAGCTACTCGAGCCGTATCAAGATCCATACCCTCAGCTACATAGATTGTTTCCGGAGAGGGTGCTGGAAACGGACGCATGTCGGTATTGGTTTGATGTTTTTTCAACGTATGTTTGGTCCGGGATGAAGAAAAATGGATAGAGAAGAGACAGAAAATTGATGGTTTGCAGAATTCGTCGGTGTCAACGCCCTGATCTACTATTCCCCGTCCCTCTTCGAGGCCATGGGCCTGGATTACGAGCTTCAACTCGATATGTCCGGAGTTCTCAACATCTGCCAGCTGGTTGCCTGTGTCTGGTCCCTCTGGGGCATGGATCGCTTTGGCCGAAGATCGTTGCTCCTAGGAGGAACAGTGTGGATGGCGGCTGCGCACTTGATCATTGCTGCCTTGATGGGCAAATTTGAGCACAGCTGGTCCACACACAAACCCGAGGCCTGGGGATGTGTAGCAATGCTGCTTTTCTTCATGCTCGCATACGGCAGCACTTGGGGCCCGATTCCATGGGCCATGCCTTCAGAAATCTTCCCCGGTTCACTGCGAGCCAAGGGTGTAGCATTTGCCACTATGTCGAACTGGCTCAACAACTTTATCATCGGTCTTATCACCCCACCTCTTATTCAGAATACAGGATACGGCACGTATGTTTTCTTCTGCGCTTTCTCCATTCTCGCGGCTGTGTGGGTTTGGTTCTTTGTCCCGGAGACAAACGGCCGAACTTTGGAAGAAATGGACCACGTTTTCCGTGACAACACCGGCGAAGCTGAACAGGCTCGACGCAGCCGTATTGAAGCGTCCATTGTAGCTCGTATCTGGGCCGGTGATGCTCGGCCTTAGAGGCTTTGACGAAAGAACGAATTGACTATTCTCGGCGAACTGCTATAATTATATCGGCTCAAAATAAGATATCACTTGCATGTTAGTGTCGTATATCTATTAGTACTGTTATCGTTGACATCTGGATGTCAATTGATGTACATATCGATTGATAGTGTGTATAGCATTTGATGACAATGGATAATGGACAATGTGCTATAGCAGCATCCGCAGTATCGTATACCGAGAAATGCTAGACCGTATTCAATTAGTACACGGGTCCAATAGTCACTGTTGTCAATTAGCATAAATATTATGTATTCCAGACGGATAAGTCTTGCAGTGGTGAGTGTGGAGTAAATCACGGGGCAACGCGACTTCCTCCTGGCAACACTGAACCAGCTAGTCAATTACTCTGTCTTGACATTCCAACACCACAGTCCGCAATCAATCAATAAATAAACTACAATTATGAGCATCCATCTGCTCGCATGCCCAATCGCCCGATCGTGCACGATGACAACGCGCCATCTCGACCAGCCCCGCGCCGTCCGGCCTTCTCTCTGAACACTCCCGAACGCAGCGCCAACGAGGCGACCAGGCAACCCTCGAGACAATTTGCGTCGGCCCCTCGATTCCTCTTGCCTCAAGATGACGGGGCGTCGCGAGATGGTGTTGATAGATTCCGCCAGAGAGCTGTCGCGTCACCGTTTGGACAAACGCCTGCTTCTCGCGCCTTTTCACCCAGGCGTCCAGTCGCAACACCCACGCCGCGTCGAAACAACAATCCGGAGATAGCAGAAGACGAAATCGAAGAAGAGGAAGAACAAGAGCAGGAGCAGGAGGAGGAGCCTGGTGCAAATATTATTGAAAGGCGGCGCGATGATACCTCGCCCTTTGAGGACCTCTTTGCCCCTCCAGATACAAACAAGAAGCGCCGGATTTCTCATATCCTTACCGACGACCTGCCCCTTGCGCAATCGCAATCCCAGGATAGTATATCGTCTTTTGAGGCTCAATCGCCGCCGTCTCCGGAACAAGAAAGAGTACGATATGCGCTCGCCTCATCTTTCCCACATCCCGCCCCTCCGAATCGACGACCGCTTACAGAGACACCAGCTCCCTCACGGCGGAAATTCATCCTTGAGCCGAGCACACCCAATTTTGGAGAAGTAAGAGATCATTATAATAGTACAAGTACAAATACCCAAACACCAGCATTTCGCAGTCCACCGCGTTATCTCGTGTCTGGAAACTACACCCCATCAGCCGCGCATGAACCTCCAACTCCTCAAGCTGGAGGCAGCTCTTCAGATAAAAGAGTTGCAGCTAAGCGACCAGCTTTTGTTTTACCCAGGTCACCATCCCCGCCTAATCCAGACAATAATGCAAATTCAGGCAGTCCACCGCCCGCACCGTTCTCACCAACATCAACCCATAGCCTCGCCCGCCGAGGACGGCCCAAGTCTGCTACTTCGGGCTATGTGCCAGGCGGTATAGCCGAGCAAGTCCGGAATTGGATACTGGAAATGGGGATGAAGCGTGAGCAGCAGACGCATAACACACAGCCACACAGCTTGCCTGATTCAGGTCGCTACTCGTATACCGCGCGAATCGAGTCTTGCAGGAATGGGTATTTGGCGTCTTCAGGGCCTGTAATTATGGTATATGCTACTCAGGTACCAACTGGGGCGAATGAGCAAGATCCAACATCGCAGTCGGACTTGCAGAGAAACATACTGCTGCTCGGCCAATCAACAACGTACCCACGGAGCAATATGCAGCGAGACTCGTCTACACCAGGAACAATCCTGAAAACCGGCGACGTTATTGGGATCCCACACTCTACCCTGACTTGGGAGATCGAGATAGATGATGACAAGTCCAGTGCAGAGGGAGAACGCAAGGTTGTCGCATCTTCGCAGTCGCCATCGAGTGAGGACGACGATGATAATGATATAATGGACGCAAATGGCTCAGTGTGCCGCTTGAAAAAATGGCAAGTTGCAGCTGAATGGTATTTATTGACGCAGTAATGAATTTTGTGCCATAATTATGCCATAATACCAATATACATAGACACATATATACATATTGAGAAGCACCAGCGCCAAGCTATGCAATAATACGAACTAAACATTTATTCCCCCGTCTGAACTCCTCTCAAAGCATTCACTGCAACACCACAGCCCCATCTAACCAGCTTACTATCTTTGGAGGAAGCTACAATATCCGACTTGGCCACAACTTTGCGAACAAAGTATATCAGCCCTTTTGAAATATGCGGCGCTGTATCGTGGATCTGTGAAAAGATGCGGGCAAGTGTCTTCTCATCCCTCTGCCCCTCGTCCTTTTTCGTTGCGGAAGACTTCTTTTTCGCCTGGGATTGCTGGATGATTGTGATAATCAGAACCTCAACAAAAGTACTCGTCTTTGGTTGCAGATAGGCGAAATTCAGGTTCTTCAGAATCGCCAGAGTCAGCGAGTTGTCTGCAATCAGGTCACCATACATTTTGGCAAGGTTGACGATTGCCTTCATGTCCAGTTTCGTGCTGTTGTCGTCCTCGTCAAAGCCGTTGAATTCATCGCCGTTGTCGTCATCAAAATCGCCCTTCTCACCCATTCGTTTGAAGACGTCCCAAAGTGTGAACATAAAGGACATCTTAAGGCGCCGTCCCATCTCGCTGCATATTCGGCGGGCTATGAGCGTGTAGTAAGGATTATATGCCTCTTCTTCCGAGGCGCAGTGAACGAGGACACGCGGGATTTCGTACTCTTGATTCCGCTTCAAATGCAACTTTGCGAGTCGCACATGCGCATCCCGATAATCGGTGGCGGACATGATACCGACAAAAATGGAGCGCCGGACATCAGTATTCATACGGTGTGCTTTGGCAATGCTGACGAGATCCGGCTCTCCTTCGCTATTTTCGTCTGCTGCTGCCGATTGCCTGCCCTTGGTGCCAGCAGTGGAGAGTTCTCGTCGCGCAGCTTCCAAAGGATCGTCTTCTTTCCAGCTGGCTCCGACAAGCCACCATTTCCCTTTCTTCTCCGAGTTCTGGATGTCGGCTCTAGAAATGCGAATGGGCTCGGAGGCGCGGATGCCCCGATTGTTCAAAGACCCAAGAATCTTGCGCATTTTAGTAATGTGTTCCGATGAGATCGTAGAAGCTGCCACACCGGTCTTCATGCGGTTGTTCTTAAGATCAGTGATTGTTTCGATCATGAATTTGGTGCGAACAGACAATTTCGACTCGCCGACGCGAGCGACAGCAGGCTGGATTAGCAGGACTATGTCTTTCAAGGCAGATGGGTCGTCCTGTCGTAGCTGAGGGCCGGAGTCTATTGAATTGATTAATGGCATTCAAGAAAGGAAAAGGACTAGGAATAACTCACTTCTTATTATCTTCAACAGCAATTCGGCATTTCCCTCTGTGATCTCTTCCAAGAAAATTCGAATATAGTTAAATACCAAATTGCTTCCAATGACGTGGAAGTTGTACAGCTGGGACAGCAAGGACATCAAGTTGAGGTGTTCCTTGCCTACAAAGGGGCCTCTTTCATCAGCAGATTTGTCAAAGGTCTCGACCAATTTTTGAATTATAATGGCACCAAAGTCCGTCCCGATCACCTTGTATAATGCGGCAATGAACCCTGCATGGAGAATGATAAACGTGTCTTGCAGCAATGTCCGGTCTGTAATCAGATTCAAAAGTAGAGATGCGAAAGTGGATGTGACGCTTTGGCGTGGGTTTTCTCGATACAGCTTCTCAGCATCGTTAAGAATGGAAACGAGGTTGGCTTCGGAGAGCTTGTTCAACAGTCCTTGAGCTTGTCGGCGCAAACGGACATCGTCATCGGTGTTTCCTGAGGTAGCTGCGCGCAACGAAGGAGGGATATATTTCGTGACAGGCGTTTCCTTTGTGACCGGAGCAACGTATGGGTTTTCTCGGACTTTTTTTGCTGTGGCTTCACTGGCTGCGTCCTCATCTTCGTTGTCATCTTCGTTGTCATCTTCGTCGTCGAAGCCTGAGAAGTCATCTTCTTCACCAGAATCCTCGTCTGTGTCCTCCTGAGATTTTTCCTCGTTCAATAAATCCAAATCCTCGTCTGAATCGCCGGCGCTACCGACAGAGTCCTCGCTTGCACTGCCGTCATCACCTGAGGCCGAGTCTGAGTCTGAGTCTGAGTCTGAGTCCAGCCCCTGCGCCTTTCTTCTCTTCCTCTGAAGCCAATCATTGCCTTCTCGTTTTCGTTTTCTGCTCTCCTCTAATTCGGAATCCTCACCAAGATCACCAAGAAGATCGGCGAGGCCCTCTTCCTCAAAAGCCTTTGGAAGTTTCTTCCGTCCCTTTATACCAAGGCGTTTCTCCAACGCTTCAATCTCTTTATCGTCCTGCTCGAGTCTGTCCCGAACACCTTTGGATATTTTTGGTCCTTTTTTGGATGTTTTGTCGCTGGTATCGATATTTTTTGCTTTTTGTGACTTCACCGGTTCCTCCTCCTCTTCGGAGCTGATGTCGTCAGCATCTTCGTCATCTTCCGTGTCCTCTTCGTATCTAGAATTTTTCCTCCCGCCTTTGGATTGATTCGGATGCCTTTTCTCTCGTCGTTCTTCCTTGCGCCGGTCCTTGCGCGACGTGGGACCGTTCTGCTTTCGCACTCTGTCGCCGTAGCGGTCTCGTATACCCAGTTCTGCTCGCAACTCGCGGGGAATGCCTGTAGTGAAGTGCCGTGGACGCGGCATTCTTTCTGCTTTTCGCCTCCTTTTCTCTCTCAATTTAAATTTCCTTGGTGTTGGAAAGAGAAGAATATTCACAGTCGCAGTTCCAGTCTTCTTCTTTTTTTTTTTTTTTTTTGCCTGCGGAGGTTAGACGGAAGGAAGGCCCAAGCTTCCGCACTTTCCTCGCTCCCCACTCGAGCGATCTTGTGCCTCCACACAACCAGACAAGGCAAGACAAGACATTGACAACATTCGCCTGACCGTGCTTACAACCATCTAGATTTGATCGCGCTAGATATCCTGGATATTCCAAGTCCGAGTCTACCAAGAAACCAAGCATTCGCACACTAAGAATCCTCGTCGCGGTGCGAGGAATCTCTCAAAAAATGGCGCCGCACTTGACCAACGACGAGGTATGAACCTCAATATCAAATTCGTTCCAGAACCTTTCCTGCGCAGATTGCTCACTGTACCATAAACAAACAAATAGTTCTTCGCCTCTCTTACCACTCTCCTCTCGACCACCTCTCAAAAGGCCAAAGGAAGCGTCTACCTCACACAAAAACGCCTATCATCCTTCGAAGACCCAACAATCGCCGACGGCGCAATTCTTGTTCGCGCTACAGACGGCGGTACCCAAAACCCAAAGACACAGGCAAGCGACAAGAAAGTGAAAAAGACCAAAGCCGCGCATAAGGTGAAACTATCCACCATTGTTGCGCCGGCGGATCTCGACTCGTTTTTCGTCAGATATGCAGACGTGTGCAAGGCCGGAATGGTGGGGATGAAGAAGAGGGATCGCAGTGCAAGGAAAAAGGGCAAGGCCAAGACGAAAGCAGCTGCAAAGGCTTAACTTATCTGAGAGAGTTTGCATGGGTTCGGCGTTAAAATGTGGTATTTAGGGAATGTGATAGAAGTTGATGATATCCATGATATCCCTTCGGATAAAAAGTATGATATCAGTTTATATTTTATTTAGATGTTTATAATTGAATCAGACTTAAAATGCTCGGGATTTCTGAATTTGCCATCAGTTTAATGCTGTGAAGAAATCAAAGAACGACATGGAGGGTGCACAAACAGGCATCTCAAGCATAACATTGAAACGTGCCATGTACATCAATTGTTAAATAACCTATGTTGAAACATACAAGAATAATGTCTCAGCAACGCTCAAAAACAAGACGCCTCGATTCATATAATATGCACGCTAAAGCAAAGGTCATCATGCTGTCGGACAGCACTATGGAATGATTACATGTATAGCAATGAAACATTAAAAAGCAGTAGGATCGCAAACCAAGGCCCAGCCTTTTCTTTGCCAAAATGAACCACCCTAAAGCAGTAAAATAGTACAATAATACAAAGCTGAGCACTAACACAAAACTCATTCGAGATCAGACAAAACATCAGTCGGATCCTCAGAGCTCAGCGAACGGCGAAAGTTTCCTGGAGTTTTGGGCATCTCGAAATCACTGTCATCAGCGTCATCGTCAGCGCCAGACTTGGTGGTGTCCTCCAAGGCTGTCTGCACGGTGTGACCGGCGGCAATCTGCGCCGCAATATGGATTAAAAGTAGTAAAAGCTGAAGCGGTGGGACGAGAACCAAAGCACATGTCTTGCGAAATAGGGTCGTCTTGAGGTCTGATTCCGAACTTTCGACCGGCGTAGATATTAATGTAGATGGAGAGGGCATGGGAGAAAGACTGCGTTCTTTAGATGGCTGCGGCTGACGAGATTTCACAGTTGATCGATCTCTGATGTCGCGATCGACGAAATCACGTTCAATTCCGGTAGAAATGGCATCTGAAACTTTGGGAAGACTGCGCTCTGGAGGGGGAGTGGCAGGAGAGGTGAATTTTGGTGTAGGTGTGCCATTAAGTGTTAGTTGAATAGGTATTGGTGTATCATCCGTTACTGGAGAGAACGTGTCAGCGGTTATGGTGACTTCTGATACATCTCTAGTGTGGCCATGAGCTCGCTGGCGTGAGACATGTAGATCCTGGAAGCTCGTATTGAAACTCGGATTAAGCGGTGATTCTGGAGGACTAGCAAAGGCCGGAGATGGGGAGGATTCAAAATTCGGTGTCAAGAAAGAATGAAAAGAGTCACCACTAGAAGACAATTTATCATCATCCTCACCCTCATCATCCTCGCTGTCAGACTCCGGAATAGGTTGGAACCTGGCAAGAATGTCATGCATAGACTGTGGGAGTTCAGTTATTGATCGTTTGACGTATCCTGGTTTGTCGTCCTGGGCCTCGCCGACCGAAGAAGAATCCTCTGCATCATCAGGCAAATTTTCAGCCGGTATTGCGCTAGTTGTTGTGGTAGAAGTGCTGTCGTCCGTGGCGTTCCCGTCTGATGTGCCCGCACTACGTGGCCGTTGAGATATGTCCACTGTGTCACTCGTTCCCAGCCAGTCATTACTCACACCGGAGACAGCTGGGGCGCTCTCCCTGCGGTCCTTTGGACGCCATGCCTTTTTTTTCTTCTTCGGCGCGTGAGCTTCGGCAGGTAAAGGCACGCTGAAGCCTCGCTGAAAGGGACAAGGAGTGACTTCGTATCGGAGTACTTTCGGCAAAGCCTCCTTAAACTGCTCGATCAGTTTCTCTTCCTCCGGCAAGTTATTAGGAAGCTCGATTCGGTAGTAAGTTAGAGAGCGAATGCGCAAGACAAAAGTCGAGATTCCGTCCACACACCAACACTGCGAGTTTTTCAAAATCGGCTGTACCACGTTGCCACATTTGAGAAAAGGGGTCAGACCCGGGACCATTTCCAGCCTCAGACGTCCAACCGCGACTGTTCTCTCCGTTGGCGAGCGCCAGGGAAGGGTCTCGATAGTGTCGACAGGGTAGTCAAAATCGGCTGACGGGGTCGATTGCACAGCGGCAGGAGGCGCATCAGGGGCGAATTTGACGATTTTGGCGGAAGGATGGAAGAAGAGCGCGCCGTCGGAGGTTGGTCTAGAGGTCGGCGACTCACCTGACTGGAGCTTTTGCTGCATCAGCCTCGTAGGCAGAGTCGCAGATCGCCGGATGGGCAAGGGAGCTCCGTCAGACATTCTAGACAACGGGGTGAAGCAAAGGGCGGCATGGATGATAGGCGGTCGGGGGTTCAGCAGGAGGAGCACAGGGCGAACATGTTGGAGGCTGCAGCTGCAGTGCAGTGCAGGTCAAAGTGTAGGGTCAAAGAAAGCAGGTATGTAGGTGAATGCGAGTCGAAAAGAGCAATAATGGTGGATGAACGGGAGGGGGCTGTGTGGTGGCCTGACTACTGAGGCTGCCACCGTGGCGCTCGGCCGGCGCGTGTGACAGTCGGCACCGCGGCCCGCGATAAGGCGCGGGCCCAAGCTCTACTAGGACTCTACCACTGTGGCTGGTGAAACAACTCTCTAATGCTACACGCTCTCTCCCTCGCTGGCTCTCACTCTTGTCGCTCGTTCTTTGCTATTTTTCATTCTGTGCCTCACAATGTCTAGCTTCGAGCCCAATGCCATTTTGCGCGGGGCCCAGCTTACCGTCGTGGGCAGTGAGTTGATCTCGTCCTTGATCGTCAGCCCTGCCGTCAAATACTGACGCCTAATACGTAGCTGTCCGGGCCCTCCGGAACCCTCAGTTGTTCCAGCATGAGCACTTTCGCCAGGCAGCTCTTGCAATTGTGGGAGGGATTGTCATTCAGCTCATAATTCAGATCCCGGTTCGTTCGTTGATACGTTAGAATGAAGACGTCTAGCTAAGAAGTCCAGATCATCGCCATCAAGCTGCTGGTTTGGATGGCATCATGGGTCAGCGACTTGGACCGGGCTTCCTGGGACGATGAGCTTATCGAAGGCTTAAACTTCTTATCCAATTCGGTTCTTCAGGTGCCATTCCTACTAATGACGCTTATGCGCTATATCACGCCAACTCTGGATGACATGTACGGCAGTTCCTCCCCCCCCCCCGGTTGAAGAGTTGTGTATCGAACTGACTCTCTGCAAGATTTATGATGTCCCTGAAATGGGTTGATACGACCTACGTTGAAAAGCACCAGAGAGAAAACCCGCAGAATCTCCGGGAGATGTACTACCCAAACATGGTGAAATATTCAACGAAACACGGGCCCTCAAAATCAAAGAGGTCAACCAAACAATCCCTCTTTGCTTTTGCTCGGCGGTACACTCGCAAGGTTGGCATGTGGCTGGGTATTTACGCACTGTCACTGCTTCCGGTGATAGGGCGATTCGTGATGCCCGCGGCCAGTTTCTACACCGTGAGAAAATCCATTGGAACAGTCCCTGCGAGCGTGATATTCGGATCAGGCATTATCCTACCCAAGCGGTACATTACGCTATTTTTACACACCTATTTCGCATCACGAAGTCTAATGCGTGAACTAGTAAGCTTGTCTTCTTGACGATAACCTTGTCGACGCTAACTGATGTCCACCCAGCTGGATCCTTACTTTTCTCGCGTCCAGTTTGACAAAGACCAAAAGCAAAAATGGTTTCTCGATCGCCAGGGCGTCTTGTTTGGATTTGCGTTTGCCTTTACTATCGTTTTGAAAACACCTTTCATTGGCGTCCTCATGTACGGTATTGCGCAGGCATCTACTGCCTATCTGATCACCAAGATCACCGACCCTCCACCACCGCCTGAGCAGAGCGAAGGGTTTGCGCAGAGCCAGGTAGCCTGGAAGAACAAACACGACTTTTTGCAGCTGTCACTCGACAAGCTGGACAAGTACAACACGAACCCTGAGGGCTTGCAGACTAGGGATTCCAACGCAGATTTGCGGCCGAGTCCCGGGAAGAAGTTTACATGATCAACTGGTCAGTTTGATTAGTACTGAGTTTGCATGTGACTGTCGTCGAGAATGAGATCCAAGTATAGGATATAACGTCTAACGAAGTAGATCCTATCAAAACAGCATTGTTCATCTTCCATCGTCGATGTAATCTAGAATAGATTAAAGCCAATGGCTAAGCCTGATAAAGTTATGTGGGGTAGATAAGAGGCATTGCCGGATTGGGAAGGAGCATCAGCGAGGTGAGGGGGTCGAGTGCGACCTTATAAAGCGCCGTGTTGACTTACCAGAGACCTCGATATTGTCCTGTCAGAATCTGTCACCTTCCTGCTTCATCTGCATACCAATATATATCAACATATATCTTCATCATGGGCGTCAAGGAAATCCGCACGGCCGTCAAGTGTGACTTTGACAAGCCTGCCGCGGAGCAACAAGGGTTTCATGTAGGCATTGCTACATCCAGTTTTATCGTAACTCACAGCTAACATTGATGCTCATCTAAGAACCGGTGGCACCCCGACAGTACGTGCAGCAATCCCTCAAGTGCAGTGTGGGACTTCTACTAAACAATCATCAACCTAGTTCCCAGCGTCGGCACCATCGCCGACGGCGAAGTCGTCAAGATCGAGTGTTTCGACTGGACCGGCGGCCAGATCGGAAATAACGACTCTGCAGACGATATTAGGGATGTCGACCTGACCAAAGTCCACTATCTATCTGGCCCGTTCCACATCGAGACCGCCGAGCCTGGCGATATCCTCGTCGTCGAGATTCAGGATGTACAGCCGTTCCAGGACCAGCCATGGGGGTTCACTGGGGTATTCGACAAGAAGAACGGCGGAGGGTTTCTCGATGATTTGTATCCTGAGCCGTAAGACCTCTTCTTTGACCTTTCTTCGTCTGTTAAAATGTATGTATATATTTACAAGGCTAACACTGTTATGTAGAGCAAAAGCCATCTGGGACTTTGAAGGCATCTTCTGCTCGTCCCGCCACATCCCTCACGTCCGCTTCCCGGGCCTGATCCATCCGGGAATACTAGGCAATGCCCCGTCTGCAGAAGTCCTCGCCGAGTGGAATCGCCGTGAGAGCGAGCTGATCGCGGCCAACACGCTTGCTCGCGACGTTGCCAAACCTCCAGAGCCGATGAACGCGCATGCCGGCAGTGCGGACGGTGACTTGAAAGCCAAGATTGCGCGCGAGGGTGCGCGGACAATCCCTGTAAGCCTTTCTGTTTCTCTTCTCATATGCACACAAGTTAATCGAAAAGCAAGGGCCGTCCCGAACACGGCGGCAACTGTGACATCAAAAACCTCTCCCGCGGCTCCAAGGTATACTTGCCCGTCCATGTACCCGGTGCCAAGTTCTCCGTTGGCGATCTACACTTCTCTGAAGGTGATGGCGAGATTTCATTTTGCGGGGCGATCGAAATGGCGGGCATCATCACGATCAAGTTCAGCGTTCTCAAGGACGGCATGGCTCAAATGGGCACGAAGTCGCCCATCTACCTGCCCGGTCCTGTAGAGCCACACTACGGACCAAGTCGATACATCACCTTTGAAGGCTTCTCCGTCGACGAGCACGGGAAACAGCACTACATGGATGCCACAGTGGCATACCGCCAAACGTGCCTACGCACGATCGAGTATCTGCGACGCTACGGGTATAGCGATTATCAGAGCTATCTGCTGCTCAGCTGTGCACCGGTGCAGGGCCACATTGCTGGTATTGTGGATATTCCTAATGCGTGTACGACGCTGGGACTGCCGATGGATATCTTTGATTTTGATATGAGGCCAGAGGTTAAGCCGGAGAAGATGGATATGGGGAGCTGTGCGTTTACGAGTGATAAGAAGTAGCTTACATTTCATATTGCTGGCAGATAGGTTTAATTTGTACTAATGAGCTTGGAGTAGTATCAAGGTCGAATTTTCTCGGTCTTATTTTATCAAGGTAAACCGGTACCAACTCAGTAGCAATGCTAGTACGTAGTGAAAAGAAAAAGAAAGAATAAAGCTATGCAAAATCATTTTCACGAGAAAAATTTCTTCATGGCTGCCTTTTCCTTCTTCTCAGCGTCTGAAATAATCTTCTTCACCCGAGCTATCTCGTTGCTAATAGCGGCATCGCCAGGCGCGAGCTTGAGAGCTGCTTCCAAGTCCTTGAGCGCCTCGTCCTCCTCCTTGATCCCGATTTCCGCCACGGCGCGGCGGTAGTAGGCTTTGGCGCGGTCGGCGTCCTTTGCCTTGGCAGCATCTGCTGTCTCCAGGGCGTATCCGGCCCAGGTTTTACCGTCCTTGAAGTGTTTGTTTTTGTTTGCGAGCAGAGCAGAGTTGGAGTGTAGGGTGAATCGAAGAGCTTTGAGCTGGCCGTCGAGCTCCTTGGGGTCGTTGTCGTCGGCGTTGGGGAACTCGTTGAGGTATCGGAGCGCCTTTTGGTATTTCTCCAGTCCCAAGTCCGTCTTGCCGCTCTTGAATGCTGTGTTACCGAGATCCTTGAGCTTCGATGCGATATCATAGACCAGAGGCGCACTCAGCTCGCCGTCGTAGTCGGCCGGGTAGTCCTCAAAGGCATCGCCAGTGGCGTCGAGGACCTTTTTGTCGGCGTTGTCATAGTCCTCACCCGTCAGTTCACCGCAATCAGCGATGACCACATCACTTTGAGGCTTGTCGGCCTGGGTGGGCAGGTTCTCGATCTTGCGAACCAGGCTCTTTCCGTTGATAACCTGACCGAACACGACGTGCTTGCCGTCGAGATGCGGCGTCTCGACGGTGGTGATGAAGAACTGACTGCCGTTTGTGGCCGGACCCGAGTTGGCCATGGACAAAAGGAATGGGCGATCGTGTTTGAGATCGAAATTCTCATCCTCGAATTTCTCGCCATAGATGGACTCACCACCGGTTCCGTTGAATGCAGTAAAGTCACCTCCCTGGATCATGAATTGTTTGATAACGCGGTGGAAAATGGAGCCTGTGAAAGCGTTAGCACGCTGTTTCCCCCGGTCTCAACCAAAACAAGCAAAGCAACGCACCCTTGAAGCTCAGAGGTTTGCCCTGTTTCCCAACACCTTTCTCGCCCGTGCACAGAGCACGAAAGTTGTCGGCCGTCTTGGGGACGACTATTTATCCTGGTTACGTTTGTGTTCTTTTTTATATTTTTTGCTTTTTGCAACCGGCGGGGAAGCTCTTACCATCGTTGAACTAGCGAAACGGCATGTCAGTAATCCAAAGTCATTGATGAATTAATGAAGGCATAAGATTGTAAAAGCATACCAGTTCAAGGGCAATTCTTCCCTCCTTCCTGCCACCAATCTCGATATCGAGGAACACGCGCGACCGGCCTTTCGATCGTCCGTTAATCCTTAATCCCGCCCTGACAGAAGAAAAAAAAGAATTCAGAGAACATACCTTTGTTCGCCATTGTGAGAGCTGTCAACTGTAGAGTAAGGTGAGTGAGGAAAAGTACAAAGTGGAGAGAGAGCAGGGTGCGAACGAACACGAGCGTAAAAGGGCTTCAACTGGCTTTCAGGAAGCTTCCATGCGTTCTCTTTGGCTGTGAAGCCCCGCAGATGCAGGCAGCTCGGGGTGCCCCTCGTCCTAGGCCGAAACGGGCTAGCACGATCTCATCTAGCATTATTCCTTTGTGCAGTATCAATTGATGTATAAATTATGGTGTTTTATTGTGTGCGTATAACCTGTAGATAGCATATAGATGAGACCAAACTATACAAGTGGTGAGCCGGTGATTAGGTATGCGTGTATGTACATCTATATCAACTGGTAACTGTCGTAATCGTCTAGTATATATTAAAGCTTCATTCCAAAAGCGACTTGGGAAGCGTAAACTCGACCAGCCTCCGTCCGTCTGCGTCGACCTCGGTTCTTGGCTGGGCCTGCTTTCCCTTGTTATCCTTGTCGTTGTTCTCCGACTTGTCTGATTTGTCCGATTTGGGAAGATCCGTCGAAATCTCAATCGTAACCTGCTCTAGTCAGCCATCCAGCTAGAGCCACGGGGAGAACCGACGACTCGGAAGAAGAGCGCAGAGTCCTACCGCTCCATCCGCACTGCGGTAATCAACACCCACCGGTCCGTCGTTCTTCAGCTCGACTTCCATCATCGCCTGGAAGACGCCATTTTTGACCCGCTCGGCTTTGTAGAGGTCTTGGACTTTTGCCACAAATCGGTCGTATAGGCGGCGGGCTGTGTCGGCGTCGGCGGCGTTGTGGAAATCAGGTTTGTTGCCTTTTTTAATGTGTCCGTACAGTGTGAATTGTGAAACTGGTCAAGTCAGTACGACTGTGGTCGTGAGGCGTCAATTCGAAAGTCAGATATACGCACCACATAGAACTTCTCCTTCAATGTCCTGAACATTCCTTTTCCACTAAATCACATGTATTAGATGCACAGCACTAATCGAGACACAAAGCGCAGACTCACAGCGCTGTTCGGATTCGCCTCATCAGGCCACAATTTGGCCTTTAAAACTTTTGCCGCCATCGAATCGACATCTTTTTCCGTGTCCTCCTTGCCCACACCGGCAAACACCAGGATTCCACGGCCGATGGAGGAGATGAGCTGATTATCGACGGTGACCGAGGCCGACTTGACCCGTTGCAGGACCGCTAGAGGAGATGAGAAAACGCGTTACAGCAGCAGGGTTCGGGGAGTTGTTACTTTTCATTATGCTTCATGTGACGATAGAGCCCTGTTGCGATAGAAAAGGGAGTGTCAGCAGCACATGTTTAGGACGTAGCGCGATTGCTGTTGTAGTTAATACCTGAGTGACGGCAACAGAATCGCGGCTAATCCCGGCCAGCAGTAGTCACGATCAAACAGATGGACAATTCATTGCAAGCAGTGGAGACTAGAACACTGCGATGCGATTTGGATCTTGGTGTGGTGAATGGAAGAAGAGGAGGAGCGAGAGGAAGAAGAGTCGAGAGCAAATGTTAAATGGCGGCAAGACCAGCAGTGCGATATTATTGGTAGTTGTTCCCCACCACTTGTAATGCTTTCCGCAAAGCAATTTTCAACCTTTTTTTTTTGTTCCTTCGAAAAAGGTGTATAATATATTTTTAAGATAGGGTTGAAACTGTGCCAGCAAAAAACTTTTATTTGGCGCGGAAATATAATGTAGCCGACGAAATAGTGTTACTGGGTTCGGTTTGTTAGTAAACCACTAGGTCCATGCATGGCAGCGCCCGCCCATACATCAGTACTACTCTGCGTAGAGCACATAAGCCATGGTCAATTATATTACCATTTTATTCTTCATAACATTATTACTATTTGCTACATTTGATTCTCCTCGCTTGTAAACAATCGTTGCCACCGCATCCATCGAGTCGAGCGCCCAGCCACATGCGATTGGCTGCAGGACGCAGACGCCCCACTCTGGCATGCCCAGACTTGCAGACAAGACAGCGACAGCACAACCTCAACCGCCAAACCCCCTCAGCAAGCCAGCATCCCAGCAAACCGCCATTGTTGAACCCCTCGAGTGTGCGACTGCAGAGAGTCATCGTACGCGTTAGTAACCTCTAGCATTCCGTGACAGCCCGCCCCCGCCTTCCCTCCTTTATCCCCCAATCGGTCGGTCGTCAGCCCTGTGTTCATGATCGCATGCCGGCACAATGACATCGCGCAAGACGCAGCAAGAGATCGAAAAGACCTTCAAAAAGGTCGCCGAAGGCATTGCCACCTTTGAAGGCATCTACGAGAAGATCAAGACCACGACGAATACCGCCCAGCGCGACAAGCTCGAGGAGAACCTGAAGCGGGAGATCAAGAAGCTGCAGCGCTTTCGAGATCAGATCAAATCATGGGCCGCCGGTAATGAGGTCAAGGACAAGACACCTTTACTCGAGCAAAGAAAGGCCATTGAGACAGTGCGGTCCCTATAGATGCTCCCCGGAGAAATGACACAACGGCGCTAACGGGAGAACCCCAAAAAATTATAGTGCATGGAGCAGTTCAAAGCCGTGGAAAAGGAGATGAAGACAAAGGCGTACTCGAAAGAGGGCCTCTCGAATGCCCGACTAGACCCCAAGGACAAGGAAAAAGTCGACGCTTGCGACTTCCTCTCGAGCATGGTTGACGAGCTCCAACGAAAGATCGAGGCGATGGAAGCCGAGGAGGAGACGATTTCAGCATCGGTGAAGAAGGGCAAGAAGGATCCGGGCAAAGCAAATCGACTAGCCGACATCACGCACATCTCGGAGCGGCATAAGTGGCACGTCAACAAGCTAGAAATGCTACTTCGGTCGTTACAAAATGGCATGGTAGAAGTATCGCAGGTGACCGACTTGAAGGACAGCATCAAATACTACGTGGAAGACGGGCACAACATCGACTACTCGGGTGAGGACGAAACGCTATACGATGACCTGGTCTTTGGCGACGAGGAAGGCCAGTTTGGCGCTGGTGCCGACAACGACCGAGTATCGTCACAGGATGCACAGTCGGTGCAAGAGGACGACACTGAGCCACGAGCCAAATCGAAAATCGACTTGACCACGACCCGACGGCCCTCGACGCAGAAATCGCCTCTCCCGGTTCTTGCGGCGTTGCACCCGACCTCGACGACGTCCGCCAGCTCGAATTCCATGAAGCCTGCTCCTCTACCGGCACGCGCACCGGGGGAGACACTGAAATATGCATCGGCGGCGGCCGCAGCAGCAGCAAGCGATCGGGGAGTTGGGATAGCGCCTTTGCCACCTCCACCGGGCGCCAGTCCAGCGTCGACGGCGGCACTGCCGGTGTCGAAAGCTGGTTCAACGGCCTCTCCCAGCGTGACTTCTGCGCAGCTCGCGTCGCGGATCATATCAACACCAGAACCGACGGACAAACCACTGCGTACGGGGTCGCCGGCGCTCTCACACGCTGCCAGCAAAGCCACATCATCATCAACACCGGCTCCGTCAACACCAGCTGCGGAGAAGACGGCGGAAGTGGGTGTTTCGAAAACAGTACAGCCAACAAATGGATCTGCAGGTGCCAATAAAGAAGGAGAAGGCGAAGCATCAGAGGAGTCAATATACCACTTGCCACCCGGGCTCCAAGACTTGATCCAATCGTTCGAAGTAACAAAGAGTCGAGGGGAAGCAGGCGTGTCGTCGGCCTCGGTCCAAAGACTGCTCGCCGCTTCTCTCAACTCGTGTCCTGAGCCAGGCGATGCTGAAAAACCGCGACATTACAAACCACAGACGCCGTACAACACGCCGCTGTATTACCCGCAAGAACCGCTCCCGATCTTCGACGACCCACGGTTGTTCGACACGGGGCGGATTGACACGGACACGCTCTTTTACATCTTCTACTACCAACAAGGGACGTATCGGCAGTACTTGGCGGCCAAGTCACTGAAGAACCAGAGCTGGCGATTCCACAAGCAGTTCCAAACGTGGTTCCAGCGGCACGAAGAGCCCAAGACCATCACCGAGGAGTACGAGCAAGGGACGTATCGATTTTTCGACTACGAAAGCACATGGTGAGTTGGCCAGCATATTTCCATATTTACATTTGGTGCAAGAAGCAATTCTGACTTGGTTTCCAGGATGAACCGGCGAAAAGCGGACTTTAAGTTTATCTACAAGTACCTAGAGGATGATCTTTGAACTACGTTGCATTGGACATGCGAGAGTATGTCAGTACGATATTGGATTCCCGTGTGCCATTAGTACCCTTCTCCCTCCTTTTTTTTTTTTCTCTTTTTTTGTTCCGTCTCATCATTTCGTTTCTTCTGGACATTTGGGATGGGGTGGTGGGTGGAACAGGCGCACCTGCTGGGGGAGGAGTTATGGTTGGGTGTTTGCAGAGGCTAGTTAGAAGCATGTCCGAGTCAATGGAGAGATGAGAGCGAGAGTAAGCCGTGCTGTACGTAGTAGTGTTGGATGGATGACGTCACCGTAAATCGGCTAGGCTTGGCAGTCACGGGAACATCCGGGAACACTTCCAGAAACGCATCAGCTGACCTCGCGACAATCGTCAGAAAGCGGCTAGAGTGCGGCATAAATCGTGCCGCGACACATCGAGGCACAAGGCTGATTCGTGTGCTGACGATGCTCCCTACTTGATTCTAGCAATTCTTACACACAACTCCAGCCAATGGCAA
>JBCLNQ010000138.1:0-27068 GCA_039119965.1 Talaromyces sp. DC2 | reverse complement strand
TGCACCAACGGTGAGACTACGCGCTACTAGAGCCGGAACGAGGTTAAAGCAAACATGCCCCTTGAAACAGCGGATACAAAGGACCCAACTTCGCGGTTGCTAGCAATCCTCCGCGGGAGCGCTAGACAACACTAACAGTGTCCCCCGTGAGACTGGTCGATATCCAGTGATCCACAATGTCCCAGGGGGACGGTGTTCTCCCATCTGCTTTTTGAGACTGATCATCTTGATCTTCGCAACTGCAGCACTAGGAAGGCTTGGCCGGTTCCCCGGGATACGCCTGAATCATGTACTGACCCAAACTCACTGAGTCGACAACCGTCACCGCCTAATGATGCACGGGGGGGGGGGGATATACTATGCGCAGATAGATGTATAATACGTAGAATACTATATATGATGTAATTATAACATGTAGTTATAGAGCAGGACATTTTGCCCACAAACGGCAACCACTTGGATGACACCCCTGACTGCTCATTTCCGCAGAGAACTCAATCGCCATGGGTATATTCCGGGATAAGCGTTCCAGAGCCAGCAGCGGGTGGGGCCGCTAGCCGGCGCTAGGCCGGGGAAGCGACGGGCCTCGCCGCAGGATCCGTCCTGTCGGGTCTCACTCTCCTCCGTCTCCCAGGCCGAACGCTCAAGGTCGCATCAGGCCCAATTATTGTTGCTAGAGAATTCCTTTAGGTTCAAAGGGAGTAGTTAGTACTCCCTTCTGCCCAATAGCAATTAAAAGTTCACAGGCCGTCGGCTATGTGCTTCCCCGGCGGCCCGACATTTGGACCTCGGCTACCCATCGGGCACGTTTTTTGATTTCTGTTGTCACTTGTGCGGTTAACTGAAATGAAAATTATTATTATTAATAATTCGTCGCAATGTTAAAAAATATAGCGCTAGCACCTGAGTAATACTGCTGCCTCCTTCATTGTTGGTACGCGCAGCTATGATGATGCATCACATTCTTTCTCCGGGATAAACACACATTACAGAGTACGTACCTCTCCGGAAAAAAGCCACATAGCTTCCCCATCTCCCAAAATTCTGGGGAAACTTGTTTTTGTTTGACCCGTCCTTGTTTATTTTTGTGTATTTGCATCCCTTGCGTCGCTTGCCCATCTTGCATGCAAAGGCGCCGATTACCGTGCATAAGGCCCGAGGAGCTGCTGCAAGCTTGTGATTGCCGGCCGTGGCTGGGCCTGGGCGCGGGAGGCCCAACTGCGGCGGCGGGGCGGGCACTGCCAAGCCGCGCTAGTGTGTTCCCCGGCGCGCTAGCACATCCCTTTCATGGAGTTTGGGAGCTTCTCGTTATGTATCATTTTGAGTCGTAAATCGAAGAAATAGCACTGTAAATAGTAAACAATAGTCACAACCCATCTGTTTAGGAACCAGCCCAATGCGTACAGACTCTAAGGGTATACAAGGAGTTTCTAGACCATACTCTTACAGCATGATTTCAAATAAAATCCCACCAATCACGGCGCACACCGCCAATCCTTTTCCTCCTTTGGGATTCAATAAACTCACAAAGGATCCATCACCCGTATGAACCGCAAAGTACTCTATACAAAATACACAGTAGCATCCAGCTAACAAGTTGCACATCCCATCCCGTCGGAACTTTCAAAGGAAGAACTCCGTCAAAGTCCGGGGTCAGTCCAGGTTCGTTTCTAGAAGCAACGTGGAAGCTCCACCCTGCTGATGTCAGCCGGCACTTAATTTCCTCTGCTGAGCGCCGACGTGGCATCGGGGTATCGCCCTGGGGAAATTCTATGTCACAACAATACTACGACGGAAGAATTAATGCGAAATTAATCCCGGGTCCATATATCATCAATATCACCTGGGCGTAAGGTGGCTTCTCGAAGTTTCGGCGACAATCCGCTCGCTGATATATTAAGGATCAGCCACTCAGCCACGGGTCTATATATATACACCGGCTACGGAGTACAGAGTAGTATACGGAGTACGCAGTGGTGTCATCAATAGTGACCGTCAATCGTGTCAATGGACGTGGTTGTACAGGGTATTCCGCACTCGGCAAATCATTATTGTGCCGTGCCACCCTGGTTATTACTCAGACCGTACTCGTACTCTGTGGACACTCTGATGTGTCCTCAGCGCAACAGTCAACTTATCAGCGGATAGTTAACTTAGATTATTACATATTATATAATGCATTGACAATATGAGTCAGACTGATCACAGGTGGTGGTGTTGCTGGGATTTATTGGGCCGTGTGCACAAGACTCGGCCAGTGCGGATAGCGCTCCATCGATAGTCGCAGCCCCGCCCCCGTCGATCACGTCTTGATAATCGATCTTTCACTAATCAATTATCAGCGCCTACCGCGACATCCATCACATTTTAGTGATTTACTAATAATAATTATTTCCTCTTCGCAGCCGGAGTTACTGGGCCTTATTTCCTCTGTACTACCTACCACTTGCTCACCATCACAATCTTATATAAGCCCTGGGTGTGATGTGATGCATATGCAACCACCCTTTTATTATCAGCGCGTACTGCGCATCCTCCCGCCCTATCGATACGTCGCCTGCCCGATCGGGCCTCTCTTGTGGTTCGCAGCCTGCAGCCGGACAATTAGTAGGTACTATTTGTGATATCGCCTGCTGGTGTTTTGTCGGTGTGGGCTTTGGAATCCGTCGCGTCGATGTGTGACTCATTAATCCTTCGCCTTTGGACGTGTTAGGCCACCATCTGCAAGCCTGACAGTTTGCATTTATTCACCGCTGGGTCGAAGCCGTTGAGACTTGACAACTGACTCTTGACAACTGACACCGCTTGCAAAAAAAAACCCCCCTTTATTTTTCCTGCCCAACGATGAGCTGGCGGTTGGCCTGAGGATGATAAGATGACAGCGATAGCGATAGCAGACGATAACGGAGCGATTGTTGTCGCAATTTCCTAATCGGGAATATTCACAGGCAACCGCCGTGCGCGCCCGAATTTTGCACGTGCGGCTACGTCATCTTAGACTGCGCCCTTTTCAACAGACAGACATATGTCTGACGAACATTGAATATTCGAATATTGCATGTTCAATACGAGTAACATTGCACCAGATAATAATCAGCACCGATAAGATGATGCCAACAATTGTCACTCTGCTGTCACCGTCACCACCGCCATGCAACGCTGTCGCGTTTCAGATGCGCATACAACCGCTGTACACGTCTTGAAATGCTGTTACGGCCCGTTACTTACAATACCAACCTGGCCTGGTTCCGACATAATTTACCTCCTCTTCCGACTCTGGTTCTGGTTTTTGTGGTACGCTAGATAATTCGACAAAATTCCCATGATGCGGTGAGCCTATTTTTTTTGTTATTTTGCCGTCGGCAATACATTTTCCTTGTGACAAACGGCAGAGTACAGTTTAACAGGACTCCGGAAAATTGCTTCCTGGATGTCGCGAATATCGGGATTTCCCTCCGTCAGCAATAATTTAATTAATTAATAGCAAACCTAAAATCGCCTAATTTACTCGCACGGGTAATAGCAAGTTGGAACTTGCCTTTTGGCAACCAACAATATAAACCTTATACGTACTTATGGATGTAATTAGTAGCGACAGTGAGGCGACCCGAGTCGAGGCTCAATCCTAAAAATCCGTCTGTATTCCGTCTCTATTTCGGAATTTGGAATACAATTTGGATCCCCAGTTTTTTTGTCAATAGTTCCCAACAGCGGTGCAGCTTCGGTCGGCCCCCTCGCCGTTTTCATTCAACACGGAAGACTTTTTTTTTGCCTGAAAAACTGGGAGAAACTTTATTTTCTTCTGGTACTCTGTAGTTGTCGGGTAAATGCTTCCCCAAGTTCCAAGTGTTGAAACAAAAGTATATTATCATTGTAAGTTGTAACCCCGGGAGAGCGGCACAAGTTGCGACGGAGATTTCCCCGCGTGTGGGGGTTCATCTGACTACGCCGTGGGACGAGATGTACCGAGGGCGTACTTTTTAACTTTGTAGTAACTCTCTATCACCCGGGTTTTTGCCGGGTTCGACTTGGAATGGCTCTGCGAAAAACATGGAAACGTAGAATTCTTCAAATGTTTCAAAAGCTGGTTGCCATCCGAGTCCGAGCCCTCGGCATTCTCGTTCAAAGAGCCGAGTTTAATGTCGTGCTTGACTTTGATATTTTATTACACATGCACCACCAATTCACACACACACACATGTGCGTGGTATTGTTTGGGATGGCTTTCAGATGTTGTTGAAACACAAATTATCATTTAATTATCTAGAAGATGGATGGATATATGTTGATAGAGTGCATATACATGTATGAATTGAGAGGTAGCTAGCCAAAATATATATATCTAGGAACATTTGAATGTTTGAAGACTTTAAATGAATAGCTTCAACTGAAATATTAAATAGGGTCTCCGGAAGAGAAAAGTACAAGCAAGAATTTAAATATCTCAACAACCAAATCGATGTAGATGAGAGAGATGTCTATTAATGGATGTCTCAAGTTCTCACTACCTTTTCTTCTCGCATTCGATTGTTTCTAAATTGGGATAGTTCGACTAGTCTTGACGGTGCAGCAAGATTACTGCAGGTGTTTCCTTAGGTAGCTGTCAGTCTGCCCCTGCCAAGTAATTAACAGTAGCCTTCAGCCTTTGTCATCTCAAGGTCTAGTTGAATGACCACAATGACTCGGTGGGATGAGTCTGAGGTAAAATCGATAGTATAGTATGTGAAGAATTCCGACACTAGTTGGAATACAGCACATGAAAGGACTTGTGTGGAGTAACTACTAAAACTATCCAGTTTCAATAGCATTTCACAAAATATAATCTTTGATGTTGCTTGTATATCATCAGTTAAACTGAACAAAATACCACCAACTGCTTTGGAAATCTGCAACTTTGAAGACCGCCCGCGAGTCTGAATTAATACGGATGATCCCTTCTTTATCAAGATAAAAATGGCAGAACTTTGGATATTCTTGATTGAACATTAATCACGTGTCAAAATGGACATTCAATTCATCAAACGGAATGGATTACGATTTCTCAAACCGAGCTGAAATATGTGCATATATGATGCCCTATAATTTGTTGATATTGACATTCGACATTCACTTTGTATACCATTGAGGAAATTGAAGATGAGTTTGAATGCTTGAATCTTGATGTAGCTGTGCCGGCAGATACGAAGCCTGGTCAAAACTTGCCAGTGCTTATATGGATACATGGTTAAATAATGAACGTAAATCACTGATTTCTATGTTCATGGTGCATATAGGCGGCTCACAAGCAATTACTTTCTGCTTCCCTACCTCGGGGAATATACAGTTAGAATCTTGGCTACGTCGGGAGTAGTCCGAGTAAGGGTCATGATGAGCAAATGCCAACCGACTTATCATTATGATACGGACATGTTGAAGTGAAGAATATTTACATGAGCACAATCATCAACCATGCGATTTCGATAATTGTTAGTTATTACAAAGGCTGCCACTCAAGCAAAATGTCGCGCAACAATGATGTCCCCTGGGGAAAAGCAACACTACTTCTATCGCTTCCGCTGGAGATATTGCTGCTCATATGCGACTTCTTGAGCCTGGAAGACCTCCGTGCCATGATTATGACATGCAGCTACATGAACACTACCTTTAACTCCATATTATACAAACGCGCGATCATTACTGGTGTGCATAAGCCCATGTTCCTATACGCAGCCATCTGGGGCAGGGTTACTACTATATCCAAATTTTTGAAAGAAGGGGTTTCAATGTCGGAATTTGATAGCCACACCCACACATGGGAAATCGAGCGTTATCACTATCTAATCGATACCAAAAGTCGCACTCCAAAGCTGGACTCGGAAGTTCATCCACTATTTGCTGCTGCATATTTTGGCCAGGCTGATGTCGTGAGGACCATGCTCACGGAGGGCAATGCGAACGTTGACTTTGCGGATGACTTTGGAAGGACTGCGTTGGTTTATACGGCCATGAGTGGTAACATTGATGTAGCCAAAATTCTACTGGAGCACGGTGCAAAGCTGATAGAAAATGCTGGGCATCAAAACATATATTCACCACTTATATTTGCGGCAGCAACTGGCAGCAAAGAGGTATTTGAGCTGATTTATTCAGAGTTCCAGCGTCGTGCGATTCCAGAAAAGACTATTTTAAATCAGTATGAACAAGCCTGCGCTCTGGCATGTCAACGTGGCATAACTGATATAGTCGAGTTGTTCCTTCTGAAAGGCACTGTCAGCGTTAATTCTTATATTGGAGATGAAGGTTCTCTACTTTACCGTGCGTCTATAACCGCAAATTCCAGAATGATGAGACTATTATTGAGGTATGGGGCAAAAATGGAAAATGAACTGGACACTGGTTTGGTGTCTGTGTTTAAACATTTTCCATTACCAAATGCAACTGATGTTGCTACACAACTTTTAAAGATGGGCTGTAACGTTGCAAATGGCAACCGCCATGCTTGCGGTTTATACCGTATAGCTAGAGGATATAGGTCGAAGAAGAAGCCAGATCTCAAACTGATTGAACTCCTCCGCGAAAAGGGATTCAAAAAGGATAATTGCCAGGATGGATGTTGGGGGAAGCGAGGAAAAAGCAGATACCGCTTTAGGTGGAAAGACATGTTTAGCGAGAGTTTTTTCGATTATATCAAGGGAGGTAACAATGCATAGCATTGCGATTTTGATACCAATCCTTTATTGCTATTTAAAGAAAATCAAAATGACAGTTCTTATTGTAACAGTCCAGTTGCTAATACCAATATTATTGCCTCGGGCGTTCAAAGGATGGATAAGTTATCCTTCAGCAATAGTCCTAGGTAGGTAGTTATGTCCGGCCCATCTGCAAAAAAAAAAAAAAAAAAAAAAAAAAGGATGGATGAGTGTTATGAATGGTGAGAGGCTATGGGGTGAAGCAGCTCAACAAGGAGCAACTTAGAGCGATGGAAGTGTGGGCGGTATCAAAGTATTGAACACGCGGAAATAAATGTGCATATGGTTTCTATTTTCAAGCCCCATGCCATCTCTCGCACCAATTAGTTCGTCGATCACATTTTGGCTGGGTTGTGAAGGTGGCACATCTGATGCTTGTAGCCGCCGTGGGAGCGCTAACATGTCAGTCACCGTGGGCGCTGACTGGCTGTGCTTCCATCTTCCCTATCATGAGCTGCGGCGCCCTTCTCCCTCCTTTATTGCTGCTCACCAGGAGGAGCTGAGAAAAGAAGCATACGAGGAACGAATATACAAATGCCACCTGAAGTTCCACTGTGTAGCCAATATGTCTGTCAAAGTTCTGTCTGCGTCCCAAACCCCTATGCGGGAAGACAAAATGTCGGATGAACCTCCCAACTACCAGCAGTCCTCGCTGTGGCACAAGGCTCTGGAAAATTTACGCGAGGAACTTGCTGCAGATGATGATCTTAGAATGATTCTCCAGACGCATGGAGCCGAGCAACTCTTACATGATACGACATTTTTACAGCCCGTCGGATCGCCAGGCAGAAAGGCATTGGATTCAATGAATAGGCTGAAGCCTATGATTAAATTCGTCAATGATTTTTCTGCTGTGCTTGCCGTCGCATTTGGAGCGGACAGCGTCGTGACGGCTTTAGTATGGGGCAGTGTTCGCATGATACTTACCGTGAGTTTTGTGGATAAATGTTCTGACATTGACGCCCGGAAGACTGCTCGCTAACGCACGGGGTTGGGCAATGTAGCTGGCGTCGACTGCTGAAACTATACTCCAAGAGATCTGTGACATGTTAGAAGAACTCAGTTTAACATTGCCGCGCTTTCGGATGTACGAGCGAACGTTGCCGCATAATCAAGAGCTGGAAAATTCGCTCCTAGCAGTTTATACGGAGGTTATCTGCTTCTATGCTCGCGTTATTCACTTTTTCCGTGGCCACAAACATGGTAAGTCTTTTGCAAGATAAATTCACGAGTTCGGCCCTGTATTGGCCAGCCTAACTTGTATAAAGAACACATAATCAAAAAGTCGTGGTCGGATCTTCGAGGTGACTTTAACCGGACCATTCAGCGAATTCGACGGCTGTCGGCAACAGTTGAAAGCGAAGCTGAACTAGCAAGAATGCGCCGGGATAATGAAAAATATCATGAGGTCCTTGAACTAATGTCTAAAGTCCATGTTCAACCCTTGGGAACGGAGAAGAAAAACTTCTATCATAACTTGCCATTCGCGGAGAATCCTCGTTTCTGGGGCCGTGGGGATATCTTATCTCAAATAAATGCCGCTTTAAGTCCTAAAAACGATGGCTTACAATCCTTTGCCCTACACGGCATGGGAGGAGTAGGGAAGACACAGATAGCCCTGAAATACGCCAATGATTCCCGCACGAAATACGATGCGATATTCTGGATCTCTGCTGAGAATCAAATTACAATCGGACAAAGCTTCCGAGAAATTTCCAGATGTCTTTCTTTGACTGAATCTGTTACAGAAATTGACGATAATACAGTTATGCTGGAAGTAAAAAGTGGCTATCAGAGGCTGGTAAGCTGAGCATCGATACTTGTTATAAATATTACTGATGAAAATACAGGCAGAAATTGGTTACTAATATTCGATAATGCCGACGACCTGGATATGGTGAAGCGTGCTTGGCCAAGAAGCTCAGTGGGCTCTATTCTAATCACCAGCCGTGATTCCAATGCCGCTTTTGCTTTAGCATCGAATGGCTGCCAAATCAAACCTTTCGATACCGAGACTGGTTCGGCAGCATTGCTCAATTTCATTGGGGTTGAGCAACAATCCGACTTTAATCAAGTTAAAGCAAGAGATATTACTGCTGCTTTAGGTGGGCTTCCTCTTGCCCTCAGCCAAATTGGAGCTTTTATAGTCCAGCGTAAAGTTCCTCTTCAAAACTTCCTAGCTCTGTACGAAAGAAACGCCACCGCCATTGATTCCAAGAATGCTAGAAATATGGACTACGAGCATACGCTCGCAACGGTGTGGGAAATGTCTCTACATCAGCTTTCCGGGAATGCAAGGGCGCTTCACATGTTGCTCGCTTTCCTAGATCCCGATTGTATTCAGGAATCGCTCTTGAAAGAATGCTCAAACGACATTAAAGATCCTAACCTACACTTCTTACGAGATGAGATTGAGTATATCTCCACCTTCTCAATATATGACCATTGTTTCTGACCAATCTTATAGGCTACTGGATGCCGAAGATCTTCTGCTTCAAGGAGCCCTTATAGACAAGTCCCACGAAAACGAAATTTTGTCCATGCACCGGCTTGTCCAGACAGCTGTGATACGACGAATGGATCTGGAAGAAAAACGTGATTGTTTTGACAGCGTTGTGGATATTCTGTCGCCCAGCTTCCCGGACACATATAGCACTGATGTGGGTCATCAAGTGGCGTCCTGGATTCGATGTGAGAGAAGTCTGCCACATACAAAACAAAAAATACAAGATTTTCGAGGCAGACAATCAGCCATTTGCAGAGCCTTTGATGAGGTGCAGCTGGTAAGTTTGCTTCCAGAAATATCTACATATATGCATGCTATATACTAGTAACTACAGGTATTTGTATGAAAGAGAAAGCTACGAGATCGCACATTCATATGTTGAGGCGTCCATCAAGGCATTTAGCGATCATACTTCTCTTGCATATGCAAGTGCTATTGATTTACGAGGCCTCATTGAGCTAGACATCGGCCATCCACACGATTCTCTGAAGTCCTTCGAAGAAGCATTCAATCTGCGCAACGCTGTTCTTCCTGAGGACGACCCGTTCCTTGCAGCTAATTTCGTTAATTATGGACTTGCCTTTACGGAGATGGGAGATCTCGATAAAGCTAGAGACTATCTCCAGAAGTCGATTGATATTCGACTGAAAGCCAATAGTGATAGAATCGGAAATTCATATAGCAACATGGCCAGTCTTTTACTTCGAATGGGAAAGCCTGGTGAGGCAGAGGAAATGCTGAAAAGGTGTCCTTCTTTGGCCAACTTCACCGATGAAACCTTTCTCGAGACGGGAAACCCACGGTTTTCAGGGTAGGTACTCTGTGCATGATGCCTGGTTTTTGCAAGACTAACACCAAACAAGAGACATGGTCCTTCTCAGTCGTATACGGCTGAAGCAGGGTCAATATGACGATGCACTCCGTCTCGCATCCAAGGCACTGACATTTCGACGAGAATGCCTCCCTGAACGCCTTAAGATTTGCGACTCACTTTACCAAGTTGCAGATATTTTACAACAGGGTGATAATCAAGGGTTGGAAATGTAAGTCTACCCACAAGAAAGAATCTTGTCAGTTTATTTAATTCTTTCAACTGACGCACCATAGTGAACTTCTTAGCGAATGTGTCCGAATATCAGAAGGTCTACCCGAACCCGAAGGGCAGCGACACTTAGCTCGGGCGCTTTTCAAGCTTTCAAAAATCTCAGAAGGTCGTAGAAGTGTTAAAGAAAGCGCAGAATATCGGAGTCGTGCGGTCTCTGTCAAGGCTGATATCGCAAACAGGGAGAAATCTATCTTGGATAGCGGTAACATAGATGCTGGTTTCGAAGGTCTCGTACCGTGGATGCTATGGTAACTAATTATTCTATTAAATGAAGTATATGAATACAATAATTTCATTTTGTACAAAATTTCATTTGGAAAATATTGTAGCTATATTCGCTTGAGAAAATGTCTCTATGTGGCGACAAATGTGGTTCGGCGGTGCACAAATCTCTCGGTTGCAAAATAGAATATGTACATAGGCAGATAGACTCAAGCCGGGTATTCAAGCGCAGGATATTTCTTACTCCCTCGTGATTTCCTCGACAAAAGCACGGAAAAGGTCCAACGAAAGATTGTCGTGAGGTGGAATGAGAGGCTTAAAGATAGGGAGGCCTCAATTTAGGCTTATATTCCTATATTTAGGCTATATCTCTAAAATTAGGCTTTATATCACTAAATATAGGCTTTATATCACGAATTTTAGGGGATATTCTAACTTTAAATTCTCTAATCTATAGACCCTACATCCCTATTCTTAGGCTATATCCAGCCAAAAATTAGAAAAATGTAACTTTAGGTAGGGGAAACCCTAAATTTAGAGATCCAAATTTAAGCCTCTTCCCTGAATCCCATCTAGCCTAGAGAAGGAAAGCTATACTAAGAGAGATATCCCTAACTATTAGAGTAGATTCTCGATGTAGACTCCCACCATAGAAGAACTTAAAACTTACCTTTCACAATAAACATTACGGCAAACTAATCTAGAATCTCAACTCAAAATATAATAACATTTCCCGAGATTAACTTACATGTAGAATTCCATTTCAGATCAAAGATATCTTGGCCACGTATTGTAGGGCTCTAAATTTTCAAATTGTCTCCATAACTAGTAAAGAATAGTATTTATTCTTACTCAATTAGCATTATAATAAAATAAAAATCCTTGCCGCAACACATACGAGACTTTAATAGGAAGATAGCTAGTGTCCTGTTAAATCCGAATTAAAACAGTAGATCTAGCATATTTGTCAGTTTTGAGTAATCAAATACACATCCAAGTTACATATCATACTGAATTCTTTCGCTTTTTTGAAAAGAGTCTTTCTGCGTCTAAGCATTTGCTAAGTTTTCAAGCGCAAATTAACTAATCGATGTTCCCCAAGAAATCGAGATAAAGAAGTCATAATTATCCTTTAACCGTCTAACTTATAGACATAAATAAGAATTAGACCACATATAGGTCATAATTTCACAGCACAAAAGGCTCATTATAAAGCCATATTTAAGCCTACAATCAAACTTCCTCAATGTACATCTAGGCAGAGGATATCCAGAGATCCATTTATCTATAGCTCCATTTTTCCAATTCCTAGGACAATAGGTTTAAGAAATTATATCATCCATTCTTCCTTTCAATAATACCGAATATAGGCAGCTTATTGGTTGTAACGAAACGAGCAGTGCTTGGTTTCAACCGCTACGCTAACTGGCCAGAGGCACAATGTTTGGTCAACTTAATTAGTGGGAACTCCATTTCCCGCTATGATTCTATACCATAAATGATCTCGTCGTGATGTTTGTCAGCCGTCTTTAAATGCTCACTGTCTCCTTGGCATGTGGTCATTTGGTCACTTATTTCCCCAGAAATCTAAGGTTGGTTCAAAACTTTCTGCCCGGCCGATTGATGTTGATGAAAAAAATGTTTCTTCTGCTTGATTTTTGCCAAAACGCAGGGCGAACATGGTTCCATCACCGCAGGCACTTATTAGTGGAATAACCATTTCCGACAATATGTAAATTACTCGAAATTCCAAAACAATCCCAAAATGTCTCCTCAACACCACGTGACTAGCTTGTTAGCTGAACCTCCGCGAAAAGTGGGCTTTTCGTCTTTGGTACTATCAATAATTAAGGCCAAGAATTGCTAATTAGATCATCTTTTGCAGCCCTGGAAAGTCCTTAACAACACAGAAACGATGACGTCTGGCCCACGTTACGATTTAACGATCTGGAGCAGTCTTCCACGACCAGTCGCATCCTCGGACGATCAAATGCTCAAGATGTTTTCCATCAAAAATTTCAATGGAACTGACAGCGAAGACCTCAGTCGCCGTTTATTCTCGCACGTGGAACAACTTAGGGCTCTTGGAAGTTCACTGGTGAAGTTAATGACACTGTTTCTACCAAAAACACACTGTTCATTGACCCAACATCAGCATCATACAGATTGACCAGCATACGACCGCGGTTGCTGAGGGACTTGAGAGTGTCTTTCCCGGATTTCCGCACAAACTTCTCAATAAGGTCATGGACAACACATCTACTGGCCAGAATGTCTCTGTGATACCGCGCTCCTATAAACACTCCGCTGGTCAGCCTTTCCCCCAAGAAACATCATTTTGCACACCAATAAGTAACTTTGATTAAGATTTCTATTGTTTGATGAATCATCCATTTTTCTTGCCCGGGGATATGGTTTCCCGAGATGAGGGTACTTGTGTCGGCTTTCTACCGATCGCTACTTGGATCCGCGTATCGCCAGCGGTGAAATCTTTACACGAGAAGGCCAGTGTATTTCTTATCTGCACAAATTCGGCTGTCGGCGAGCTTCTAGATTCTCACTACCGCGCTGCATATGACAGACGATGGGTGCGCTTGCAAGAAAACCCTCTTTGGATATTTGTCGACTTACTATTCATTTTTGGTGACTGGGCCCAAGTTTGGAATACCACTAAACGCAGCATCGCCGAGTATCACCATCAAATTCATGATTATTCTCGTACGATTCCTTTACTTGACCTGACGAGGTCACTTCATGATGAAACAGCAAAGATATTGTCAGTACGGGAGCAGCTGCGTGTGCACTCTAGTGCACTCACACGCTTCCTGCGCCTTAGCGACGTAATCACGGCGCAAGGACTTGCAGAAAGAGCCGAAGAGCTCTTTGATGATATTGCATATCATGAAGAAACCTCTCACGTTATTCTGCGGCAGCTCGAAAACATGACGAGTCTGGTAGTCGATTATACACCACATCATCTGAGGATATCACTGATTAAACATTCAGGCATTTAACATTGAGATAATGACACAAGGTCAAGCAGTGGCGAGATTGAATGTTCTTGCTTTTGCATTTCTTCCTATATCCTGGGTTGCAGTATGTCCGAGAGTTCATTTTAGGCAGCTGGTTATGAGCTAATCAGAGTACACAATTAGAGCATATTTGGTATGACACGATTCTCAATATCTGCAGCCTGGTATCCATTGTGGGCATTTGCTGCTCTTGTGGTTGTGGTCGCCGTTCCTTTGGCATTTCCTGTACATGGCTTCTATCGCTATATCCTAGGACTTTCCACCCCGCACTGGCTGAGACGAATGGGCATAGTGTCAACTGCTAAAACTGATCGAGATGCCTCTCTTCAAGCAGCCCGATCTGCGGCCAAAAGACCTTTTTTATTGGGCAATTCTGAATCGGCAACCAATAACAATTCTGCCATAACCCTAGGCTCGTACTCAAGGGAGCGCAGCAAGAACGAGGGGAGCAGCAAAGTTCAAGCGATTGATAGACTCATCTCTCCGAAGCGGAAAACCTTAGTTTTTCCAACCAAAAAATCTTCAGCACATGCTGGGCCTGTCATTATGGCACCAGATTCAAATCGCGCCGAAAGAGACGTTGGTGCTGTTTCCCCCCACCCTCCGAAGGATCGAGATCGCGTCAGGTTAGGGGGCGCCGGCTCAATTATACACCTATGTTTGCTTCCCTACAATCAGCCTTAGGGTCAGCTCCAGGTCATACTCGAGATACATATGGTAATCAGAGACCTCTCAGGACATTTGAAATCACTTCTGCTGTGGAATATCCGACGGACGATCATGCAGTCTCGCTGCAGGGCCAAACTCAAGACGGAAAGCCGAAGATACTCGACTTAGAGGCTCAGAGATCAAATTCCTCATCATAGAAAACGAGTTTCTTGGCTTGAGGGCAAATCCAGTCACGCTCCCAGCTTAGGGTACCAATTTCACTTTTCTACGATTCATCCCCTGCAGAATATACAGAGCTGCGTACTGAGAGGTATACGGTTCTTGGCAAGGACTGGGAGGAGTCCAACTTACTTGATGTCATTTGAAACACCATACTGTGACTTTAGGGGCAGGAAAATGCAAGGTATGCTGACATACCTGAGCAGCTTCAAACCCGCAGCTGAAATGCGCCTTGCCAGCCCAAGCACAGTTGAGCCAGTTCTCTTTCAAATTCTCTTTCAAGGCATTCGTTCCTCAAGGCATAGCTGCGTTGCCCGTATACACCAGTAGAACGATCAATCCACTTCAAGGGAAAATTCAGTACATTAATTAACGGGTGAAATTTGATCTTGGGCTAGAATGATGAGTTTCTTACCCAGTGAAAATTATGCATACCGCTCCAGTACATCAAGCCTTTCTTTCTACCATCTGATAGATCTTCCTCGGTCAGGATACCACCAAGAATTTTTATATAGTCAAACGGAGATGAGTATGCCCCAGCGACTCCAAGTTCATCTTAAATGGGATCTGCCAAAAGATGGTCCCTGAGAGGCGACAGGTTCCCCTCCAAAAGTCTGGAGAACATGTGTACTAGGCGTTTCCTGACACTTTCATTCTCTGACAGATTGAAAACCTTTTATTTCATATTAAGAGGATTCAAGATATTTCCTTCGTATAGATAAGGTCAAATAGACACATGGTAATTGAATTGAGTGATGTTTAGAAGGGTTAATAAAGCGACAATTCTTAGTTCGGAAGTCCGATGTTCCCAAGCTCCCCGTTATATACTGCATATTCAAACCGCTCAAAAGCTGCCTTAGCTACAGCATCTCCAGGTGGCAATATTTGGGTACAAAATAGAAGAGCAATGCCTGATTCACGGTCTAGCACCCAGCTAAGGTTGGGCAAACCACCCCAAGACATGCTGCCAGCTCTTCTACCTCCTAACCAGCCTTTTTCTGATATCTGACCACCGAGCGCGTAGTTCATTTCCTCTGGTTGGATTACTTGTACCACCGCAGCAGAGCCTGGTTTGCTCTCCCGAAAGCTTTTGTACATCGTCCTCCTATTGTTTCGCAGCTCAGCGATCGCATCGGGTGGTAGGCAAGGCGTAAATAGAGCATCCATGCCAGAAGGTGTTAATAGAGTACCATCGTTCTTCAGTACGGAAACTAGCAGTTTCGCATAATCTCCTGGGCAGGAGAATAGGCCACCTCCTCCGTGATCGTCAGGAGCGTTATCTGAGAAGAATCGAGTAGGGCTAGGCACAACAGCTCCTTCCGCAGTCCTCATTGCCATATCTGCACGTCGAGATAAAATGTCGGGTCGATCTTTAAGATGAAAAGAAGTCGAGTTCATTCCAATAGGTTTCATAATGTTTTCTTCCATGAATGCGCCCAAGGTTTTGCCAGTGACCCGCTCGACCATCAGCCCGGCCCAGTCGAGACCAACGCCATATGACCAGGAAGTTCCTGGCTCATATAGTAGGGGAAAAACGTAAGCTTCGGTCTATTAGAAAATATATCAGCAATAGCTCTTTGAGAAACCACTTGGGATCAAGCACATACAAGACGCTTAGTGCCAAATTCCGTACCGAATTTTGCATACTTTGAGTATTGCACCAATTTGGGTTGTATAAATGGATACCCCAAACCACTCTGGTGTGTGAGCAACATTCTAAGAGTGATAAACCCGGTTGCTTTCTCGAATATAGGCTTCCCGGTACCGTCCTCGAATCCGACTAGGATGTCGGGATTCTTGAACTCGGTAAGGATGGCAGAGACATCGTCATCTAAATTTAACAGTCCCTTCTCTACACACTGCATAACAGCGATGGCAGTCATGAGTTTTGTGCAAGATGCTATCCACATCGTAGTATCCGGGGTGATAGGTTTTTCGAACAAGGGCGAGGCCGCGTCTACCGACTGCATGCCAAAACTTTGGGAGTATGCAACACCTAGGATCAGTTAACTTTGTTTGATGTTAAGGTCGCTGTGAATCTAGAGATCTGTGTTTCACAGCAAATAGCGTGAAACCACTTCTCATCGTTGTGCGATGTTTTACGATCGTAGAAGCATACCATCTTTGGTTGCAGCGAGCGCAACACAGCCGGGGAGCTGTCGATCCGCACCCCCAGCCGTGAGCTGTTCCATATATTGCTCAAATGTCCCCATGTTGGGCTTAAACCTCTATTATCTTGTGTATATGGATGGCAATCTCACAGATGGCAACCACGACGCAAATATGTTGATTGTACCTTATCAGGATCCCGGAAGCAGCGGATAGGAACTCCACCTCGGCTATTATTGAGTGTATAGCCGCGGACATACTGTATGAACTGCACCTGAACGTTGCTCTCCCCCGCGCTATAGTTCTTAGGGTTAGGCTTGGGCGGGGTTTCAGACGGATTTTATGCCTACCACAGCAACTTTCCAAGATTTGACCAGCTGTTTGTCGCGAGCGAGATCGAAGAGTTGTGAATTGACTTCTCTTTTTTGATCGAACAAATGGATCATATAATTTAAACTTCACGAAGCTAGGCTTATCCATGTATCGCGCATTCCCCTCTCTGGTTCAAACTCTGTCATTTTTGGGGCAAAACCTAAACATTTACTGGTACAATCAAACCTTCAAATGTTATATATTTTAGTAGATATTCGAGTGCGGCCTCTTCCCCGAGAATTGACCCCCAATCCTTTCTAGTAGGAAGGGGCATTCCATTATCTATTATTCAACAAGTCATAAGTCTACCACCACCCTCGATCTGATTCTATTGGAGCGATCATGAGTTGGCTAAAACATCATCCCCTGACTGCTTCGTCGGATAGTGACGACAAAATCAATGAATCGAGAGACTTCTCAGATACCGAGTCCACATACAGTAACGAACGCGCGTCTAATGGTGGACATGGCACGGATGATATTCTTGCTGTCTGGTTGGTATAGCTGCCCTCATTTTCTATGGCGCTGGCAGAGTTCGTGATGTAAGTCGCTCAGGAGCTTTATCTGCCGTCTTTTTATGCAAGGACTAATATTTTCTGTCTCATGTCGCAGGACTGGGAAATTTGTGTCCCAACAGAGCTCGTGGGCCAGGCAGCAGAGCTACTACAATCAGAACCATACGCAACGCAGTATCGCCTAGTCAAACCGTGACCCTGCTACAATCCCTTATCTCTTATCCACACATACCACCGGTTCAAAAGTAGAGAGATTGATCATTACTTCTTCCTTGTTCCTTCAATCGACATGCACATTGACTGTGATCCTTCCAACTTCAAACGCAGTCCCAGAGGGTTGCCGTATCCCAAGTTGGATGTCTTTATTCAGAGCTGTTTTGACACCCATGGCATGCTCCAGCTTTGCGACGTTATAGATGGTACCAATATTTCAGAAGAATGGGGCGAGTAGGGCTGGAGTGGGGACGTCGATCCCGTGATCTCTCAGTGGTATGGCCCGAGACACCGAGAATATACGAGTCTTCGATGACTAACGAAGCAAACACATGTCCAGTCTAATCTAAGCGGTGGTAAAACATGTCATGGTCTTATGATCCCTTTCATTTGCCACTGTTGAGAAAGACAGTAGACATCGCAGACATGTCGTGGGCCACCTCCATCCTCCTCGCTGTCATCACTCTTGTGTTCAGCAGAAAACTATTGTCGTTCATCAGCCTCAGCGCCCGCACTCGAGGCCATGGCTGCAAGGCGCCGCCGCGATATCCACACAAGGACCCGATTCTGGGCCTCGACTATTTCATGACTCAACTGAAAGAGCGTAAAGAGGGCACCTCGCTGGCCGGCCAACGCGACCGTTTTGCGCGGTTGGGCCACACGTATGAAGTGAATTCGTGGGGTACGCGCACTATTCAGACAATGGACCAGCAGAATATCCGCGAAGTGCTAGTTACTTCTTTTGACAAGTTTGGCGTGCAGTCGATGCGGCTCTCTGTCGGGATGCCCTTTATGGGACCGGGAGTCTTTTCGACAGATGGGCCGTATTGGGTGGCCTCACGAAAATTGATCCAACCGATCTTCTCGAACACGCAAATCTCCGATTTCAAAGCCCTCGACGTGCATCTAGACCGTATGCTGAAACGCCTGCCACGGGATGGATCAACGATTGAGCTGCAGAGCTTGCTGAAGTTTATGGTATGTTTGCCCCAACGTATGCAAGGAAACAGAACAAGCCTCGTACTGAAATCCACGTAGTATTTGGATCACTCGACGTATATGATCTTTGGAAAGTCGACAGATATTCTTCTGCAAAAGACCCCTGATGAGTCTTCTAGTGAACTGCTAGAAACGTTTTCCGCGGCACTATCACGAATTGGTCTGCGTATAATTCTCGGCCGTCTGTGGATTTTCAATGCCTGGGACAAGACGTACGAAGCCCTTGCACGCCGGGTACATGCGGTGATTGATAAATATATTGATGAAGCAATCAAACGACGACAGCAAAATCCTGTTGACGGACCTGGTTCTCGGAACCGGTATATTATAGTTGATGAACTTGTCCGATCGTGCGATAACCGTGAAGAAATACGCGACCAGCTTGTGAATATTTTCCTACCTACTCGTGATGCGGCAGCTGTTGGGTTAAGTGCCTGTTTATTCCATTTAGCACGGCATCCTGATGTGTGGAATAAATTGAGGGCCGAGGTACTCTCTATCCAGGGGCCTCTGACTCGCCAGGCTCTTCTGTCTTTGCCATATATGCAGGCTGTCTTGAACGAGAGTAAGTTGCCTTATTGTACACATTTCCACGTACTAACCTCAAGTCAGGTCTCCGACTTAATTCCCCTGCCGCTGGGAATCGACGACGGTGTATCCAAGACTGTATCCTCCCAACAGGTGGCGGCCCCGACGGCAAATCCCCGGTTTTCGTATCCAAGGGTGACGGTATCGAAGTAGTCATGGGCGCAATGCACTACGATCAAGCAATATGGGGTGCTGATGCCGACAAATTCCGCCCAGAGAGATGGTTAGAAGAAAACGCAGAGGAGCGGAGTTCATTCTACATGCCATTTTCAATCGGCAAGCGCATTTGTCCTGGCAAAGATCTTACACTGGCTGAAAATGCCTATGTCCTTGCCCGGTTGATGCAACAATTCAAACACCTAGAAAATCGTGATCCAGTGATGGAGTTTGTGGAAATGAATAAATTGACCACGGAGAGTCGAAACGGGGTTTTGGTTGGCTTGATACCGGAAGATTCTTCATGAAGCGCTCTAGGACTAAGTGAATTATTATCCTAACAATAGGCGACCTCGAAATGCGCTTGACTTCAATAATAAATCTAACCATGGGCTCACAAGACGTACAGCTACTGCCGGTATTATTATCTTCTTGAAAGTTTTATATCCTACATATACTGGCGTTTATCGACCTTCTAGGGTGTGCTTACGCAATATACCGAATCCAATGCGTGTCTCCAAGAAATACCTCTTCTAATGCCATGACCTTGTCCACGTAGTTATGAGTACCAATCTTAAAATGAGGCTAGAATCATCTCTGCGGCTTGCTCTGCAATAGCATACACAACGCTCTGGATATGACCAGAGATTGGCAGCGGTAGCACACTGGCATCCACAACGCGAAGTCTCTCCACACCTTTGACACGCAGTTCGCTATCTACCACTTTTCCCATTGAGACACTGCCCAGCGGATGGAACATTGTCCTTTAGATCAGGTATTACGTCAGTCAAAAATTTGAAAACGATAATAGGAGGATAAGTGGGAAGGAGAACTCACAGCAGACGTCGGCGGATCAAGTCATCCAGCTCCTCGTCAGTACTATTGTTAGTTACGGGGTGACCATCACTCTCAATAGTCTCACTGGCAATCATGCTTTTACCAATCTCTGTTTCGCAGAGGACCTTATGGACTTGGCGAACGCCCTCTCTTAATACGTATCGGTCCACTTCTGTTGCTAAATAGTTGGGATCTATTACGGGAGCAGTCTTTGGGTTTGTATCTGCCAGTCGAACAGAGCCCTCTGAAGTAGGCAACAGGAGAATAGTAGCTGTGGTGACATGTATACCATCTGGAACAACGACGGGATCACCCTGGTTCAGACCCACGTACATGAAAAAGATCTCAATGTGACCTTTCTGTGAGAACAAATCGTGCAGCTTAGGGTCAGCATCAATTCCAGCCTTCTGGTAGTCGGTAGCTATAGCTTTCAGAAGACCTTCTTCTGGGACTTGATTTGTCGTCAAAAAATCTATTGGCAGTCCCTTGAAATATGCTGGGTTGGTTAAGGCTGGTGATCCGAGTGCCAGTCCTTTTTCGGGTTCCTTGAGCTTCCACCATTGGTTTATGTAGCAGTGATCTCGAAGATGGTGGCCAACATCTGGGAGATCAACCAATGTTTCGATGCCGAGTCTTTGTAGTTCGTCCTTAGGGCCCAGGCCGGAAAGCATCAAAACTTGAGGCGAGCGATAAGCACCAGCCGAGACAATGACTTCTCGACGAGCGGTAATGATGCTGTTATTTTCAACGTTGTTGCTTTCTGCCAATTCCACTCCAGCAGCTATTTTGAGACCATTGTCGTCGCTTACAATCACTCGTTTTACCAGTGTATTTGTCATGATTGTGATATTTTTGAGATCATAGACCAAAGACGAGATCTGGCGAGCCCCATCTACACGATTTTCGATTAATTGACCCAGCCCAGTTGGATTGCCATCGTTCATAGAGGGCTTATATGGGATGCCGATATCTGCCCAAGCGTTTTTCACCTGCTCATGAAGTGGGTAATGGCGATCTGCTGAAGACTCTGTTTTGATAGGTCCATAAAACCCGTGGGTTTCTGGGTTTCCGTTAGGGTCATGGTAAGTCTCGACCTTTCGAAAGTAGGGCAGTAACCCGGAATAGCTCCATCTAGGGTCGTCCACCAGTTCTGCCCATTTGTCATAGTTCTCTTTGTCTCCGCGTGTCCAAACACCTGTTTTATCCAGTCGGCTCTTGATCGTATGAAATGGAGAATATCCGTACCTGCGTTGGTAACAGATCCTCCACCCAGGGCTCTACCGGCGTGATTCAACAGAACTCGATCGTTCACATGTCTTTGAGGTACTGTGTTGTACGCCCAATCGAGATCCGAACCCAGCAGACTTAGCCATTGCGAGCCGTCGAGCACGTCCTCTCTATCACTGACATCTGCTCCGGCTTCAATTATCAAGATTGATAGAGACGGGCTTCCTTGTTGCAGGCGCGAGGCAAGGGCTGATCCGGCCAGACCACCGCCGACAATAATGAAGTCGAAAATTTCGGCAGACATTTTTTCCTTCTTATAATTAATAGCCTTCAGTACCTAGATGATTTTTTTTTTGGAAAATTGCCTAGCAGACTAGTGTTATGGTGGACTCTCTTGGTTGTTATTCATGTCGGGATCCCAGATGAAATTATGCGTGGTTTCTGCACGCGCAACACTGACTCCACACCGGTTCTGTTAATAGGGCAATTTGAAACCCCGCTCAGTGTAGCGATATGCTCTACCTATCGTAATAGTATCTGAAACGAATCTCTATCTGGGCAGTGATACGCATCAATGCATTTATTTTCGATTTTGAGTAATTTTGGTGGCGGGTTTGTGGTGCAGGGAACTAGGAGTGAGAGCACATTATCAATCACATTCGGATTACTGTCATGATAGTCACTGGAGAAAACCATGCCTGATATAGAGCCTAGTCCCTTTTCTCCGCTGCTCGTGTTGCGAGTGAGTTTGTGGGAAACAAAGTCCGACCGACTGGCGACGAAGCCACCATCAGCTTCTTATGCCATGACTCAATAAGCCTGCAAGATGATGGATGGTTGCAAAGCCAAGGAAATGATTCGCAAGCATTAACCTAACTTTAACTGTAAAAGCTCCCGTAACGGTTTGTGGGACTGTAGCCCTAACATGCAGTTCATTTATTGTCAATTAGGATGATTTGTCCGCGAATCAACTAAGATCTTCACCAACTGAAACTTATTCCAACTTTGTAATTCATTCACGACAGAAATGTTGTTCAGCCTCTGCATTTACACGTGGATATAGGAAAACCTATTATTAATAGGAAAAAAAACCCACACCGAGACTTCTCTCATGTAATCCTATCAAAGTTGCAGCCCTCATGGATCGTCGAATATGATCTAAAAGGGTTGAGCTTTTTCATCATGGATTACCAAAGTAGTATGTCAAAAGGTACTTACGCAATTTTCCCAGATTTAATCAGTATCGTAATAAAAGCCGCAAGCCCGGTGACACATACTCTCTTAATCACAATAAGGAGCACAACCATCACTGCCAGGGCAACACAAGCAATAATCCCAATCACATTCACAGCCCCTTTCGATTTCACATGGACCGGGAGTAGGGCCACCAGAGCTAGTGGTAGAAGTCTATGTTTGCCACCTCTGTCAACCACCTGTATTCACTCCACCTCAGCGAAAGGCGCTCACCACAGTAGAATTGGCAGTAACAGTAACAGTAGCAGTAAAAGGATTGTGCGTATTCAGCGCCGCTGTCGTGCTGGCCAAAACAGCACAGATAAAGATAAAAGGGCGCATTTTGTAAATATTAAAAAAGGATGGTTCATAAAAATACGTATGGTCCAGGGAAGTAGCAAAAAGAGAACAACGGTTTGAAAATGTTTTAAGTTCGAAAATAGATGCTTCCACCTTTTAACCTAATCTCTCTTTTGGCCCACTCTCTAGGCAGTCCTTCCAATAGTACAGCTTTACGGAATTTTATAATTACACGCTATAAAAACACTGCTTATTTGTTTTTTAAAGAAAAAAGACAATGTCATACCATACGACAAGTAATCGCAACCAGTCATATCTGTCCGCCCTGACGATCACCACGTATTGACAGGCCCACGAAGTCATCAGCCGCAATGCGACCAGACGAACGAAAAATACCTTTATCTCCGTTAGATGTAGCGAATAAGAAATCAGGACACGGATTTGGCGTTGGGAGCCTTGAGATAAGTGATCGACAACCTGCCGATTGACATGGGCTGTTATGCTATCCGATTCGCCCGCTATGGCGAGAATTGTGCGCGAATTGCACAATCTTCACATAATCAAACTGTTGCAACATTATCCAGAGCTTGCGATTTAGTTAAAGACCAAAAGACGGTTGACTCACCGCCCCTTTCGGGCCAATTTTTTTGAAGAAGACTGGGGGATTGTTTGCCGTCGAGTGTCGGGCCCTATGAAAGCAAATGGGTTATCGTGAAGTAGATAATTTCGTATAATTTTTTGCAGAAAACCTCGCTCGAAAGTCGCTCCATCCTTTCAGGGACCGAGTCACCATAAAGAAGATCTCTCAAATTTAGCCCCCAAACTACTCGTTTGCTGTAACTTAAATTAACAGGGCTGGTGGCGATGGCGTTGTCGGCGCCCAAAATAACTACCGGGAGAACGTGTCGATCAGGGTCTAATTAGATGTTTGGTGTTTATACACTGTGACATCGGGAGCATGGTTTGGAGTACTCCATAAGATTTAATAAGGAACCTTTTATGTGTCAAACTCAGAAGCTTACTCGGTGCTGAGGTCAAGTATAGGAATATGGGAAAGTAATGGGTTATATTCTCATACAAAATAAATGGCTTGAAGTCTCTGCTATCCTTGGAGAGTCCCCCCAGATGTCAAGTTTACAAAGACAATCTTTAGAGCGCCGCCATCACCACATTATGTTGCATGCTGCAAGCAACCTCGTGTGAGGGGTAGGTGATCTGTCAGCTGCGGGTACCCTTCAATTGATCAATTAATATAGGCTAAGAAGAGTTACAGTTACAGGAATCCTTGAAACCAGTATTCAAATGTTTCCAGGACAGGGCCTTAATTCGACCTTATATTGTAAATGATTTTATGGTTATGAATTCACACATGGACATTTTATTTTCACATTCTATACATGTGCTGATTAGATACAATATTGAAAGGAAAACTGCTAAAAATGCCCATCTGTTTGAAATAAAATCCCTTTATCATCAATATCTATATTCATCCCTTGACAGGAGAGTTGTTTACTTGCTAATCCGTATTTTATAAGCCCTTGAAGGCCAGAAAAGAAATCTTAAACCACACATTTAAACGACACGAATCGAACATTCCTTTCCGGATCAAGCGTTGCTTTCGGCTTTCAAGTCCTCTTCCACCTGGCTTTTGACAATCTCTCTGACTTTCTCCCAAGAGTTTTCTACTGTCGTCACACGAGTCTCCTTCTGCGCGAGGGCCTTGAACTCATCAGGAAGAACCTGCTCCTCAAAGTTGAATCCGGCCTCGTTCTTCAAGGCCAACTCGACGACGTCTGAGAATTTCGCCGGGTGGGCAGTTGAAAGCGAGATGTGATGTGTTTGAGGGCCAGTGCGAGCAAGTGACCGTTTTGCAACGGTAACTCCAACGGCAGAGTGCGGGTCGAGGACGTATTTATTCTGCTGGTAGCAGGACTTGATGGTCTCTACAGTTTCGGGATTGCTCACGCGGTCGCTCTCGAATGTCAATCGACCGTTCTCCAAAATATCCTTGTGCACGGGTCCAAAGCCGCCGGTTGTTTTTAGCGACTGGTACCAAGCCAAGACTTCTTGACCAGCCTGCTTTTTGTTAAACTGGTCATTCATGCCAAGCGTTGCCGCATATTCTATAGCTGGTAAGTATAGTACGGCATCGAAAAAAGAGTAACAATTTTATACTATACCTTTGGCTAGGAACCACATCAGCCTTTCAAAATTGCTAGAGACAAGAATATCCATTGCCGGGCTATATGTCTCCTTGCAAGCGTCAACTGTCACGTTGCCATTGGCTTTTGTCTCTTGAACAGGGTTCTTCTCGTATCGACCAGTTGTCCAGAATCGATGTAGTATATCATTCCTTTGGCAGAGTCAGCAATTTTCTTTCAAAACATCTCTAATCTTGATTCGAGATTGTCCCTTCCTCCAAACTAGTAAATGGGGTTTCGGGGCATCAAGAGATTCGTAAAGAACGAGTTTTCGGGCTCTGGCTACTTACTCATTGGTGGCAACTATGAAAGGAATGGATTAGTACATATTGCTTTTTGAAACCTAAAGAGTTGAATAAACGCGTACCGACTAATTTGTCCGCTGGCAGGCCCATCTTGGTTGCAAAATAACCCGCGAGGATGTTCCCGAAATTTCCGGTGGGAGTGACGAATCTGACTTTGTCTCCCAGTTTGAACGAAGGTGATTTTCGGACAAGCGAGAAGTAAGCATAGAAGTAAAACGTTATCTGACTAGTTAGTCTCGCAATGTTAATTGAGTTGACAGCGCCGAGTTTCAATGTCTGATTTGTATCAGAGTCGCCAAACAGAGCCTTGACAATGTCCTATTGCAATGTTAACTTTGGGTCCCACTTTTCCAAAGATAACCGGTCCCTACTTGACAATCATCGAATGTTCCCGTCACGGCAAGGTTGTGAACATTCCTGTCTGTACAGGTTGTCATCTGTGCCTCCTGGATGGGGCTGATACGGCCCTTGGGATGTAATATAAACACTGAGACATCCTTCTTGCCTCGAAGACCCTCGATCGCGGCGGAGCCGGTCTATATCCAAGTTAGAAAATTCGTCAATTCCAATAAAAAGTACAACAAATGTCTGCCCGAGTTACGAAGGCTTGGGTGAAAAAGCCAATGTTTCATAAGGGAAACTCACATCACCGCTCGTGGCACCGACGACCGTTAGATGATGCCTGTCTGCCAGATTGTTAGTCCAGCCAACTAACTATATTTCCACCACCAAGGTGTGGCTTTCAAAGGTATATATGGTCCTACCCTTTCCTTCTTTTCCTTGGTTCTTTCGCACGAGAAAATATTCGAAAAGATTTCCCAGAAATTGTAAGGCGCCTAATCTTGTGTCAGCCCAAGCCAAGAAGTCGAATTCGCTCGAAAAAACGCACAGTCCTTAAAAGAGTAGCTCGGGCCATGGAATAGCTCAAGGAGATATAGGTTGTCGTCCTGAAGATGTACCAAAGGTGTAACGTCCCCCTCACGAAACGTGGAGTAACTTCGGTCAATGAGGGCTTTCAGGTCGTCGGAGGGGATCTCGGAGGTCGATATATACAGGCTGAAGATCTTGAAAGCCAGCTCCTTGTAGGAGAGGTCTTTCCAGCTCATCTGAAAGGCATTAGCTCGCTATTGTTGCATAGGTGTTGAAACTCGAAATGACCGGTCCGGTATCGGGCAAGTGGCATTTATTCAATGTTCCATGATGGAGGTTCTGTAACGTACCCAGTCGGCTGCAATTGGGATTTCATGGGGCAAGAAAAGACCACCGTCCGCAGCGAGTCCCTTCAACACCGCATTCTCGAACGAGAGCTTGAATCACATCAGCAAGTAGTCAATGCGCCGCACATTTCTCGGAGCCTCACGTCATAGTCACCGCCCCTCGTAGAAAGATATTTCTGCGACTCGGTCGGAGTCGCACCCGCCAAGTTATTATTCGCCATGATGCTGCAATTGCTGGGCTGATCTGTGATTCTTTGCGGACAGCTTATGCATCGTTCAGGTTGGAAATTTTTGCCCCTCGGAGGGGTGAGTGAC
>JBCLNQ010000137.1:0-16954 GCA_039119965.1 Talaromyces sp. DC2 | reverse complement strand
TAGATACTATCTTTATAGATATTATAAAGGCTTTTAACTATATTAACCCTTATAAACTAGAAGAGACTATAGAGACTATAGATCTAGATAATGATTTTATAAGATAAACTCTATCCTTTCTTATATATAGATAGATAAGCTTAATAATTAATAGTTATAGAATTTTAGAATATCTTATTAATTTAAGATTATTATAGAGTTTATTAGTTTTTTTAATTCTATTTCTTATCTATATTTAGAGAATATTTTAAGTTATAAAGTACTAGATTTTAGAGATAAAGATCCTATTCTATACTAATAATATAGGCCTAACAGCCTAGGGAAATTTAATCTTAGAGATCTATATATAGCTAGAAATAGTAGCTAGAGCCACTATTAAATAAAGATATACTAATAATATTTAATTTAACTCTAAGAAGACTAAGGCCATTCTATTCTCTAAAATCTATAGTTAAAAGCTTAAAGAACAAATCTAGTAGGCTAAAATATAGATTAAGAAAACTTTAATATCTTTCTCTTTAAAAACTATCTAATAATTAAAAATCTTATTAGACTTAAAACTTATTTTAAAAGTCTATTATAAATATTACTTATAAAAAGATTAAAATACTAAGAAATAAATATAAGCACTATATAAAGTCTAAAAACTATCTCTTAATTTAATATAGTAAATCTAGAAAGCTACTATCTAGATAATAATACTTTATAAAGTAAAGCTTTAGTAGTAAAGATAGAAAGATTAGCTCTAGGATATATAAAGCTTAATTAATAATTAAATTTAGATAATTATAGATATACTCTATACTATCTCTATAAGGTCATTTATAAAAGAAGCAATTTTAAAATTTATAGAAGTTTTACTAGATACTAAGTAATAGTATTATATATTTAGATTTCTTAGGCTTCTCTTAGAATATCTAGTAATAAAAATACTCTTTATAATTTTTAAAAAAAAGAATATTTATATATAGCCTAAAGAATAATTACTAGAGGACTAAGTCTAGATAATATTAATCTATTAAGATCTTTAGATATTAAGTATAGATCTAATCTATAAATTATAAGAAATTATAATAATAAATCTATTTAGAAGCTTTAAATATACTATAAATAATAATAGAAAATCTATACTATTAATCTTTAAGATAGATAATCTAGAAATAACTATAGAGATAGCTTAAAATCTTTTAAATAATATAAAAATTTAAGATCTATATTTAGATAGTTCTAAGCTTAATAACTAGAAAGTAAATATTATAATAACCTATAAATTACTAATTAGTCTATAGAAGGTATAGCTTATATCTCTAGATATAAATTTTAAAATTTTTAATATAGAGTTAGTAGAAATAGTTAAAATTCTAGAATAAATACTGATAGTAAAATTTATAAAATTAATTAGAATATTTTTAGATACTTAAATTATTATAAACTAGCTATAATATATTAATTTAGGCTTAGAGTAAGCCCTAATACTATAGATATATAATTTAGTTAGAGAACTATAGACTATAAGTAGTAATATTATTATTTATTAAGTATCTAGCTATAAGGATATTCTAAGTAATAAAAAAGCTAATAAAGCTACTAAGAAAGTTATAAGAAGATTTTTAACTAATAAATATTTAGATATTTCACTAGTATATACCTAGTAGGTCTATATTGAAGCCTATAAGGCCTTAATTACTAATTAGCTTACTAGAATATTAACATGATATTAAATAGGCCAAGCTTATAGACCTCTCTAAGGGTGAAAGCTGGACCTAGTAGTGGTTAGCACCTATAAGAGTCTGGCCTGGCGGTACTATCAGCTGAAGATTAACTATATTTCTATTGGGATCTATCTATACTGAATTAAGGCTTGAGACTCTCTAGTCTGTTTAGGGTGTTTTAGGGATACTGAAACAATGAAATATCTCTTTACTAGCTGCTAATAATAATGTCACTAGTGGGGTAAACTATATGCTACCCTGGCCAAAGAAGGGATAGAGATTCTAAAGGATAATGAGCAGGCCTCTGAAGTATATCTATTTTAGGACCCTAAAGCCACTAAAGTGTTATTAGTATTTATAGGAACTATTAGAGAGTAGGAAGATGGTAGACAGGTGGCAGAACAGGTCTATAGGTCTGACGAGTAGGGGATAGAGACCCTAGACGAGGGGGAGTGAGAGGGGGAGGGATAGTGGGGCTGGGTGGCCCACTACTATAGGCTACACCTGAACGTCTGGTAATAAGGAGGGGGTTGTGGGCTTGCCACCCACTATTAAGCCCCTAAATCGTCCTGCGCATATAAGCGACTTAGGGTGAGGAAAGCGCCAGATACCACGAACGCCAGGCTCCAATTAGGGGGTAGGGGCACTGGCTTATAAGGGGCAGCCCCTATAAGCCAGCCTACTCCATATATGAACCGCTGTCTGTCATAAACAATAGTTTGGGTATAGACGTTAAATATGATTAAATAATAATAATAATAATATAATTATTATTAGTTCTAATAAGGTTAAGTAAGAGTTTATTTATAGACTTTATAACTAATCTATCTTTAAATAGATTTTAAGAAGAAGTCTATAACTCTATATTAATTATTATTAATTAATTTATTAAACTAAATATCTTTATTTTTTATAAAAAGAGTATTAATATTAAAGAACTTATAAATATTATAATTAAAAAGATCTTTAATATTTATAGTTATTTAGATAATATTATTACTAATTAAGATTCTATTTTTATTAGTAATTTTTAATTAGAATTAATATTTTAATTTAATATAAAATAATATTTTAATATTACTTTTTATCTTTAAATAGATAGCTAAATAAAAAGATTTAATTAGATTTTAAAATATTATTTATACTATTATATAAACTAGTAATAGAATAATTAGATATTATATTTATTAATAATTTAATTTATTTATAATAACTCTAAATATATTAATATTAAAATTTTTTTATTTTAAAATCTAGTTAGCTTTAACTTAAAGATTTTTTTTAATAATATTATTAAATTTTTATTAGTATAGAGTATATAAAGCTATATTAAGAAATTAAAAGAAATAAGAATAGAGATTAAATTATATTTTAAATAAATAATAGCTATATAAATTATCTATTATAATAAATAATATTTTTTTAAGAAATATATTATTAATAATAAGATTTTATTTTTTATAAAAAATTTTAAGTCTTTTAGATTTAATAAAAAAATTAATTTAGTTTATAAAGGATTATTTTTAGTTATTAATAAGATTAGAAAATAAGTTTACTATTTTTGATTATTCTAAGATTAATAGTAGATTTATTCTATATTTTATATCTTTTTATTAAAATTATATTATAGAAGAGATAAGAAATAGATTAAGTACTAATTTTAGCTAGTAGTAATTAATAGAGAAGAAGAATAAAAAATTAAAATTATTATTAATTATTATTAATATTAAGAATATATAAAATATTTAATAAAATAGTTTAGATATTTTTTTTATAAAAATAAATAGTTATTAAAAGAAGAGCTTAGTAATATAGAAAAATTCTTTAAAAAATATTAGAAGTTAATAGCTTTTAAAATTTAAAAGAAAAAATAAAAGGATTTTTTTTTAATATATAGATTTTTTAATTCTTATATTAATAAATAACTTTTAATAGATTTCTATTTAGAATTTACTCTATTCTATTATATTTATATAGAAATTATTCTTTCTATCTAGATAAAGAATCTATTCTTTATAAATAAGGACTTAAAGAAGATTCTATCTAGATTTTTATTTAAAATCTAGAGATAGTTAAATTACTCTTTTTATTTTTCTTATAGAGGTTTAAATTTAATAAGAATTTTATAGAAATATTATAAACTAAGTAGAAAAGATATTTTATTTAATTATTATTTATATATAAATAAATAAAAAAAAAATATTAAAATTAAATTAAATTTTAGATAAAGAATATATTATAGAAATTAGAGAAGATTAAATAATACTATTATATAGATAAGGGCTAGAGATAATAGAGATAGTAGTTAAAGCTATAATATCTAAAAATTTATTTTATTTTTCTTTTAATATTAATTATATTTAATAGTATTAATTTTTACTTATTTAATAAGATACTAGTTAAAGTAATTAGTCTAAAATATTTTTAATTTATTTAAGATAGACTTTAATAATTATAATTTAGTCTATATTAGATAAACTACTAGAGATATAAGAGTAAATTTAGAAGAAAAATAAAGTTAGATCTTTATATATAGTATTCTTAATAATCTTAATCTATTTATTTTTTATCTTAAAAGTTTTAATAGAAATATTCTTATAGAAAATTTATTATATAATATAAAATATAGCTAATTATAACTCTAATATAGAATTATATTTTATATTTAAAATGATATAGTAATAGTATTTTTTATTTAATAACTAGTATATATAGAATAACTAATAAGTATTAAGATATTTTATATAGTAAAAATATAGATTGGCCTATTAAAGTATTAAATATTTATTTATTAAAAAGATAATATTAAAGAATATAATAAGATTATAATAAGTTTTTTAGTCTTTTAAAATAGTAATTAACTTAAATTATATACTTTAAAAGTAGTTAAAAGAGTTTTAGAAGAAAGATTATAGTATCTAAAAAAGTTAGACTTATTATTAAATAAAAGAAGGTTATTGAGTAGAGTATTTAAAATTAAAGTATTTAATATAGATATCTTAGTAGTAATCTATATATAATAAAGTATTTTAATAGCAGTCTTTATCTTAGTTATTATAAAGAGTATTACTTTCTTAATAATATTAGCTTTTTTAATATTTATTTAAGATAGGATTAAAGAAAGGTCTAAATATTTTTATATTTTAAATTACTTTTTTTATTTATATTTATTATCTTTATTCTTTCTTGAAAAATATAATTTATTTAATGAATATTAAATAGTAGATATTGTAGATAATGCTACTACTTATCCTAATTATTGAATAGATAGTGGTAATAAATAAAATTAGAGGGACTATAGGTAAGAAAAGCAACAGTGGTAGTAGTAAGAATAAGAAATATATTAAAGTTAGAGATAGAAATAGAAGTATAAATAGAAGTAGTAGAGACAGCTTCGCTATTAGTGAAGATAAGATAATGGTGTAGCTGGAGAAAGATCTACTGCTGGAATAGATTTAGTGGACTAAGATAGGAGAGTCTCTTAGATGGCAGGGCCTCCACACTAGGAGATTTGAATGAGTTAGATATTTTTAATGAGCATGAATACAGTCCAATGCAGCCCAATTATAGTATAGCTAATAATACTGAAGAAGAAACTACTAAGATGATATCTGCTATTAACGCTGATTAATTTTGTCCTGACACATTAATCAACCCAGGAATATTATTAGAAACTGTCTATCATACAGCAATAAACCAGTTAATAGCTGGACCAGTCAAACAGTACCCTCCACTAAACGAATATAGCGCAGATTCCATGGAGAATGGAGCACAGGAAGTTGTTGTAAAACTGAGCCTAGAAGATGATATAGAAAGCATTATTGATGACAACATTAGATTAAATTAATCTAGGCGAGGAGTTCCAGTTTCTTCTCCATTAAATCAGGATAATGATGATGTCTTAGTTGAAGAAAATGATATCCTTTTAGAGTTTCTATTAAGTGACTGGATTATAAATTATTAATTAATACTAGATCTGAGAAAGAAGTAAATAGCTGGTTAATAGCTATTGATGAAGACTGTACCATCTAAGCGATGGGCTGCAGAGAGGATCTATTTTGTAGAAGTTAATGTAGCCTTTACTGGATCACCTGTCTTTGCAAAAAATCGAAGCACGCAGTTGGATGTTGATCAGATTCTGGAGTCCACAGAATAGGAAAACTTCCAACTAGAACTCCTAACAGAAGAGCTGGTGGCATAATAGAGAGCGGACACGCTCTCCCAATTAGAAAATGGCCAGAGTACCTCACAGCCAGAGTTAATAGATCGCTAAGCCTTATCTAAGCTAGTTTCCTTATCAACTATATAAAATATTATTACCTAATTGTGTAAGTTATCAAGTTTAGAAGAGAATAATTATGAAACGATTCCAGAGACTGGTAAATCCCAATCTAAGTATCCTCTAAAGCACTATGCTGAAAGATAATCTATTGAAATAACAGCACCAGCAATTATGGAGTCAGTGCTAATCACAGACATATCTATGAAAAGAGATACCCCTTAAAGCCTTAGAGAGTCCCGCCAGGAATTGTCACTGGCATGGATAGCAGCTGGCAAAGCACAGCAGCAACAGAAAGAAATGACACAAACAGAAAGCGCTTAGTGATTGGTAGAGGAATCTGAAGATAGTTTTACTAGAATTAGGGCTGTAGGTAAACTTCTTTAGTGACAAAGATAATAATAATGAAGACTATAACTCCCTTAATGAAGACTGATCTTTAGAGCTGTCCTCTAGACTAGCTGACCTAGCATATAATGAGAATAATATAGTTTCTTTAACTTATCCTATTAATAAGACTAAATAAAAATATTCTACTCTAATAGTTTACTATACTTTATATTAATAGTTCTTTTTTAAAGATTAGTAAAAATCTACTAGATATGATATTTAAATTAATATTAATAACTTAGCTTTAGATAATTATAATATGTTTATTTATTAGCTGCCTCTAAAGATCTCTACCATTAATCTGATACCTAAAAATAAGATAGGAGACTTTAGTCTTTATATTTATGATGACTGTAATAATAATTATAAAAGAAATATAATTAATTAGATTTAATAATAATAGTTATCTAATATACTAATTTTTTATAAAAAATTTAATTATATTATTATTTTTTAGGTTTAGATAGAACTTTGATGGAGTAAGAGAACTAAAGTTAATCTTAGTAAATTAGATCTCTTATAGATAGAGTAGGAAGCTTATTATTTTATTAAATATTATTATATAAATCTTTAAGATATATATATATATTTAATAATCTTAATAGAGTGTTTTTAGTTAGCTTAGGATAATAGGAGTAACTTAATCTTTATAATTTTTTCTAAAAATAGAGAGGTCTTAGATATAATAAAGTAGATTATTGTAAAATTTATTAACTAAAATATAAGCTAATAGATCTTGTTATAGATATAGTTTTCTTAATCATGTAAGCCTCATGGTCTAGCCAGGCAGGGGGAGATGGCTCCATGGCTTGCTGGGCTGCATGGCTTGCCGTGGCATCGGTCGGTAGCCATCTGGCTGGATGTGTTGAATATCCCGGTGGCTGTGCGTGTGGGTGTGGCTGACAATATAGCGATGTGGGTCTGTGCATATGTGTGTATATATATATAAGCAGTCAGTCCACCCCTCCTAAGATAGAATAACAATGAATAACATACCTATCACTTTAACAAGAATATCAGATCACTCATTTTATCGAGCCTTGTGGTCCGATTTAACAGCTGGAGGTAAACAAAGCACTTGGTCATTGCTCGGGAAAACTGGAGATAGACCGCTGCTTTGATTGGATCAAAGCTTATCATGGCTCCTCCAGAAAGCTTAGTCATTGCCCTGTACTGGTTCGTTCCCAAGCTATTTTAAGCCATCCCAAACTATAGACTTCATACCATATCTTTAGGGGTTTATTCGTAGCTTTAGGTCCTACATAATCACAGTGGATTATCGACTTTTGCTCCCGCTGCCAAACAGAGAGCTTAGTCATTGCCATGGTTGGGTTAGCTACTGATTTCTAGCATCAGCCTGTATTCTCTCCCATCATGGCCCAAGAATATGGAAAATTAGAAGGCGGTAAAGAACCGTCCTTGTGAATGGAAGAAAGATGGTCGACTTTGCAAGGCTATCGAGTTAACTGAGAATCTACACGAGACTTGGAACCTTATTTATCATGGCTAACTACCTGTATAATCCACTAGTTGGAGGCAAATACAGTCAACTATCAAATATGTTCAAATCTATTGAGATACATTGAATGGGGCCGTGATGACCACTAACCAAACAATTGAGCTTGGTTTGTGATACTCGAATCATTTGAATAAGACCAATGCGATAGCGTCGAATTGGACGACCAAGCTGTCCCGTTGTCTCCACCAGTTGTAGTAGTGATATTCGCAACAATTGGCCCATTAATTGGCCCTTCTTGTGGGAGCTCGGCGTACAGCTTCAATAATATACAACCGTCTCCAGTATTGTAAACATATCCTCCGCCATAACTAGTCGCGGCATCAGCATACTCATTCTCGCAGAAATAATCAGTCGACCAGGCATTGAGGCACAGATCGTACTGAAGGCTAGACCCGGCAAATGACCAAGACTCCTCGGTTCCACAGCCAGACTGGTCATGGGCCCAGCTCGCAGATACAATCACGCTGGGGTCACCGGAAAGCTCATCCACAAAACCATATGTATTGCCCGGATCCAGGACATAGTTGTTCCCGCAGAAGTTCTTGACGACCGTCTGTGCCTGATCCTGTGTAAAGGACGTGTAGCCCATATCGCTAGTAAAGCAGTAGGCACCGCCCGTGTTTATGTCTGTATTCGTTGGCCAGGCTATGGATGTGGTCGTGGTTGGGCTTCCACCACCACCGCCGCCGCCGCCGCCGCCTGTAGAGGTTGAAGTAGTGGTCGTAGTGGCCCCGGGTGTTGACCATATGTTGTCGCTTCCTAGATATGGCATCGGCGCCCCTGACACTGGAACCCAAGACACGATCGAAATAGTCGCTGTGCAAACTGCAAAAGTTGTCTCCGTCGTGGTCGTGGTACCGGCTGTTTGGCATGCGACCACAGTCGAGCATGCAGTCGTATAACAGTTGGAGGCATATGATGCATCATTATAGTTCGTGACTGAGCACGCAACTGCACAATCCGTGACTGTTGAGCTGGTAGCACATGTGGTGGTGGTCGAGCTTCCTTCACCATCCCCATCACCACCTCCACCTCCCGTATCACCGGCACTGCATCCTGGGCCAATACAGCGACCACCGCCTGCGCACCCTGGGCCAATACAGGGAAAGTCTCCTGGGGGAGGGGGTATATCGGGATCACAGTTTATAAGGCAAAGTCCGCCGATTCCTGATGATCCTTTAGTGGGTGTCGGAGAAGGCGACCCACTGACTACAGAAATCGAAACGCTACTGTACCCCGAGGGTGGTGGACCGGGAGGACCTGTACTGGAAGACTCTGAGGGATAGGGTCCCGGTGAATAGATGTAAGTAGTCCCAGGTAGAGTTGTTGAAGTTTGAGTGTGTGGTGGCTCAGTAAGTGGGAAAGGGGGCCCGACAATACTGCTTGTAGGGTATATGACAGTGGGAGTTGGGTCTAGCCAGTGTACGTTCCACACGTTAATGATATCTGTGGTGATAGGAGGTGGTGTAATGGTTGTGGTTGTAGTGCTGGTAACGTAGTAGCTTGTTGTCACTCCGTTTCCATCAGTCGATACGGATGGCCACGTATCTTGCACCACGATCGTCGTGGTAGGAACGATGATTGTCGTGGTACTGTTCAATGTCCAAGGGGGCAAAACGAACGTGCACGGAGGGAGACAAGCAATCGTAGGCGAAGGCATATGATAAATCTCCGGATCAATATAGACCACCCCAGAACCGTCTCCAATTTCAGTTCCGTTGTCAGCAAAACTTGCATTGAGATCTATTGCCCAGTCACACACTCCACCAAAACTGAGAGCCTGGGCTATGGCGCTCCGCTCGTCGTATGTTGTTGGCTTCATCCAGGAGACCCATTGCGTCGAGTCATACACAAGGATGTCACCAGCTACCGGAGTGAAGTACTCTTCGACCGTGCTGCTCCACTGGCTATCACTCATTATTTGATTAATCTCCCAGTTTGAGATATAACCTGCGGTATTGGTGCATGCACCAGGGAAAGCACCACTCTCAGGTCCAGTGTAGGTACACATCTCGTTGTAACAGCCAGCGGTAGACATCTGAAATGATCGTCCATACAAAGGCATCCCAACCATAATCATATTGGCAGGAACACCTGCTTTGGTTATCATGGAAAATGCTTGCTCGGTCTCCGTCAAATTGATCTGAGAGCGCAAACAGTTTCCATCAGGACATCCAGGGTCAGTCCATTGGTTTGAATAGTCCCATTGACCATGCAGGTCGTAAGTCATATAGACAATGAAATCAACAACCTTGCTCATCTCATATATAGGGAAGTTCTGCAGGTAGTAATATGAAGCCGGTGCAGTAATAGAGATGGAATACTCGCTCGGTAGTACTGCTCGAACCTCCTTGAGAAATTCGAGATAGTTGTTACCGTCCTCGGGACTGCCGCTGGGGATACCAGGAATGATAGACGGGCCAGGGTATTCCCAATCAAAATTGACCCCCTGCAGGTTGTTAGATTGAACGAAATCCGCGACGTTGGTGGCAAAAACGACTCGATTAGCAGACGTGACCCCTTGTCGGAATATTGGAAACGTTGATGGGTCTGTCGAAAACGTCCAACCGCCAAAGGACACAATTTTGTCGAACCCTTCGGTTGCTATGAATTCTTGAAACATATCAGCAGCTCCGTCAACGCTGACGGCATAGTCGTCCGTGATATTGGCGAAGGCAAAGTGAACGTGAGTGTAATGGTTTGGAATTTCGCCAGGCGTCATGTGAAGACATGATCTGCAGGTCAAAAATCAGTTGCCAGAAAGGGCCTTGAGACGGGAAACTCTCATGGTTGTTCTTGATACCTTTGATCATTAAAACTTTCAAAGTATCCCATCCGAGCGAAGCTTGCTGGAGGCGAAGATGCGACAATATCAGTCCCGCAGTTGGATATACATCCGTTGCTGGCAGGAGCTGCAGTCCCAGGTGCTCCAGTATCAGACAAACTAGGTGTGCAGAATTCCGATGTGATACCGCTAAATGAATACATTAGTTCTTTCATGGTGAGTAAGGCAGGATCGTGTTTGCAGTCAAATCATACCACTGTCCCCAGATATCGCAACAGGCTGGCAAACATAGATATTAGTTTTCTCATATCAGTTTGATTTAAGCCTGAGGCGAGTACTCACCATTTAGTGGGCAAGGATTCAAGCCAGGCCACTCAGTATAGTCGGAGGGAAAGACGGTATTGTTCACTTGTGGACCGCATACCGCGTTCTTATGAGTGACATAATCAGCTGAGCACTTGGGCTTCTGAGGACTGGGATAATGTCTTTCAACTTACTGCGACATTAGCTGGATATGGCGGGTTTCCAGAACTCAGACAAATTGACATCCCGATCAACAGGTCATTGCATCCCATCCATCCCCAGGTATTATTGTTAACATTCTGTGAAGACGTCAACATCGCTCGCAATAGACATTGCTACGTGCCTTCTCGAACATACCTCTATCACGGTGGCTTGCATCTGGTATGAAGCAGCAATTGCAGCGCACGTGTCTCCAGCCTGGACATTGTATGTGTAGCAAGTGCCATTCGAATACGGTTGAGGAGAGAAATCAGGCAACGAGCCAGAGGAGCAGCACACATATTGACCGGGCTGCAGGCCATTGCACATGCTTGAGCCTCCATTATAGCTTTCAAAATCATCCAGACTGATTCCACATGACTGTGAGAGAGACCAGCATGAGTCGCCTGACTGGACTTGAATATAGCTACATGTTGCTCGTTCCACAATTTCTGATCTCGTCGAAATTGCGCCATGTTTGCTGCCTGGTCCAACAGAAATAGCGTTTCCAGGGATCAAGTTGACCGAAACAAGCCCTAAATCGGCGTTTCGAGAGTCCCCGGTCATGCAAGAAGCAGAATGCCACGTCTGAAGTGTTGACTGGACTGCCGACAAGTTCCCAGAGGTATCATAGACTATACCTAAGGTTTGAGATCCTGTGGAGGAGTTTGATAATTGGCAAAGCTGTGCTGCTTCGCGCTCAAAGGTTCCTGAGCCGGTATGTTGAATAAATCTCTGAGCCACCTCCGACACAATGCTTGGATCTATCTGCTCTCCCAGATATATGCCTGCCACAACATCACCTGAACGGGCGAAGAGAGAGGTAGAAAATTTGGAATTTCCATGTATATATTCGGCCAACTGGCTGATGGCAGATGAGACAGATGGGAAATAACTGGAGGTAGATGTACCCCAGGAAGCGACGTCAATCTCAGCCTGAACCTTTGTAGGAGCACTGGCATTGAGAGCCAGAAACTGCCTCCTTTGCAATGGCGAACGGGAGCTCGTCACAGCCTGAGATGCAGTGCAGGCTCGATATAGTACATGGGTGTTGGGATTCGCAACAGCATTGTACAGGTTCATTTGAAAGATGGTGGTGTCGTTACATTTCTGCAGAGCATTTGCATCATGATAGTATTTCCATTGCGATGGGTCAGGTCCCGCAATGTTGCAAGGCTGTGGACAACGAGAAGTCTGCCAGTAGTCAATTGCAAGACCCGTACTCTGACTGAGCACAGGAGATGTGATTAAGTGAAGAAGCAGAAGGAGTGTTAGAGCTAGCCAAGGACTATCACCTATGAAAGACTTCATTTTGTGGGTGATGTTAGAATAGACAACAACTCAGATACGCCAGGTTGAGCACTGTATAAGAAGTAGCTCTAGAGGGCTAATGAAGACACACTCAAATATCATGTTACATGAACGCTTTGTGACCTCAAGGACTCGCACATTACCAACATATCTTGTAAGACAGTACGCGTACTACTAAGGTCTTTCTTCCCTCTAAATGAATTTAGACGCTAAAGCAGGCATATACAGCATACCTTAGGTCATATTCATGTTCACCGAGGTTACATTGAAGCTCACTGTGCATGTTTACCAACAGGAAAGTGGTAAGATGATAGGCCTGTAGAGGTTTAAGCTGGTTCAGGTCAAGACTAAAGCAGCTCACACCTTTAAATCTTCCAACTGACTCAAAACTTTGGCCCACCAATAGCATCTCAAGATACTTGATAGGACAAGATTCGCAAAACAAGAGAACTGTGCCACCGGAACGCGGCCTAGAAGATCCCGAACCAGAAATAATGGGTTACATTGTTGGTTTTGACTGCACCCGTAGGTAGATAGGATCCTTCGTAGTCAACAACAAATACAGACTGACACCTACCTTGGACCACCCCTGCGGCACCAGATGCACACGATACGAGGCAACTCCCTCCGGAGCAGCCCGCTCATGTCGCCTCTGCATCGTCTAAAGGCAGCTATTGACGCCAGGCTCGGCCGAGGCACCTGCGAGCGGATCGAGACGATCGACCCATTCATAGTGCCTCCCTAGTAGCAGTTACCAGAGACCACCATAAGCGAGAACCGAGAAGCGGCCTTACAAACATACAGCCAGGCAATCCCTAGCCTACAGTTCTTTATCAATAGCAGCAGCTTTAACAATAGAATTAGAGCCTTAGCGTACTCCCACCTAGGAAGTAACTGGGCATCAGTAGGCTCCAGTAAAATACACATACGAGGTATTTACCATCCTAAGACATCATTACAACTATGCAGGGGCTTAAAGAGCTACTAGTTATACTAATAATTAGGTGGCAATCTAGACCTGCAGCGCCCCATAGCGCTCCTCTAGCCAGTACATCTTGCGCCAGATTGCTATACACCTGGATTAGCTACAACTGGCTAACTAGCAGATTCACATCTAACGAATGCCCGGACATGAGGGAGTGCCAGATAATAAGATCGCAGACCATCTGGTAAAGCACGCGGCACAGGATACTGCAAGCCACACACGCCGTATAGTATGCTATTACGAACCACTATAAGACACCCCCGCGCCGCATATATGATAGATCCTCGGTTCTCTTAGTGGGACATTGTCCTTGTGATAGTATGTCAACACCTACACATAGTCTTTGCCACATAATAGAAATGTTAATAGCAGATAAGCAAGCACGGACGCCACCTATATGAAATTATTTATAGCGCTAGTAAAGAAGATACTAATCCAATATGTAAGGCTTGTTAGGGCTCAGTACTAGTCTAATCATAAACTGATAAATTGGCACTGCACAACTTTCTAACATCAGTTAAGAGAGTAGACTTACCACTATGCAAATATAGTATAGAGCCTTAGAATAGCACTCACATCTTAACTTAGTACTCCTAATTCTGCCAACTATACAGAGGTGCGCTTCAAAATTAGGACAGTGATGTCACGGACCTGGATCCGCCTTGTTCGTGATTGGCTCGTAGACGTTGGTGTGGTAAGTACTCTAAGTAGCTCACGACACAAGTTGGAAGAGGTCCTCTCGCGATACGTATATCTTGAGATAGGTTGCCTTGCTGACCTCGAGTAAATGATCAAGCTGAGTAACACCAAGTGGAATAGAATAATAGTAAGGTTGTAAGTCAAATAACTAGAACCGTAACGTCTTAGAGTAGTAACCTGGTGACTTTTGTTAAAGAGCTATGCTAGAGTAAATACATGTTAAGCGAGTGTCCTTATATACCCGAGGCCCAGTATACACTTGGGTATACACTTCCCGTCTCAGTGTATACTGGGTATACACTTCGGTATACAACCGAGTATACACTCTAGTATACACTTGCCAAGCCTGCCAGTGTATACTAATCACGTGATACTGTAATCCCGTGTCCTTAGTTTCTCAGGTCGTGCTTGTCCGTGGAAATGGTAGGCTGTGGTGTTAGCTGCTTTAACAGTCCTCCTTTCCCGTAATGGTCTAGCGCAAGGCTAGCGTCATGTATGTTGGCTTCGTAACAAGTGAGTTGTAAACGCTAATGAGTACTAGTAGCGTATTATTAAATATCAAGCCTTTTTAGCTAGTACTTTGATTTCTTAATAAATTACTAAGAAATCAAAAAAACCAGCTAAAAACATTAAAGAAAAATAAAAATCTATTTTAATAGTATATATTATTTTTAAGAAATAAAGTAATTTAATATTTATAATATTTATATATAAGCTATCTGTAACACCCTATACAGATGACATGAAGCTGGTGTTGATAATGGACACGTGACTCGGGGGCTAGTAATACCATATGACAGCCGAACTATAAGGTTCGGAGGATAAGGTCCGCCGAGTCAGTCACGTGACTCTAATAAGCTACCCCTAATCGAAGCTAGGAGGAAGAGAAAAACTTCAGCGAATAGCTACCCTACGAACCATACCCTATGATTCGTAACCCAACAATATAATCACGCTCTTCAAACCTTATCTTCACACTACCTTAGGAAGCTAAGGCCGCGCTGCGGCCTCAGGTATCCACCCGCCGATCCGCCGGCCATCACAATTACCTTCTATAATAATTATAATATAATGCTATATATCATAAAAATAGCTAATTCTTAGTGGTATCTACTAAATTGTCTCTATATGCCTTAATTTTGACGCGTATCTCTGTACAGTTAATTGGTCTGAGCTGAGACTATATGAGAATGTGATAGACGTGGAAGCATGAAGAGATCCATTTCTACTGGGTGGTTGGAAGTCCCTATCTATCTCGCTACTGGTCGGTGCGCTAAGCCTAATAGTGATGGGATCCTAACGGAATGGCCCAACCCTTGGGGCAAGCGAGAAATACAGCAATTTTTGGGATTCGCCAACTTCTACCGCGATCACATACCTAGCTTCATCACGCACGCTGCCCCACTATATGGCGCAGTGTCGCAGTTTACGTGGACCAATCGCGAAAATGCCACATTTCTTGGCCTGAAAATGAACATGATTGATTTGACCCCTCACAAAACAATGAAGTTACTAATGACCCACAAAACGATCAGAACCTAGCGAAGATCAAATGTTCCCGGTTCATAGTAAAGCCAAAGATAATCACCGAGGAGGAGAGTTATCTTAATGCACCATCCGGAGGACCGTATAGGATGGTATTTCTACGCCACCAATTTGCTGATTGAGCAGAACCGAGTACTTCCCCTTTGGCGAAGCGATATCGTATTTTGCGATGACACTCAACTCCTCTTCTAGTCAAACTGTTAGGCCCGTCGCTAGCAGAGCTAGTAGGCAACTGTGGTTTCCCTGGTCCGTAAAAGTAGATCAAGCGACTTTCCCAAAGATTGTTCAAGTCTAGTTCGTTCAAGTGACTGGCGTGGGTGGTCAGGTAGTCGAATATAGGTCCAAACATGCCTGTATGCAGATGAACCCACTCCATGCTGAGACCGCATAGCTGGCTGGCCTTTTGAAGGAATGTAAGAAGTGTAATCTCATCTGTGTATATCCCTTTCAATTGACAAAGCCGTAGTTGGCCGAAATGCGTTGAATGTACCACACGAGTGAGGAACTGCCTCTCGTCTATCTCTGCTTTGTCCAGTTTGATCTGACGTAGGTTGTACCAGTGTAATTCAAGCTTTTCCACTTGTTGACATAGTTCCAGAAGACGAGCAATATCGACAGTGTGACTTTGAGCAGCTGTGTGGTGTTTGCCAACAGAATCTTCCTCCACCATATGATGTGATAGGCTCAGTGAAAGAGACTTCAACTTCCCTAATGCACGAGACATTTGCAGAGTGTCTAGGACCCGGCCAATCTGATCGCAGGCCAGGCTACACCGATCAACAGTGCCAAACACATCAAACATTTCAACCGGCAAGGCACTTTCCGCAAGGGCCAACGATACTATTTGGAAAGTCTGTGCGGCGGTATGCCAGACTTGCTTCCAATCACGGACTTTTTCAACAGACACTAGCTCACTATTGCCATCACCATCCTCAACTTGAAACTGTACTAGTAAGGTAACAGATTGCAAGCCGGCATGCATCGAATTCAGCCGTAGATTGGTGAAAGCTTGTGCAAACAGCGTGATCAAAGACTGAATTTCAGTAGCTGGTGGTATGCCGACTACACCCACAATACGCAGGTTTCGTATCAGGCAACCCATTCGGTTTTCATGCGTAAGATGCACCAATTCTTGTATTTGCTCGATGGATGTCCATTTTAACGTCTTCGTCGAGAAATATTTCTGGAAGGCAGCGTTCTCGCGACACCTCGCGGCAAAGCCTCGTGA
>JBCLNQ010000136.1:0-56864 GCA_039119965.1 Talaromyces sp. DC2 | reverse complement strand
TATATTATTAAGAATCTAAATATATATATTAAAGGATTATAGTGTTATAAAGTAACTTTATAAAGTCTATATTATAATTATCTTTTATATAGATTATTTTAGTATTACTAAGATTTTTAATTTATTAAATTAAAGTATTTTTAGTTTAAAATAAATAGTATTAAAAAGTTAAATATATTTTTAACTTATATTATTCTAAGTATAAAACTTTTTTAATAATAAAATCTAGAAATCTAATTATTAAAAAAATAATTATTTAATATAATAATCTTTTTAAATTTTTCTAAGTTTATCTATTCTTTAAAACTATTTTTTAAAAAAAATATTAAACTAGTTAGTTTACTACTAAATTAATAAAATTAGAATATATTTAATTTTAATTTATATTATAAAGTTAATAATAAATTAATATTATTTTCTTTTTCTCTATCTTTAAAAAAATCTAAATATTAAAATAAAATATCTAAAAGACTGCTAACTCTAAATTTATATTTAATTTTAAAATTATAAGTTGAAAGAAACTAAATCTATCTAATCTATTTTATATTTAACTTTTTTATAAAAAAAAAGTATTTTAAATTATTATAGTTAATCTATATCTAAATTAAATATTTATTATTTTTAAAATAATACTATTATTTTTAAAAAGTAAATATAATTACTTTTAATTCTTAATTATATATTATTTAATAATATTCTATATTATTATATTTCTAGCTTAGAAAAATAATAGGATACTATATTATTTAATTCTTATTAAAAGCTAACTTAGAGCTAGATTATAAAAATATAACTTTTTTATTAATTTTTAAAATATCTATAATAATCTTTATTCTTTTATTAAAATTAAAATATTTAATCACTAAAAGATTTATAAAAACTTCTTTAAACTTATTAAAAATTTAAAAATCCCGCCGGGAAAATCAAAAATCGACTTTTTGAAAATCAACGCCTATTGACGGCTTCCAGGGCTTCTTCATGGCCCCAGGAACCCCCAAAATCGACAACACCCCCCTAGACCCAGGGGGGCAGACGCCAGGCCAGGTGGACCCTGTAGGGGCACCTGCAGGCACCACAGCAGGGGCAGCGCCGCCAGCGCCCCCTAAGGCCAGTATAAAGGTTCCCTAGAGCGAGGACTTCTTACCAAACCTAGAGATCAACCCTAAAGAGCTACTAGATCCTCTAAATAGCATATCTCTTCCCTAAGAAATATCTAAGGCTCCAAAGAAGAGACTACAAGATTATAGTCTAAACAATCTAAAAAAGACCTCTATAAAGTCCCTATTTAGCTTAAACTATAGAGACTTTAAATAAACCTTATTAGAATATCTTATAAATAGTAAAAATACTATTTCTACTAAAATAATTACTATAAGGACCTATATTACTCTTCTAATAAAAAACTTAAAACAGTAACTTATAAGCTAACTAAACACTATTAAAAACTAATTTTTAGCTTTAGAAATCTAAATAATTACTTAAAATACTTTAAAACTATCTCCTAAAATCTTTATTACCTAGAGAAGACCTTAGATCTTATAGTAACCACTACTATCCTAAGAAATAATATTCTTAAAGATTATATATAGGCTATCTACTTATCTAAATAGGGATACTAAGCCTATAGAGCATCATAAAGCCTTACTTTTAATATTAGAATCTCTTCTAAAGATAAAGTCTATAATATAGACTATAAAGAAACCTACTATAAAGCCTCAATAGACTGATATAGTAGCTAATAATACTTAGAACTAATAAATTATTATTAAAAAATATTCTTTCTTTTCTAATAAGCTCCCTAGAGTCCAGACAGATCTAGAAAGCCTAAAATTTATATATAGTACTACTAAAAAAAACTATAGATTTATTTTTAAATATAAAAATAGATATATAACCTCTAAAAAGTTTAAAGCTAATATTATCTTATAGCTTAACTATTATTTAGTCTAAATAGATTTCTTAAACTTTATTAAAGTAATTAATATTAACTATACTAAATTAAAAGTAATCTCAGCTCTATTAAATTAAAATAATATTATAAATATACTTCTCCTAATATATAAAGATTCTCTAATAGCTATCTATTACTAGATTAACTCTATAATTATCTTAATAAAACTAGACTAACAATAATATAAAATTAAAATATATATAATATTAATGACCTATTATAGTATCTTAAGATTAGACCTAGTCTAAAAAGAAATTAAATTAAAGAAGATCTATATCTTAATATAAAACTCTATATAGATTAAACCTCTAGAAACTATCCAGGTCACTAACTAACACTTCTTCACTATTATTATAATAGTAGAAAATCTAAATAATACTTATAAACTTTTAATCTAGAATATATATTTTAAAGAGAATAAATATTCTACTACTTCTTATTATAAAATTAATAAAGACTTAGTATATCTCTAATACTATAGTATTAGCTACTAGTCCTATAGATGCTATAACATCTAATCTCTACTATATATAGTATGTGCTAAGACCTATAAGACCTAAGAGCATATCTATAATATTCTAGACTGTAAAATCTTAATAAACTATTTATATCTATATATATCTACTAAATATAGTAACTATAGAAAGAAATATTAAACTAATTCTCTAAGATATTCTAAGTTTAAGAAAGCCTATAAATAAATAGCTCTATAAAAAATTCTTAACTATTTAGATAGTTATATTATTATCTCTCTAAGAATTAAAATTTAAAAAAACCTAATAGAACTTTTCTAAAGAGACTCTAGAAGCTTAAAAAGCCTTTTAAATCTTAGAATCTAAAGAGACTATAAATATTATAGATTAGGATATAGATTTTTTCTTTTCTCTATTTTATTTATCTTTATATTTATTATAAATACTAGGAGCTATAGATTTTATTAATATTGATTATTTAATATAACTATATCTATATATACTTTATAATCTTAAAAATTTTAAAAATAAAAATAGAATAATAAATAGATATTATATATCTATAAGAATTTTATATTTTTAATAACTTTTTTAATTTAAGCTATTTACTTTACTAGCTAAAAAAAAAGAAATAAGATTAATAGATACTTATAGCTATTTATAAAGATTTTATAAAGATTATTAGAATAGAAAACTATATAGATTTAGTAAATTATCTCTATATATAAATCTTAGATATTTAGAAGTTCTTTATAATTAATAGATAAGCTTCTTAGTATATCAAAATTATTAACTACTATAATATATAGATTAAAGCTAGTTACTAATAATAAAAAATATTTCTTAGATAATACTAGATAATTAAAAATACTAATTAAAATTTCTTTATAAAAAATAAATATCTATTAATAAATAATTTTAATATTTATAATATTATATAAAATCCTCTAACTATATATTAAGAGAATATTAAAATCTTAAAATAGTTTATAGATTAATACTTTCTATATATTAATAATCTATTAAAAGAAACTATTTATTATAAAAAATCTTTAAAGATATTAATTATTAACTTAATACTATTCTTTCTAATTCTAAAGTCTTTATAAGTCTAAAAGATTAATAAAGATAAAACTATTATATCAGACTATAAATTTATTATTCTAGTCTAAGAAATTTTAAAGGAACTCTTTTTAAAGAATATTTCTAATAAAGTTACTAGATAGTAAATAAAGACTTTATAAATTAATAAAAATACTATAAAATTAGTAACTAAAGTCTAGACTATAGAAGCTATAGATTATTTCTCTTTTAGTAACTAATATACTAAAATAAATTTTATTAAAAAAACTAATTAAATATAAAATACTCTAATTAATATATTTAATAGATATACTAAGATAATAAGACTCTATATATACTTTAAGTAGTAATAAAAATTAGAACTAAAATATATCTAAAGCTTATAAGCTGTAATCTATAAGTAGTAATAAATCTAGACTTATACTAATACTAAATATAAAAACTATTAAAATCTTTTACTATAAAGAGATAAAAGCTATTAAAAAGATATATTAGAAAAATTTTTTTAGAAAAAATCTAGAAAAAAATTTTAAAATTTTTAAAAATTTTTTTATTAATAATTTTAGAAGATCTTAAAGAGACTTTATAAATATTATCTATAAAGTTCTTTAATATAATAACCTTAACTAGTATTAGCTAGCTTTATATTATATTAAGTCTCTTAATAATTCTATTATATCAGTACTCTAAAGCCCTAACCTTAAGGCTCTCCCAACTATTATTCTAGCTGATAAAGAAACTCTAATCAGAAGTATAATGTTCTCTAATACCCTTTAAAGTATTCCTTCTAAAGAACTATCTAATAGACTAATCTATATACTAATAATATCTAAATAGATATATTAGGCTTTATTTAATTAAAATATAAAAAAAATTCTAGAGATAAATAAATTTAATTTTTAGATTTATTAACTGCTTTAGATACTAAACTTTTCTTAAATTATAAAAATAGCTAGATAATATTTCTATCTAAAAATATATTTAAAAGTCTAAAAAATTACTAAAGATATACTATTTTAAAAGTTAGATAAATCTAATTATATTTAAATAAAAATTTAAAAAATTATAAGTCTACTTAATTATCTAAATAAAATTATAGAAAAGTTAGTTATAAACCTTATAGCAGACTGATATAAGGCCTAGAGAATATTATATTCTAAGTAAATAGATTATAGATATAACTAGGAGATAATTAATATAGTAGTCTACTTTATATAAACAATATATAAAAAATAGACCTAGTAGTATCTAATAAATACTATCTTTATAGATATTATAAGAACTTTTAATTATATTAATCTTTATAAACTAAAAGAGATTATAAAGACTATAAATCTAGATAATAATTTTATAAAATAGACTCTATTTTTTTTTATATATAGATAGATAAGCCTAATAATTAATAATTATAAAATCTTAAAATATCTTATTAATTTAAAATTATTATAAAATTTATTAATTTTTTTAATTCTATTTTTTATTTATATTTAGAAGATATTTTAAACTATAGAATATTAGATTTTAAAGATAAAGACCTTATTCTATATTAATAATATAAATTTAATAGTCTAGAAAAACTCAGTTTTAGAGATCTGTATATAACTAGAAACAATAGCTAGAGCTATTATTAAATAGAGATATATTAATAATGTCTAATTTAATCTTAAGAAGACTAAGGCTACTCTATTCTCTAAGATTTATAGTTAGAAGCTTAAAGAATAAATCTGATAGACTAGGATATAGATTAGAGAGATCTTAGTATCTTTTTTTTTAGAAATTATTTAATAGTTAAAGATCTTATTAAATCTAAAATTTATTTTAAAAATTTACTATAAATATTACTTATAAAAAAATTAGAATATTAAGAAATAAATATAGATACTATATAAAGTTTAAAGATTATTTCTTAATCTAGTATAGTAAGTCTAGAAAGTTACTATCTAGATAATAGTACTTTATAAGATAGAGCTTTAATAATAAAGATAGAAAGATTAGCTTTAAGATATATAGAATCTAATTAATAACTAGATCTAAATAGTTATAGATATATTTTATACTATCTCTATAGAGCTATTTATAAGAAAAGTAATCTTAGAATCTATAAAAGTTTTACTAAATACTAAATAATAGTACTATATACTTAGACTTTTTAGGCTTTTCTTAGAGTATCTAGTAGTAAAAATACTCCTTATAATCTTTAAGAAAAGAAATATTTATATATAGTCTAAAGAATAATTATTAAAGGATTAAATTTAGATAATATTAATCTATTAAAACTTTTAGATATTAGATATAAGTCTAGTCTATAGATTATAAGAAATTATAATAATAAATCTATCTAAAAATTTTAAATATATTATAAGTAGTAGTAGAAAGTCTATATTATTAATTTTTAAAATAGATAATTTAAAAGTAGCTATAAAGGTAGTTTAAGATTTTTTAAATAGTATAGAGATTTAAGATCTATATTTAAATAGTTTTAGATTTAATAATTAAAAAATAAATACTATAATAATCTATAAATTATTAATTAATTTATAAAAGATATAGCTTATACTTCTAGATATAGATTTTAAAATCTTTAATATAGAGTTAGTAGAGATAGTTAAAATCTTAAAGTAAATATTAATAGTAAAGTTTATAGAATTAATTAGAATATTTTTAGATATTTAAACTATTATAAGCTGATTATAATATATTAATCTAGGTCTAGAGTAGATTCTAATACTATAAACATATAATCTAGCTAAAGAACTATAGACTATAGATAGTAGTATTATTATTTACTAGGTATTTAGTTATAAGGATATTCTAAGTAATAAAAAAACTAATAAAGCTATTAAAAAAGCTATAAAAAGATCTTTAACTAATAAATATTTAGATATCTTACTAGTATATATTTAGCAGGCTTATACTGAAGTCTATAGGGTTTTAACTGTTAATTAACTTATTAGAATACTAGTATAATATTAGATAGATTAAGCTTATAGACTTCTCTAAAAGTGAAAGCTAGACTTAATAGTGGTTAATATCTATAAAAGCCTGGCCTAATAGTATTACTAGCTGAAGACTAGCTATGTTCTTATCAAAGTCTATCTATACTAAATTAAGATTTAAGACTTTTTAGCCTATTTAGAGTGCTTTAGAGATATTAAAATAATAAAATATTTTCTTACTAGCTACTAGTAATAGTATTATTAGCAGGATAAGCTATATATTACTTTAATTAAAGAAGGGGTAGAGATTCTAAAAGATAGTGAATAGATCTTTAAAGTATATTTATTTTAGGATTTTAAAGTTATTAAAGTATTATTAGTGTTTATAAGGACTATTAGGGAGTAGAAAGATAATAGATAGATAGTAGAATAGATCTATAGGTCTGATGAGTAGAGGATAGAGGCCTTAGATGAGAGAGAGTAAGAGAGAGAGGGGTAGTGGGGCTGGGTGGCCTGCTACTATAGGCTATACCTGAATATCTAGTAATAAGGAGAGGGTTGTAAGCTTGCCATCTACTATTAAGCCTCTAAATCGTCCTGCGCATATAAGCGACTTGAGGTAAGGAAAGCATCAGATACTATAAATACCAGGCTCTAATTAGGGGGTAGGGGCACTGGCTTATAAGGGGCAGCCCCTATAAGCCAGCCTACTCCATATATGAACCGCTGTCTGTCATAAACAATAGTTTGGGTATAGACGTTAAATATGATTAAATAATAATAATAATAATAATAATATTAAAAATTTACCTTATCTCTAAGTTTAATATAAAATAATTATTTCTCTTTTTTAGTTTATCTTTAAATATCTCTAATAATAGTACTATTAGTATAAAAAAATTTCTTATAAACTTTCTAAAGAATCTAATAAAGTCTAAAAAGATTTAAATATTTTATATTAACTTAGATTTAAACTAGTTATAAATAACTTTAGTTCATTTAGTATTTATTAAGATATTATATTTATTAACTATATATTCTAGAAACTTAACTCTCTATTAATAAAAATTATACTTTAAAGCTTTTATAAAAAATTAGTATTCTTTAAATTATTATAAAACTTTTTTAATATAATTTATATATTCTTCTTTAAATTAAAAATAAATTAAGATATTATTAAGATAGATAATTATAAAGTTATTAATTAGTTCTTTTAAAATATTATAAATATAAAATTAAAAAGTTATTAAAATATTAATTAATTTAAATAATATAATAAAATATTTAAAATATCTATATTAAATTTAAAAAGCTATTTTCTATTTATCTTTATATTTAATTTTAATTTAATAATATATATTCTAAAGATTAATTTTAATAAAAAATTTAGATCTAACTAATTAATTTAATATCTTATTAATTTATAGTAATAAATAATAATTTTTAATTATAATCTTATTAAGACTATAATAATTAATATAAATATATAAAGAACTATCTACTTTCTTTATAAATAAAATAGATATATCTATTAGACTTATAGATTCTTAAATTTATTTTTTTTACTATATTTTTTTAAAATAGGTTTATAGATAATCTAATTCTATTATTAAATAAAGATAAAGAGAATTATAAGATAATCTCTTTACTTCTAATTAAAAATTAATCTTATAATTAATATTCTTAGAAGATAAAATTATAGTTTTTTTTTTAGAAAATACCTTCTTATAGTTTTTATAGATATTTAGAACTATTCTTTTCTTTAATTTAATAATTTTTATTATTATAAGACTAACTAGAAGAATTCTTACTAAAATTTTAAAGTATCTAAGATTCTTTAATTTAATCTTAGTAGATAACTTCTTACTTTTTTAAAAATATTACTCTTATATCTATTAAAAAAGAATTATAAAATTTTTCTTCTAGAGCTAGATCTTTTCTAAAATAATATTAAATTCTATTATATTAATAATATAGAATTATAAAATTTATAGTTTCTTTTCTTTTTTAATATTAATAATTATAATGTTAAAATTAAAAATTATAAAATAAAAAGTTATTTATCTATTAATAAATTTAATAGATTATTCTAGACTTTAAATTAATTCTTAATTAGCTTTAAAAAGAAGTTTATAGAATATAAAATTAATATCTATCTCTATATTAAATATAATAATAATATTAATTTTTATCTTAAAGATTTTTAATTTAATATAGATTAATATTATAAATTTCTTAGAATCTCTTCTCTTTTTAAGACTTACTATTATAGATAAATTTTATTTTATTAATTTCTTTTCTAATTTTTTTTCTTTACTTTTTAAGATAGTAATCTTTAAGATCTTAATAGAATTTTTATTCAGAATTATATTAAATCTATATATATTTATATAATAATTAGTTTAGTTATATTAATAATAAGTAATAGAAAATACTAGTTATTTTTTAAAAGTATCTTTCTATTATTTCTTATTATTAGTCTACTTATTTAAATCTTATAGATTTAAGTTCTATTTATACTTCTAACTAGATTTTAAATTAAAATTATTCTAATTTTTTTTAATAGTATTTCTATTATTATAATTATCTTAGAAAAAATTCTTATTTTTAAATTATTTTTTTATTTCTTTTTCTTATTTATCTATCTAATATAAGTATTAAATAATAATAATAAAATCTAAAAATTTTAAAAATAAAATTTTTATTTTAATAATATCTAAATAGATTCTTAATAATAACTTTATAAAAAAAATCTAATATTTAAAAGTATCTTTTAATAAAGAAATTCTAATACTTTTCTCCTAAATCTTTTTATATAAAATAGAAAACTAAGAGTAAAAAGTTTTAAAATCTTAATTATTTAATTATATTAACTTTATAAAAATTATTATAGTATTAATTCTATAATTCTAAAGAAATTCTATTTAATCTTTAAATTAAATTTAAAAATCCTAAAAAGTAAAGATTTATAAATTAATAAATTATTTCTTTTCATATTATTAGATATAGTAATCTTTATTTAATTAAGCTGCAATATATTAAACCTTATTAGCTTTATTTAGATAAGATTAAAGATAACTTATAATATTATTTTTAATATCTTTAATTTATTTTTTAAAATTCTAAATAGATTTTAAAAAAAAATATTCTAAATTTAATATCTTAATATTATAGCATTCTTTTTATATTTTATCTAAAAATTTAAAATAAAAATTTTAAAGAAGTATCTGTAATATTTTAACTAATATATTAATTTACTATATTAAAGGATTTTATAGATTTACACTTTTCTACTAAGATAGGATTATTAAGATTAATTTCTTATTATAAAAAGATCTAGATTAAATTAAGCTACTCTAAATAAATTTATTATTAATATTTAATTCTTCTTTAATTCTTTAAGTCTTAAAGATTTAAGAAGATCTTTATTTAAAAATAAATAAAATTATATTTTAAATAGTTATTATTATCTTAAAGTTAATTTAGTTTTTATAAAAAGCAAGATTATAATATAAAGTCTTTAGATATCTAAAAAAACTAATTAAAAGTATTAAGAGCCTACTAAGATTTAATTAAGAACTAAGGCAGTACTAAGTAGAAGTATAAAATCAAGAAGTATATCAGATTATAAAAATAATCTTACTTAAAGCCTCTATCCTTTAGGATAGAGTCTCAAGCTTATATAGATATAATCTATTTGCTATTTCTATTTCTCAATTAGATGTGTGTAGCAAGAGGAGGGGTAAATATGACACAGCATGAGGGGTAAAGCTTCAAGGTTGATATATCAAATAAGGTTATCCTGAACCGGCATGGATCATGCAGCTGGCCGGCAACCTGGCACATGGTTTCCAAGCCGGGGTCTCACATCTTATTAACTTTATAATAGAGAATAATAAAATATCTATTTCTTTTAAAATATATATTTTAAATTAAAAATTTATAGATATTATCTAGATTTTTTATTATTATAATAATAGTAAAGAAATATTAATTAATAGTCTAGATAGTCTTTAAAGATTTAATCTATATAGAATTTTATATTAAAATATAAATTTTTTTTAATTTAATTTTTTTTTAAATTAAATCTAATTTTAAAATATTATAATAGATTATTAATATTATATATATTTTAATTTTATATTACTATTAATTTAATTCTATTAAAATAACTATAGAATTAATCTAATAGTAAATAGTTATTAGAAGATTTTTATATATTGAAAAAAGTATATTTATAATATTATTTTAATCTAATAAAGTTAAGATTATCTCTAATTTAATATAATTAATATTAATTATTTTAATAGTATAAAAAGTCTATTTAGATTAAATAATAATTAAGTTATAAAATAATATTAGTTTTAAATTTCTTAAAGATTATATATTTATTTTTATATCTAAAAATAAATTTATAATTTCTTTTAATAATACTATATATAGATTTTAGATTTTTTAAATCTATTTAAACTTTAAAAAGTTTATTAGAGAAGAAAAAATATCTTTTAATAATAATTTTTTAGTTTTAAATATTATTAATTACTATATTAGTCTACTAAGACTTTATAATAGATTTCTTTATAGCTTATATTATAAACTTATTCTTAAAAGAAATTCTAATATTAGAAATAAAACTTTATAATATTTTATAAATTTAATATTTTTATTTAGATAAATATATAGCTTATATATAATCTTTAAAAATATTATTTTTTAAAGTAATAATAATTACTATAAGATCTAAGATTTTTCTTAGATAATAAAGATTTTAAAGAGTAATTTTAAAGTATTTTAAATAATTATTTAGATTTTTAAAGCTAAAAATCAGCTTTTAATAGTATTTAGTTAGCTTATAAGTTATTACTTTAAATTTTTTATTAAAGAGTTAATATAGATCTTTATAGTGATTATTTTAGTAAAAATAGTATTTCTATTATTTATAAAATATTCTAATATAATTTATTTAAAGTTTTTATAGTTTAGACTAAATAGAAACTTTATAACTCTTTTTAGATTATTTAGGTTATAGTTTTATAATCTTTTCTTTAAGGCCTTGAATATTTTTTAAAAAGAAAATATACTACCTAGAGGATCTAATAGCTCTCTAAGATCAATCTCTAGGCTTAATAAAAAGTCCTTACTATAGAGAACTCTTATATTGGCCTTAGGGGGCGCTAGTGGCGCTACCTCTGCTATAGTGCCTGCAGGTGTCCCTAAGGGGCCTACCTGGCCTGACGCCTGCCCCCCTAGGTCTAGGGGAGTGTTGTCGATTTTGGGGGTTCCTGGGGCCATGAAGAAGCCCTGGAAGCCGTCAATAGGCGTTGATTTTCAAAAAGTCGATTTTTGATTTTCCCGGCAGGTTTATATTATTAATAACTATTATATTTAATAAAAATTTTAAATATTAATTATATTAATTAATTAATTTTATAAATAATTCTTAATTAATAATTTTTTACTATTATTTTAAAAATATTAAAATTCTCATTATAATAAGATTATTATTATTATTATTATTTAATCATATTTAACGTCTATACCCAAACTATTGTTTATGACAGACAGCGGTTCATATATGGAGTAGGCTGGCTTATAGGGGCTGCCCCTTATAAGCCAGTGCCCCTACCCCCTAATTGGAGCCTGGCGTTCGTGGTATCTGGCGCTTTCCTCGCCCCAGGTCGCTTATATGCGCAGGACGATTTGAGGGCTTAATAGTGGATGGCAAGCCCACGACCCCCTCCTTATTACCGGACGTTCGGGTGTAGCCTATAGTAGCGGGCCACCCAGCCCCACTACTATAATAAGATTAAACTCTATATAAATTAATATATAATTAGCTCTAAATTATTACTTTTAGTAATTTTAATAGTAAATTAAATATTTAATTAGACTTTAAAAAGTCTATATAAAATTAATTATAATAATAGTATTTTAGATCTTATAAATAATTATTTTTAAAAATAATAAAAACTATATATTATTAATATCTATAAAATTAATAAATAAAATAACTTTCTTATTAATCTTAATATATTCTAAAGCTATTTAGAATAAATAATATAAATTATTAATAAATCTTATAAAATAATATAATAATTTAGAAATCTAATTATAATAATTTATAAAATCTTTATTATTAAGATTTTTTTACTAACTATACTAGAACTATATAACGTAATCAGACACCGAGCCGGCACTGACATCAAGCCGGCACTTCCGCCCAAGAACGCGCTCTATATTGATTTCAAACCTTAATTTCTAAACTAAAATAATAATTATATACAAAAAATTAATTATTAGTATAATTAGAGCATTAAGGCCTTCTATACCTAAGAATATTATATTTACTACGCTAAAATTGACAGTATATAAATACTTACAAGACTGGCAGCTTAGGCTTAGCCAGAGCAGTAGTAATACTTTAAAATACCTTAATCTAACTTTATATAAGCGCCTAAGCTTCCTCTCTAATAATTTCTTATCTATATTCTATCTACTTTCTAGATTATCTATATTTTTGCTTCTTCTTCTTATATATAGCCTATAAATTATAAATTTCTTTCTCTAGAAATATAAAGTTATTTATAGTTATTTTATATACTTTAAATATCTAATTAATTATTTTACTAACTAAATCTAATAAACTTTCTATATATTAGCTTATATATCTCTTAATAATATTTAATTAGTGTTTAAATTAATATAAATTTTAAGATATTTATAAATAAAATAATTAAGTATTACTTAATTAACTTAAAGAAAAGATAGAAATTTTAAATTAAATAATAAACTATTAATAACGTAATCGGACACCGAGCGGCCACTCCCACCGAGCGGCCACTTCTACCCTGAAAAGCGTTCTATATGACTTTCGAATCTCAATTTCTAACCTAAAATAATAATTACATATAAAAAATTAATTACTAATACGATTAGAGTATCTAGTTATTTTATACTCTGTAATTCTATAACCACTGCACCAAAATTGATGTTGTACAGATGGTTAAGAGGCTGGAAGCTCTAGCTTAGTCAGAGTAGTAATATTAGGTTGAGATACCTCAATCTAACTTTATATAAGCGCCTAAGCCTTTTCTCTAGTAATTCCTTGTTTATAAGATATTTGCTTTTTAAATTGTCTATATTTTTATTTCTCCTTCTTATATATAGTCTAGAAATTATAAATTTCTTTCTCTAAAAGTATAAAGCTATTTATAGTTATCTCATATATCTTAGATATCTAATTAATTATCTTATTAACTAAACCTAGTAGACTTTCTATATATTAATTTATATATCTCTTAATTATACTTAATTAGTGCTTAAACTAATATAAATTTTAAGATATTTATAAGTAGAATAATTAAGTATTATTTAATTAATTTAAAAAGAATATAAAAATCTTAAGCTAGATAGTAAGTTATTAATAAATTTAATTTAAATTATATAGTACTAATCTAATTACTATAAAGTTATTCTAAATAGTTTTAACTTTATATACTATTATATAGATTTCTAAAAATATAGTAAAAAAGTTAATTTTATTAATATAATTAAATTTAAGTCTTATCTATTATTTAATAAACTATTTATATTTCTACTTTATAATTATAAAATAATTAATATTAAAAGACTATAAGAGATAAAAGAAATATAGAGATATATAAATTAAAATAATATTATTTTTAATATATATATAATTAAATTTTATAATTAAATAACTTTTATAGCTATTAAGAATTAGTATTTAATATTATTTTATTATATAGCTATTAATATAAGAAATAAAATAATTTTAAAGCTAATCTATACTAATTTTATCTATAGTTTATCTATTATTACTAATATTAATTTTTTAATTAATTAAAAGAATCTTAAATTAGTCTTTTTAAGAATATTTTATTACTTTAAAAATTATATATAAAGATAAAGCTTATTTAATAAAATTAATTACCTTAATTATAATTATCTATTCTTAATTATTAGACTATAATAGATATAATCTATTATATTAATTACTTTCAATAATAATCTTTATAATTATATAGAGTTCTATAACAAAATTAGTCTTATTAAAATTATAAATATCTTTTAGTAAAATACTATATTCTAATATAATCTCTTATATATAGTTAAAATATTCTTAAATTATCTTTAGATCTTTATATTTAGTATATTTATAGTTATATCTTTATAAAAAGTATAATTTAAGCTCTAAGCAATATTATATAAATCAATATATTTATTTCTTATTAATCTCTTAATTATTATATTAGGAAAGTAGAATATTAGCTATATTTTATATTATAAATAATTAAGAAGATAATCCTCACTTATCTAGATCTAGTATCCATTTAATAAGCAATTTCTCTTTAAATTCTAATAATTTATATCTATTAGCACATATTTAAAATCTTTACTGAATACTACTGAGTCTGCATCAAAGAGTTAATCACGGAATATTATAAATCTTTGAAGCTTGCCTAATATTAGAGATTTTTCAACTCTGTAAATCGGAAATAACTAATAATATTCAACCCTCTTACTTTACCAAATTTTTTAAGTTTTTATTGCGAATTGGTGGTATATTAACACGTTAAAATTGTAAAATAAATACAAAGTACGCAGTTTAGGAAGAAAGTGGCCACTCGGTGGGAGTGGCCGCTCGGTGTCCGATTACGTTAGATTTAATTTAGATTATATAATACTAATCTAGTTATTATAAAATTATTTTAAATAATATTAGCTTTATATACTATTATATAGATCTTTAAAAATATAATAAAAAAGTTAATTTTATTAATATAATTAAATCTAAATTTTATTTATTATTTAATAAATTATCTATATTTCTACTTTATAATTATAAAATAGCTAATATTAAAAGGCTATAAAAGATAAAAAAAATATAAAGATATATAGACTAAAATAATATTATTTTTAATATATATATAGTTAAATTTTATAATTAAATAGCTTCTATAATTATTAAGAATTAATATTTAATATTATCTTATTATATAGCTATTTATATAAAAAATAAAGTAATTTTAAAGCTAATCTATATTAATCTTATTAGTTATCTATCTATTATTATTAATATTAATTTTCTAATTAATTAGAAAAATCTTAAACTAATCTTTTTAAAAATATTTTATTACTTTAAAAATTATATATAAAGATAAAATCTATCTAATAAAATTAATTATTTTAATTATAATTATTTATTTTTAATTACTAGATTATAATAGATATAATCTACTATATTAATTACTTTTAATAATAATCTTTATAATTATATAGAATTTTATAATAAAGTTAATCTTATTAAAGTTATAAATATCTTTTAATAAGATATTATATTTTAATATAGCTTCTTATATATAGTTAAAATATTCTTAAATTATTTTTAAATCTTTATATTTAATATATTTATAGTTATATCTTTAAAAGAATTATAATTTAAACTTTAAATAATATTATATAAATTAATATATCTATCTTTTACTAATCTCTTAATTATTATATTAAAAAAGTAAAATATTAACTATATCTTATATTATAAATAGTTAAAAAGATAATTCTTACTTATCTAGATTTAATATCTATTTAATAAATAAATTCTTTTTAAATTTAATTAATTTATAACTATTAACATATATTTAAGATTTTTATTAAGTACTTTTTAGTTAATCTTATAAAGTTATTTAAGAAATATTATAAATCTTTGCTGCTTATCTAATATTAGGAATTTTTTTATTCTATAAATTAGAAATAGCTAGTAAGATTTAGCCTTTTTATTTCTAAGAACTTTTATGATTTTTATTGCGAATTGGTGGCATATTGACGCGTTGAAATATATGGAATTGTTATGGAACGCGTTCTCGGGCGGAAGTGCCGGCTCGATGTCAGTGCCGGCTCGGTGTCCGATTACGTTATATAGTAAATATAGATTAGACTAAAATTAATATTTAATAATAAAGAGCTAAAATTTTTAAAATAATAATAGAATTTTTATTTAATAATATTAAGATATTTATTAATATAAAGATAAATTTAAAATTAATTAATAGTATAATCTACTAATAAAATAGACTAAAAAAATATATAGAAGTACTTTTTTAAAAATTAGATATAAATAGTAAAAAAATTATTATAAAAATTAATATATAATTTCTAAATAATTAAAATATTAAATTTTTATAATTTTTTCTTATTAAAAAGATATATCTAAACTTTATTATAAAATTTTTAATAATTAGTTTATAATATCTTAAATATAAATTAATATTAATTTATTAATTTATTAAAATTTAAAAAATCTATAAAAGAAAATTATAAACTTATTAAATTTTATATTAAAATTAAATATATATTTATTTATAGGCTTTAAAAGAATTTTCTTTAGCTAAATTAGATATAGAATTTAAATTTTTATATATTAAATTAATATTAAAATTTAAAAATTTATAAAGATTAAAAATAAGATTAAATTTATCTTTAAATAAGTTTTTAATAATATTCTATTATTAATATATATTTTTAATAGCTATTAACTAGTTTAAATTAAAATCTAAAATAATAATTTAATATTATTTTTAAACTTATTATAAAGCTTAGTAATTTCTAGACTTTTTATATATAATTTTATAATTAAATTTTTAATTTAAAAATATTAAAATTTTATTAAATTTTATATCTATTAAATCTTTTTATTTATATATAGTTTTTTTTAAAAAACTAAATAATAGACTTAGTAAATTTTTTTAGATTCTTTAATACTATAGTATATTTATAGTTATTAATATTTTTATTATATAATATAATAAAGTAGATATATAAAGTTTCTTTAATAATAATTTTTAAATTTTATTTTATTTTTTTAGTTATTAAAATTACTATAATAGTTATTTCTACTAGAGTAAAATTTCTAAAAATTAATATACTAAACTAGAACTAAGACTAGATAATCTCTAGATAAAATTAAAACTTATAGATATACTATTAGTATATCTATTAAAGTTTAATAATCTAAATAAAATATTTTTATATAAATATAAAGTATTTAATATTCTATTTTTTAATTAAATATTTAATATAGTTATTTTCTATATAATAGCTAATATATTTAATATATTACTTATTTTACTAATTTAAGTATTTCTTTATATTATAGATCTTTATATAATATATAGTAGACTAATTATTTATAATATTTTATAATATAATTATATAACTAATATTAAAAGTATTACTTTAAAAAGATATTTTTATTATAAATTTAATAGATATATATTACTTACTCTTAATAATAAAATTTTAAAAAATAATAAAATTAATAATCTATTTATTATTAAAGATAATAATAAATTAACTTTTTAAAATTTTTAACTTTTTAAATTTATATTTTAAAAATAATTATTTAATATAAATAATATTATTAAATAGTATTAAAAGCTAAATAAAAATAATAATATTAAATATTTAAAAATTAATCTTAAATTAAAACTATTTTAGATTAATTTAGATATTAACTTTTTAAAGAATTATTCTCTAGATATATCTATAAATTATAATATATTTTTTAAAGATTTTATATTATATAGATTTATATATTATCTAATCTATATTATTTGTAAAGTTATAAAGTAAAATTATATTTTTACTATTTAGAATCTATATAATAGTAAAATAAATTATAATTATAGACTCTTAAATCTATTAAATAATCTAATTAATTTATTTTAAAACTTTATTAAAATATCTATATATAAAATTAATTAAACTAAAATTAATATATTCTAAATAGATTTTTATCTTTTTAAATAAAAAATAAAATTTTTAAATTATTAAAGCTACTAAATATATTTTAATTTAAAATTATTAATAAATATAAAAAGATTTATTATTTTTAAATATATATATAGAATTTTAAATTAATAAAAAAAATTATATATATAAAATTTATAGAATTTTTTAAAATATATAAATTTAGAAAAGTTTAAGATATAAATAATTTTAATTAAATAATTAATATTTAATTTTATAATTAAAATTTCTTAAAAGATCTAAGAAATCTTTAAGATTTTTTTTATATATAATTTAATTTTTATAAATCTTTAGATTAAAATTTTTATAATTAAAGCTTTTTATATTTATTATATAAATTTTAATAAAATATTAATTATAAGTTTTAAAAGATCTTAAAATATATAAATTTTATCTATTTTATATTATTTTTTTAATATTTTAAGATTTTTAATTATATTAACTATATATATATATATATATTAGTATTCTTAATAAATATTATATTTAATTATATAGAACTCTTTTTTTTCTTCTACTTTCTATATTTTAATTATATTAATTAGAAATATAGAAATAGAAAAAGATATTTATTAAGAAGTTTATTATAATTAAAATTTTTTTTATAGTAATTTTTATCTATATAGATATATTTTTATAGATATATAAGATTTTTTAAATTTATTAAAAAATATCTTATAGTATAATAATATATATTTAAAGAAATTAGATTTAATCTTAAATAGAAAATTATCTTTTAATATAATAATCTTTAAATTATTAAATTAATAATTAAGAATAATTTTTTATTTAATATTAATCTTAAATATATTAATTTTATTAGAAAATTATCAATAAATAATTTAATATTAAATAAATATTAATTTAAAAAATTAAAAAGTAACTTTTTCTTATAAAAATAAATTTTTACAATTTTATATCTTAATTAAGCTAGATTTAATTTAAAATTAATTTAATTATATTTAACTTTACTTACTATTATTTAATTTTAAATTTATATAATTTAAATAATATAATAATTTAAGATAAAAAAATAATATCTTTTATAATTAAAAGATTAATTTTAAGTATATTATATAAACTATTTTAATAATTATATAAATAAAATATTATAAAAGATTTAGATAATATTATAAAAATAATATTTAATTATATTAATATTAAAAAAATCCTATAAAATAATTTTATTATCAATTTTATTAAGTATATTAAGTAATTTATTATTTAAATTTAATATAATAAAGATAATCTTAAAGATTTTATAGATTTTTAATAGTTATTAGAATAAATTTAAAAAAATATTATTCTAATCTATAAAAAATTAAAAATAAGTAATAAAAATATATTAAATTTAAAATTTATAAATTTATTATTTTAAAAAAATTTTTAAATTTAATAATAATAATATAGATTAATATAATAATATTTTTATTTTAAAATATTAATTTATTAATTTTAAAAATTATTTTAAATAAATTAGATTTAGTAAAATTATAATTAAAATTTAAAATACTATTATATAAAATTAATTAAAAAAAATAAAAATTAAATAATATAATTAAAAAAATTAAAAATATTAAAAATATAAATTATAAAAAATATTTTAAATTTAATTTTAATAAATTATATATTTATTACTATATATTAATATTTTTTAGATTAAAAATATAATATTAATTAAAATCTTAAATAATATATAAAATTCTAAATTAAAATATTTAATTAATTAATTAATTAATTAATTTATTTATTTATATATATAAGTCTTTAGGACTAGTAGTATATATACTAGATAGTAGTCTATCTATATATTATAAAAAGAGAAATATAAATAAGTTTTTAATATTAAACTGTTTAAGATACTAATAGCTATATTATTAAGATAAAGCCTTAGTAGTTTAATACTAAACTTTTAAACTATATTAATAGGAAAATTTTATAATAATTATAATCTAATATTACTTTTAATATAAAATATATAAATAGAATATCTAATATTAATAAAAAAAATATATATATATCTATAGTAAGAAAAAGAAATAAAATATTAAAGTAACTATTAAAATAAAAAAATAATATATAATAAATAGTATAAATTAAAAGATAGAAAAATAATAAAAAAGATAATAATAATAATAGCTAGAAATTTTAAGATAAGTATATAGTAGTCTATAGGCCTAAGGATATATAGATATAGTAATCTTTATATTAAAAGGTTATATATATTATAATTATAATATTAGAAATTAGAATAGTAGAAGTATATATTAAAATTAAATAAAAAATTTAATTTTAAATATAAATTCTATTACTTTTTTAATTTAAGTAGATTTTTTAAGTAAATACTTAATATTAATTTTATATTTATCTTTTTAAAGAGTTTATTAGTATTAATAATTATATAATTAATAGCTAATAACTATATATTTATTATTTTAATAGTTAAAGTTATATAAATATAATAGAGATTTTTTAATTTTAGTATTAGTTAAAAAGCTTTTTAAAATTAATTTACTAATCTATAATTATATTAATATAGAGTTTTAGACTTATTAGAGATCTATATATAATATTAATAGTATTTTTTTTAATTTAATTATTATTTAATAAAAATATTATTTATAATTAATTATTTTTTATTTTATTTTTTATTACTTTATAAATAATATCTTTAGTTACTATTAATATATTATAGTAAGAATAATATTTTGATAAATAATTATATAATTATAGATTATATAAAAAATATATAGAGTAGTTTATAAAGATATTATAATCTTAATATATCTCTCTATCTTAAAAGTATATTAGGCTATATTAAAAGCTATATATTTTATTAATTAGTTAGCTTTTTTATTCTTAAATATATCTTTATAATTTAAGATCTATTAGATTTAAATATATTAGTTAGTAGTATATAAAAAATTAATTTACTAGATAATTTATTATAAAATATACTAATTTAAGGATTTTTAAAAAATATTATAGATTTAGATTACTATTTAGTTATTAATATAGATAATAGTTTTTTAGATATTTTTATAATTATATTACTTATTAATTACTATAAATATTTTATTAATATCTTTAAATTTTACTATATAAACTATATATATTTTTACTAAATTAATTAGTTATTAATATTTTTTAAGTATAAAAAAGTATATTTTAATTTTAATTTTATTATTATAGCTACTTCTATCTATAAAAAATTATATTAGTAGTTAAGATAGTTAAGACTAATCTTTATATATTACTAATATAGCTTTCTAGTCTTTATTAATATAAATCTTAGAAGTATATTATTATAGAAATATTAAGAGTAATATAATTATTTTAATTTATTTATAGATATTTTATCTAAGCTTAATATTAATAATAGTTTCTAGATAGTATAATAGTAATATTAGAAAATTATATAATAGAAAGAAATCTTAAATTCAGTATAATATCTATCTTAGTAAAGAGATTATAAGTTATAAATAGATTTTTTTAGCTAGATAAACTAATATTATTTCTAAAGATAGTATATATAGATATATTTTTATAATTTTTTAATTAATATATTAAAAGGCTTTAGAGATTTAGTATAAAATTTAGTATTAGATTAAATATATAATAGTTTTTATAGTTTTTTAAGGACTAAATAGGTTATACTTTATTTTTATATATTATATAAAATATATATATATAATTTAAGGTAGTAAAACTACTATATAAATTCTTTATAGATATAATAAAAGTATTTTCTAGATTAATTCTATTATCAAGATTAGTCTAGCGAGTAATAGTATAATATGTTTTCTTATTTATTTTATTTAAGTGATTCTAGTAAAATTAATATTTAGTTTTATTTCTAAGTATTTAATAGTTTTCTTAAATTTAATTTCCTTTAAATTATTAGAAGTGTCTAAAGGTCTATCTAGTTTAGATATACTATAGTATCAGTGTTAGAAGTATATTAGTTAATATTTAGTAGATATAAATTTAGAAATATGAGTTTTTTCTTAATAGTCTATTATTTAATATATTTAAAAGAGTATATAGTAATTATTAATTATAAAATTCTCAAAGATTATAATAAAGATATTATTAATATAATCTATTATTAGTATATTAAAGAAATTATACTAAATCTATTTAATAAAATTAATATTAAAAAAGAGAAAAAGAATTAAAAATAAAGAGAAGCCTTAGAAAATATCTATATTTATAAAGAATTTATCTATATTACTCTCTATAAAGATAATTAATATATAGTGATTGATAAAAAAGTTCTTAATCTATAAAATTAAATCTTTAGATATCTAACACTTCTATAGATTATAAAAAAAATATTTATAATTAATATTATTAAATATTCTAAATATATCTAATATTAAGCTTAAGACTATTAAGTTACTATCTTATTATTTTTAATATATATATTTTAATAGCTATTTATATAATTTTAGAATAATAGATTATGTTTTTTTATTAAATAACTAAGTCTTAAGATAAGTATAACTTTAAAGATCTTCTTAATTATATTAAGTAGTGCTATAAATTTATAAGTCTTAAAATTAATATAGCTAGATTTTCTAGATTTCTAAATTACTACTATATATAAATGCTAAAAATAATTAGAATAATAGTAAAGCCTAAGACATATATTAAAAAGATTAATTAAATAATAAATAATCAATAAGAGAAGCTACTAGAAAGCTAGATTAGAAATATTATTAAGCTCTAAAATCTTTCTTAATTTAATATTAAGAATTATAGTCTATATTTTATTCTTAATAATTAGTAATATATTTAGTAGAATTAAATATTAATAGTATAGATTTATATTATTAAAATTAATCTTTAAAAACTTTAAGTAGAATATTTCTTAAAAAAAAGCTATTTTATTTTTAAAAATAATAAAGTAATAGCTATTATAAGTTAATATAAATATAAATATTATTTAAAGAATTTTTTAAATATATATCTATTAGATTATCTTTTAGAAGTTTTCTATTAATTTAATAGTTTTTTTAATATAGTTATAATAAAGATTTTTTACTAATTAGCTTAATTCTAATTTAAAATATATTTTTACTATAGTATAGACTTTCTAGACTTTCTTTATATTATCTTAATAGATAAAGTAGTGTCTTTAAAAAATCTTATATTTAAGAGTAACTATCTTTAGAGTGTAACTAGACTAAGAATAAGTAGTAATCTATTTTATAGATATAGTTTGTTTAGCTATTTTGCTAATTAAATCTATTAAGTAGGTTACTATATTATTAATAGCTATTATATCTAATAAAGATTTTAAATACTAATTATATTAATTAATTAGCTTTATAAATAATTCTTAATTAATAACTTCTTATTATTACTTTAAGATTTTTAAAATTCTTATTATAATAAGATTGAATTTTATATAAATTAGTATATAATTAGCTCTAAACTATTATTTTTAGTAATCTTAATAATAAATTAGATATTTAATTAAGCTTTAAAAAGTCTATATAAGATTAATTATAATAGTAGTATTTTAGATTTTATAGATAATTATTTTTAGAAGTAATAAAGACTATATATTATTAGTATTTATAAAATTAATAAATAAAATAGTTTTTTTATTAATTTTAGTATATTTTAGAGCTATTTAGAATAAATAATATAAATTAAAGTCTTTTAAAGCAATATAATAATTTAAAAATTTAATTATAGTAACTTATAGAGTTTCTATTATTAAAACTTCTTTATTAGCTATATTAAGGCTATATATATAGTAAATATAGATTAGATTAAGATTAGTATTTAATAATAAAGAATTAAAATTTCTAAAGTGATAATAAATTTCTTATTTAATAATATTAAAGTATTTATTAATATAGAGATAGATTTAAGATTAATTAGTAGTATAATCTACTAATAAAATAAGTTAAAGAAGTATATAAAAGTATCTTTCTAAAATCTAAATATAGATAGTAAAAAAATTATTATAAAGATTAATATATAATTCTTAAATAGTTAAAATATTAAATTCTTATAATTCTTTTATATTAAAGATATCTAGATTTTATTATAAAATTTTTAGTAATTAATTTATTTAATTTTAAAAAGTTTATAAAAAAGAATTATAAATTTATTTACTAAATTCTATATTAAAATTAGATATATATTTATTTATAGGCTCTAAGGAATTTTTTTTAGCTAGATTAGATATAGAATTTAAGTCTTTATATATTAGATTAGTATTAAAATTTAAAAGCTTATAAAGATTAAAAATAAGACTAAATTTATTCTTAAATAAATTTTTAATAATATTTTATTATTAATATATATTTTTAATAGCTACTAAATAGCTTAAATTAAAATCTAAGATAATAATTTAATATTATTTCTAGACTTATTATAAAATTTAATAATTTTTAGACTTTTTATATATAATTTTATAATTAAATTTTTAATTTAAAGATATTAAAACTTTATTAGATTTTATATCTATTAAATTTTCTTATTTATATATAATTTTCTTAAAAAACTAAATAGTAAATTTAATAAATTTCTTTAAATTTTTTAATATTATAACGTAATCGGACACCGAGCCGGCACTGACATCGAGCTGGCACTTCCGCCCGAGAACGCGTTCCATAACAATTCCATATATTTCAACGCGTTAATATACTATTAATTTATAATAAAAATTATAAAAGTTCTTAGGAATAAGAAGATTAAATTTTATTAATTATTTCTAATTTATAGAATAAAAAAATTCCTAATATTAGATAAGTAGTAAAGATTTATAATATTTCTTAAATAATTTTATAAGATTAACTAAAAAGTATTTAATAAAAATCTTAAATATATATTAATAGTTATAAATTAACTAAATTTAAAAAGAATTTACTTATTAAATAGATATTAAATTTAGATAAGTAAGAATTATCTTTTTAACTATTTATAATATAAGATATAGTTAATATTTTACTTTTTTAATATAATAATTAAGAGATTAGTAAAAGATAGATATATTAATTTATATAATATTATCTAAAGTTTAAATTATAATTTTTTTAAAGATATAATTATAAATATATTAAATATAAAGATTTAAAAATAATTTAAAAATATTTTAATTATATATAAAAGGCTATATTAAAATATAGTATTTTATTAGAAGATATTTATAACTTTAATAAAACTAGTTTTATTATAAAATTTTATATAATTATAAAGATTATTACTAGAAGTAATTAATATAATAGATTATATCTATTATAATTTAGTAATTAAGAATAGATAATTATAATTAAAATAGTTAATTCTATTAAATAGATTTTATCTTTATATAATTTTTAAAATAATAAAATATTTTTAAAAAGACTAATTTAAGACTTTTTTAATTAATTAAAAAATTAATATTAGTGATAATAGATAGATAATTAATAAGATTAATATAGATTAATTTTAAAATTATTTTATTTTTTATATAAATAGCTATATAATAAGATAATATTAAATATTAATTTTTAATAGCTATAAAAGTTATTTAATTATAGAATTTAATTATATATATATTAAAAATAATATTATTTTAGTCTATATATCTCTATTTTTTTTTTATTTTTTATAGTCTTTTAATATTAACTATTTTATAGTTATAAAATAGAAATATAGATAGTTTATTAAATAGTAAATAAGGCTTAAATTTAATTATATTAATAAAATTAATTTTTTTATTATATTTTTAGAGATCTATATAATAATATATAAAGTTAAGACTATTTAGAATAGTTTTATAGTAATTAGATTAATACTATATAATTTAGATTAAATCTATTAATAATTTATTATTTAGCTTAAGATTTTTATTTTCTTTTTAAATTAATTAAATAATACTTAATTATTTTATTTATAAATATTTTAAAATCTATATTAATTTAAATATTAATTAAATATTATTAAAAGGTATATAAGCTAGTGTATAGAAAATTTATTAGATTTAATTAATAAAATAATTAATTAGATATTTAAAGTAACGTATTCCACGGGTAATCCGGCCACACGGGCAATCCGGCCACCACACAAAATTTCTTCAACTTCTCAACCCACCACTCACTTCTGAACCTCATTTTCACCCAAAAATACCTAAAAAATAATAGAAAAAAAGATATCAATTATGAAGAGCAACTTCTACTTACTATTAACATGTTAAAAAATAAAAAAAATCACAAATATTCGCAAAGTGGCGTGCCTTTATAAGATATTAAGATCAACTCTTATAGATTAAATCAATAGTCATATTAAGATGTCAATTACAGACCTAAAATATTAAAAATTAATTCCTACTGAGAAGGAATCACTTCATTAATAGATTTTATCTATAAAATTATATAGATATTCTATCTAGCTTTAAATACTTTAAGTTATAACTAATATTTTATTTTTAAAATAAAAAAACACTACTACACTAGTTACTATTAGTATAAACTAAATAAGTAGCTTTTTAAAAATATTAAATTAATCTTAAAATATAATTTATATATTAATTAAACTATTTTTATACTAAATATAAAGATTTAAAGTTTATATACAAATATTTTAATAATATCTAATATATCTAAAATAAGTATAGTATTATAGATAAAGATATTTATAACTTTAATAAAACTAAATTTATTTTAAAGATTATTATTATAGTAAAAATTATATATAGCTATAATTACTTAGATAAATTAAGCTTTATTTAATCTAAAAATTATAAATAGATTATTATAACGTAACCTGCAAGCGAGCCGCCACTGCAAGCGAGCCGCCACTTCCGACCGGGAAAAGCGATCTATATGAATTTCAATCTCAATTTTCAAACTGAAATATTAACTATATATAAAAAATTAATTACTAGTACGATTAGGACATCTAGTTATTTTATGCCCTGTAATTCCACACCCACTACAGTGAAATTGACGCTATACAGGTGATAAAAAGGCTAGAAGCTCAGGCTCAGCTAGACTAAGATCAGCAATTTGAGATATCTCAATTTAACTTTATATAAGCGCCTAAGCTTCTTTCCTTATAAATTCTTACTTATAAGATATCTATTTTCTAGATAGTCTGTATTTTTACTTCTCTTTCTTATATATAGCTTAGAAATTATAAACTTCTTTCCCTAGAAGTATAAAGCTATTCACAGTTATCTTATATATTTTAGTTATTTAATTAATTATCTTATTAACTAAACCTAATAGATTTTCTATATACTGGCTTATATACCTTTTTTGTTATTAATTAATATTTAAATTGATGTAGATTTTATAATATTTATAAATAGGATGATTATATATTGCTTGATTGACTTAATAGTAGTATAAAAATCTTAAACTAGACAATAAGCTATTAATAAACTTAATTTAGATTAAATAGAACTAATCTAGTTACTATAAAGTTATTCTAAATAGTCTTAACTTTATATATCATTATATAGATCTCTAAAAATATAATAAAAAAGTTAATTTTATTAATATAATTAAATCTATATCTTATCTATTATTTAATAAGTTATTTATATTTCTACTTTATAACTATAAAATAGCTAATATTAAGAGATTATAAAAGATAAAAAGAATATAGAGACATACAGACTAGAATAATATTATTCTTAGTATATATACAGTTAAATTCTATAATTAAATAGCTTTTATAGCTATTAAAAATCAGCATTTAATATCTTTCTATTACTCTGTTATTTATATAAGAAATAAAGTAATTTTAAAGCTAATCTATACTAATTTTATCAGTTATCCATCTATTATTACTAATATTAATTTTTCAATTAACTGGAAAAGTCTTAAATTAGCCTTCTTAAGAATATTTTTTCACTTTAAAAATTATATATAAAAATAAAGCTTATTTAGTAGAATTAACTATCTTAATTAAAATTACTTATTCTTAATTACCAGATTATAAAAGCTTCAGACAGTTATATTAATTACTTCTAGTAATAATCTTTATAGTTATATAAAGATCTATTATAAAGCTAGTTTTATTAAAATTATAAATATCTTTTGATAAAATTCTATATTACAAAATAATCTCTTATATATACTCAAAATACTTTTCAATTATCTTTAAATCTTTATATTTAGTATATTTGTAATTATATCTTTATAAAAATCTTAATTTAATCTCTAGATAATATTAAATAAAATTATATATCTATCTTTCTTTAATCTATTAATTTTTATACTATACAAAAAGAATATTAGCCATATCTCATACCATAGAAGATTAAAGAGATAATCCTCGCTTATCCAAGTCTAATATCTATTTAATAAGTGATTCCTCTTCAAATTCAGTCAATTTATAATTATTGATATGTGTTTAAGACCTTTATTAAGTACTATTAAGTTAATCTTATAGAGTTATCTAAAGAACATTATAAATCTTTACTGCTTACCTAATAGTTGATATTTTTTTATTCTGTAAATTAGAAATAGCTAATAAGATTTTTTCTTCTTTTTCCTGAGAATTTGACTGGTTTTTATTGCGAATTGGTGGCATATTAACGCGTTGAATAAATTGGGGTTGTTATGGATGGTGGTTTCCGGTCGGAAGTGGCGGCTCGCTTGCAGTGGCGGCTCGCTTGCAGGTTACGTTAGTAAAGTATATAAGTACTTAAGGCTTTACTTTATCTCTATTAATTATATTTAAATCTAATACTAAGTAGATTAATTAATATATATATTTAGACTTATTATTAGATTAATTAATTATATAATTACTAAATAGCTAGATATTAGATAAAATTAGATTACTTTAACTTTAAAATATATTTAATAAATTAATAAAGCCTTATATAATTAATAAATACTGATTATTAATATTAGATAGTTATAGTAGCTATTTAATATTTAAATAGGACTATTATTATTATAATAATAATATTATTTCTATATATATATCTTTATACTCTTTATATCTATTATAATTATTTAATATTAGTATTTTTGCTATTCTTAAGTACTATTTTAGATATATAGTAAAAGATTAAATATACTATAATATTAATTATATTAATAAATATAATTTTCTTATTATATTATTAGAAATATACTTAGAGATCTATATTATAGAAAATATTATAGATAGTTTCTCTTATATAGGTATTTTACTATTCAATCTTAAAGTTATTTTATCTTAATTATAAATTATTATAAAGACTTTTACTTTAGAGGCCTTGAGGCTAGATATATTATTAACAAGTAATACTTTATTTGTAACATCTTATAATATTTGGACTTTATAGTATCAGACTAAGTTAATAAAGTGCCTTTTAAAGTAGTATATAATAAGCCCTTTTTTATCTATAAATTATGCTTTAAATTAATTAATAAAAGGCTGTTTAATAGTAATGCACTCTATGGTAATTTTAGTAAAGAAAAATTATAATTTATAAGCTATAAATAAGTATATAAGAAAGAAGTGTACTAAACAGTTAATATTATTTTATAATAAGAGTATTTTAATTATTTCTAAAGATTAAGAGTTTGCTGTAATGCTTTATAAAGATAATTTTTTTGACTAATAGACTACTCTGGCTGAGGCTTATCAGCCTTGTAGGCGCGCGCCACCTAAATATATGAATTGTGGAATAACAGGGCATAAGCGCATGGCATGCCCAAATAATTCTATGTAGAAATATAAGCGATTTTTTAGTGTTAAGTGGAAATCCGAATTGCTTCAATTGAGTGTAGTGAGGGTAGTGGCCGGATTGCCCGTGTGGCTGGATTACCCGTGGAATACGTTATATAAGATGATTATAAATAGCTTTATACTTTTAAGGAAAGAAGTCTATAATTTATAGACTATATATAAGAAAAAAAAGTAAAAATATAGATAATCTAAAAAATAGATAGAATATAGATAAAGAATTACTAAAGAGGAAACTTAGATACTTATATAAAGTTAGATTAAGATATTTTAAAGTATTATTACTGCTCTAGCTAAGCCTAAGCTGCTAGCCTTATAAGTACTTATATACTGCTAATTTTGGTATAGTGAGTATAATATTCTTGGGTATAGAAGGTCTTAATGCTTTAATCATATTAATAATTAATTTTTTGTATATAATTATTGTTTTGGTTTAGAAATTAAGGTTTGAAATTAATATAGAGCGCGTTCTCGGGTAGAAGTGCCGGCTTGATGTCAGTGCCGGCTCGGTGTCCGATTACGTTAGTATATTTATAATTATTAATATTTTTATTATATAATATAGTAGAGTAGATATATAAGGCTTTTTTAGTAATAATTCTTAAATTTTATTTTATTTCTTTAGCTATTAGAGCCACTATAATAGTTATTTCTATTAAGATAAAATCTCTAGAGACTAGTATACTAGGCTAAAATTAAGATTAGATAATCTTTAAATAGAATTAAGATTTATAAATATACTATTAGTATATCTATTAAAGTTTAGTAATCTAAATAGAATACTTTTATATAAATATAAAATATTTAGTGTTTTATTTTTTAATTAGATCTCTAATATAGTTATTTTCTATATAGTAGTTAGTATACTTAGTATACTACTTATCTTATTAATTTAGATACTTTTTTATATTATAGATCTCTATATAATATATATAGTAGGTTAATTATTTATAATATCTTATAATATAATTATATAGTTAATACTAAAAGTATTACTTTAAGAAAATATCTTTATTATAGATTTAATAGATATATTACTTACTTTTAATAATAAGTTCTTAAAAGATAATAAAGTTAATAATCTATTTATTATTAAAAATAATAATAAGCTAGCTTTTTAAAGTTTTTAATTTTTTAAGTTTATATTTTAAAAATAGCTATTTAGTATAGATAATATTAAATAGTACTAGAAGCTAGATAAAGATAGTAATATTAGATATTTAAAGATTAATCTTAAACTAGAGCTATTTTAAATTAATTTAGATATTAATTTTCTAAAGAACTATTCTTTAGATATATCTATAAATTATAATATATTCTTTAAAGATCTTATACTATATAGATTTGTGTATTAATTAGTCTATATTATCTATAAAGCTGTAGAGTAGAATCGTATCTCTGCTATCTAGAATCAGTACAGCGGTAAAGCAGTGGCTCGCAATTATAGACTCTTAGATCTATTAAATGGCCTGATTGGCCCGTTTTAGGGCCTCATCAAGATGCCTGCGTATAGGATCAACCAGGCTGGGGTCGGTGTGCTCCAGGTAGATCTCCAGGTCTTCCTGGGCGGGGAACGGGGTTCTCGGGCTGCTGAGGCTGCTGGACACGCCTTGGCTCGGGACCGTCGGTTAATATCTATAATAATTAATAAATTTAAAAATTAAATTTATCTATTTTTAAAGTTTTTTTTATATTTTAATTAAATAAGATCTAATATATTTATTTAAATATTATTAGTATATAGATTAATTTATTAAATAATTTCTTAAAGAAAATATTTTAGAAAATATTAAAAAATATTATATTTCTAATTAAAGTTTCTTTATTAGCTAAAATAGTAGTTAGAAAAATCTTAAAATTAAAACTATAAAATATTAATATAATAGAATTATTAAAAAATTTAATATAATATAATATTAATTAATATTAATTAAGATTATTAGTAATAAGAAGAGGATTATAGATTTATTATCTATTATTAAGTCTTTAAATTATCCTGTGCATATAAGCAATTTAAGATAAGAAAAGTATTAGATACTATAAATGCTAGGCTCTAATTAGAGGATAGAGGTATTAGCTTATAAGGAGCAGTCTTTAACGTATTCCACGGGTAATCCGGCCACACGGGCAATCCGGCCACCACACAAAATTTCTTCAACTTCTCAACCCACCACTCACTTCTGAACCTCATTTTCACCCAAAAATGCCCAAAAATAATAGAAAAAAAGATGCCAATTATGAAGGGCGACTTCTACTTGCTATTGACGCGTTAAAAAACAAAAAAATCACGAATATTCGCAAAGCGGCGCGCCTTTATGAGGTGCCGAGATCAACTCTCATGGATCGAATCAATGGTCATATTGAGATGTCAACTACAGGCCCAAAACGTCGAAAATTAACTCCTACTGAGGAGGAATCACTTCGTCAATGGATTTTATCTATGGAATCACGTGGATGTCCTGTCCGGCCTCAAATGCTTCAAGTTATGGCCAATATTCTACTTTCAAAACGAGGAAACACTACTACACCAGTTACTGTCGGTATAAACTGGGTGAGCAGCTTTTTAAAACGTCAAACCGATCTCAAAACGCGATTTACACGTCGATTGAACTATTCCCGCGCCAAATGTGAAGATCCGAAGCTTATACGCGAACATTTTGACAATATCCAACGCGTCCGAAGCGAGTACGGCATTGCAGATGAAGATATTTACAACTTCGATGAGACTGGATTTGCTTTAGGGATCATTGCTACAGCAAAAGTTATATGTAGCCGTGATCGCTCAGGTAAACCAAGCCTTATTCAACCTGGAAATCGCGAATGGGTTACTGCAGTAGAGTGTATAAGCACTCAAGGCTTCGCTTTACCTCCATTGATTATATTCAAATCTGGTACTAAGCAGGCCGATTGGTATACACATCCAGGCTTACCACTAGATTGGTCAATTACACAATCACCAAATGGCTGGACATCAGATGAAATTGGATTACTTTGGCTTCAAAATGTGTTTGATAAATTGACAAAGCCTCGTACAATTGGCAAGTACCGGTTATTGATATTAGATGGCCACAGCAGCCATTTAACACCTGAATGGGACCATTATTGTCATAATAATGACATTATTTCTGTGTGCATGCCTCCACACTCTTCACATCTGTTGCAACCACTTGATGTTGGTGTTTTTGCTGTTCTTAAGCGCCGCTTTGGATGTGCAGTGGAAGATTGGATGCGCTGCGGTATTAATCATATTGATAAATATGATTTTCTTACTATATTACTAGGAATACGCTCGGAGGTCTATACTATAGGAAATATTATAGGCGGCTTCTCTCATACAGGCATTTTACCATTCAACCCTGAAGTTGTTCTATCTCAATTGCAAATTATTGTGAGGACTCCCACTCCGGAGGCCTCGAGGCCAGGCACGTCATCAACAAGCAATGCTTCGCTTGCAACACCTTATAATATTCGGACTTTGCAGCGCCAGGCTGAGTCAATAAAGCGCCTTTTGAAGCGGCGTACAGTGAGCCCTCCTTCGCCTACAAATCATGCTTTGAATCAATTGATAAAAGGCTGCTCAATGGCAATGCACTCTGCGGCAATTCTAGCGAAGGAAAATCATGATTTGCGAGCTGCAAATGAGCATGTGAGGAAGAAGCGTACTAAACGGTCAATGCCGCTTTATAATGAGGGTATTTTGACTGTTTCTGAAGGTCAAGAGCTTGCTGCAGCGCTTCATGAAGATAATCTTCTTGACCAATCGACTACTCCGGCCGAGGCTTCTCAGCCTCGCAGGCGCGCGCCACCTAAGTGTACGAATTGTGGAATAATAGGGCATAAGCGCACGGCATGCCCGAATAATTCTATGTAGAAATATAAGCGATTTTTTAGTGTTGAGTGGAAATCCGAATTGCTTCAATTGAGTGTAGCGAGGGTAGTGGCCGGATTGCCCGTGTGGCCGGATTACCCGTGGAATACGTTATAAGCTAGCTTATTCTATAACGTAATCGGACACCGAGCCGGCACTGACATTGAGCTGGCACTTCTGCCCGAGAACGCGCTCTATATTAATTTCAAATCTTAATTTCTAAATTAAAACAATAATTATATACAAAAAATTAATTATTAGTATGATTAAAGTATTAAAGCCTTTTATATCTAAAAATATTATACTTATTATACTGAAATTAGTAGTGTATAAATGCTTATAAAACTAATAGCTTAGACTTAACTAGAGTAGTAGTAATACTTTAAGATATTTTAATCTAACTTTATATAAGTATCTAAACTTTCTTTTTAGTGATTTCTTATTTATATTCTATCTATTTTTTAGATTATCTATATTTTTACTTTTTCTTTTTATATATAGTCTATAAATTATAGATTTCTTTCTTTAGAAATATAAGATTATTTATAATTATTTTATATACTTTAGATATTTAATTAATTATCTTATTAACTAAATTTAATAAACTTTCTATATATTAATTTATATATCTCTTAATAATATTTAATTAATATTTAAATTAATATAAATTTTAAAATATTTATAAATAAAATAATTAAATATTACTTAATTAACTTAAAAAAGAGATAAAAATTTTAAGCTAGATAATAAATTATTAATAGATTTAATCTAAATTATATAATATTAATTTAATTACTATAAAATTATTTTAAATAATTTTAGCTTTATATATTATTATATAAGCTTTTAAAAATATAATAAGAAAATTAATTTTATTAATATAATTAAATTTAAATTTTATTTACTATTTAATAAGCTATCTATATTTCTACTTTATAACTATAAAATAGTTGATATTAAGAGGCTATAAAAGATAAAAGAAATATAGAGATATATAGATTAAAATAATATTATTTTTAATATATATATAGTTAAATTTTATAATTAAATAATTTCTATAGCTATTAAGAATTAGTATTTAATATTATCTTATTATATAATTATTTATATAAAAAATAAAGTAATTTTAAAGTTAATTTATATTAATTTTATTAATTATTTATCTATTATTACTAATGTTAATTTTTTAATTAATTAGAAGAATTTTAAATTAATTTTTTTAAAATATTTTATTACTTTAAAAATTATATATAAAGATAAAGTCTATTTAATAGAATTAATTATTTTAATTATAGTTATCTGTTTTTAATTATTAGATTATAATAGATATAATTTACTATATTAATTACTTTTAGTAATAATCTTTATAATTATATAGAGTTTTATAATAAAGTTAATTTTATTAAAATTATAAATATTTTTTAATAAGATATTATATTCTAATATAGTTTTTTATATATAGTTAAAATATTCTTAAATTATTTTTAGATTTTTATATTTAATATATTTATAGTTATATCTTTAAAAAAATTATAATTTAAATTCTAAGTAATATTATATAAATTAATATATTTATTTTTTATTAATCTTTTAATTACTATATTAAGAAAGTAAAATATTAATTATATTTTATATTATAGATAGTTAAAAACATAATTTTTACTTATTTAGATTTAATATCTATTTAATAAATAAATTCTTTTTAAATTTAATTAATTTATAATTATTAATATATATTTAAAATCTTTATTAAGTATCTTTTAGTTAATTTTATAGAGTTATTTAAGGAATATTATAAATTTTTACTGTTTATTTAATATTAGGAATTTTTTTATTTTGTAAATTAGAGATAATTAGTAAAATTTAGTCTTTTTATTCTTGAGAACTTTTATAATTTTTATTATGAATTGGTGGTATATTAATGCGTTGAAATATATGGAATTGTTATGGAACGCGTTTTTGGGCAGAAGTGCCGGCTCGATGTTAGTGCCGGCTCGGTGTCTGATTACGTTATATAAACTACTATCTATTATAAATAATAGTTTAGATATAGATGTTAAATATAATTAAATAATAATAATAATTAAGATTATTATATTAAAAGATTTTATAAATAATATCTATAAAATATTTTTAAAATTTTTTTTAAAAAAATTTTTTTAATATATTCTTTTAATAATTTTTATTTTTTTATAATAAAAAGCTTTAATAATTTTATATTTAATATTAATATAGATTTAAATTTACTATTATTTATAAATTATAATTTATAAATTTTAAATATATTTTAGTTTTAATTTTTACTATTATTTAAAATATATACAGAGTCTTACTAATATAATTAGATACTAAGTTGGTTAAGATACTGAGTTAGTTACTTTTATCTAAAAATGTATCCTATAATAATTATATATATTTTAACATATTAATATACTACTAATTTATAATAAAAATTATAAAAATTCTTAGGAATAAAAAGACTAAATCTAATTAATAATTTTTAATTTAAAAAATAAAAAAATTTACTTTATATAGTAAGTAATAAAAATTTATAATATCTCTCTGTTAACTCTTTAAAATAGATTAAAGAATATATACTATATTGAGCTAAGATATATATTCATAGATATAAATTATTAAAATTTAAAAAGGAATTACTTATTAAATAGATATTAAATCTAGATAAATAAGAATTATTTTTTTAATTATATATAATATAAAATATAATTAATATTTTACTTTCTTAATATAGTGATTAAAAAATTAGTAAAAAATAGATATATTAATTTATTTAATATTATATAAAGCTTAAATTATAATTTTTTTAAAAATATAATTATAAATATACTAAATATAAAGATTTAAAATAATCTAAAAATATTTTAATTATATATAAAAGACTATATTAAAAAATATATATAATTTTTAAAGTAATAAAATATATATAAGAAATCTAATTTAAGATTTTTTTAATTAATTAAAAAATTAATATTAATAATAATAAATAAATTATAGATAAAATTAATATAAATTAGCTTTAAAATTATTTTATTTTTTATATAAATTATTATTATTATTATTATTTATTTATATTTAATATTTATATCTAAACTATTATTTATAATAGATAGTAATTTATATATAGAATAGATTAGCTTATAGAGACTACCCTTTATAAGCTAGTATCTCTACCTTTTAATTAAAGCTTAATATTTATAATATCTAGTACTTTTCTTACTCTATATTATTTATATATATAAAATAATTTAGAAACTTAATAGTAGATAATAAATTTATAATCTTTTTCTTATTATTAGATATTTAGATATAGTTTATAGTAATAGATTATTTAGCTTTATTACTTTTTTTTTTCTTATTTCTTTTTATTTAAGGTTTTTATTTTTTATTTAATTTATAAATTTATTTTATTATCTATCTATTATCTTTTTACTCTTTAATAATCTTTATAAATATTAATAATACTTTAATAACTTTAAGATTCTAAAATAAATATATTTTAAAAATTTATTTATTATTTTTTAAAGTTTTTATCTTTTCTTTAGTTAAAATAATATATAGTTTATCTTATTAATAATACTATTATTAATAATTAGTAAAGAAATATTTTACTATTTTAGTATCTTTAAAATATTTTAAGTAGATTAAAAAGTTTTAAATTTTAATTTAATATAAATAGATCTTAATAGAAATATAATTAATTTTTAATTAATAATATTATTAGATTAAGCTTTTATAAATATTAACTATTATTAAATTTAATTTTTATTTTTAAAAAAATCTATAAATTTAATTTATTTAATATTATATTAATATTTTAATAAGCTAATTAGTAGTTAAAATTCTATAAACTTTAATATAAATTTATTAAATATATATTAGTAAAATATTTAAATATTTATTAATTAAAAATCTTTTTATAATTTTTTTAGTAACTTTATTAGCTTTTTTATTATTTAGAATATTTTTATAGTTAAATATTTAATAAATAATAATATTACTATCTATAATTTATAATTTTTTAACTAGATTATATATTTATAGTACTAAAATTTATTTTAGATTTAAATTAATATATTATAATTAGTTTATAATAATTTAAATATCTAAAAATATCTTAATTAGTTTTATAAATTTTACTATTAATATTTATTTTAAAATTTTAATTATCTTTACTAACTTTATATTAAAGATTTTAAAATTTATATTTAGAGATATAAATTATATCATTTATAAATTAGTTAGTAATTTATAGATTATTATTATATTTATTTTTTAATTATTAAATTTAAAATTATCTAAATATAGATTTTAAATCTTTATATTATTTAAAAAATTTTAAATTATCTTTATAATTATTTTTAAATTATTTATTTTAAAAATTAATAATATAAATTTATTACTATTATTTATAATATATTTAAAATTTTTAAATAAATTTATTGTTATAATTTTTTATAGCTTATAAATTAGATTTATATATAATATTTAAAAATCTTAGTATATTAATATTATTTAAATTTAGTTTTTTAATAATTATTTTTTTAAAGTTAAATTAAATATTCTTAATATATTTTTATTTAACAGTAATTTTAATTATTATTTTTAGTTATATATAGATTTTTAAAATTAAATTTTTTTAAATTATTAAATTTATATTAATATAAAATAAAATTTTTATTTTTAAAATTTAATATTTTATAGGTTAAAATATCTTTTAAATATAAATAAAAAATAAAATTAAAAAAATTAATAAATTTTATAATAATTTTAAATTAAAATATTTTAAAATTTTATAATTATTAATTATTAAATTTATTTATCTATATATATATAAAGAAAAATAAAGTTTATTTTATAAAATTATTATTTAAATTTATAGTTTTTATAGTTTTTTTTAATTTATAAAAATTAATATAATTAAAGATTTTTATAATATTTATAAAAATAATATTTATTAAGTATTATTAAGCTTATTTTTTATATATTATATATATAAAGTAGATTATTATATTAATTATTTTTTAGCTATATTTATAATTTATTTAAAATATAGTATCTTTTAAATCTTATATTAATTTATTATAAGATTTATAATTAATTTTTTTATAATTTTATTTAAATAGTTAAATAAATTAATAATTTTTTAGATTTTTATTCAAATATAGTTAAATTTATTTAACTTTTAAAATAATATATTTTTAATAATTTTTTAGATTTTTAAATATATTTTTAAATAAAAATACTATCTAGCTATCTTTATAATTTAAAAAAAATTTAATATTTAAAATAGTTAATAAATTTAAAAATTAAATCTATTTACTTCTTTATATTTTAACTAAATAAAATTTAATATATTTATTTAGATATTATTAATATATAGATTAGTTTACTAAATAATTCTTTAAAAAAATACTTTAAAGAATATTAAAAAATATCATATTTTTAATTAGAACTTCTTTATTAATTAAAATAATAGTTAGAAAGATCTTAGAATTAAGATTTTAAAATATTAATATAATAAAATTATTAAAAAATTTAATATAATATAAAGTTAGCTAGTATTAATTAAAATTATTATATTAAAAAATTTTATAAATAATATTTATAGAATATTTTTAAAATTTTCTAAAATTATTAATAAAAGAATTAAAAATTTTAAAATTTTTTTTTAGATTTTTTTTAATATATTTTCTTAATAATTTTTATTTTTTTATAATAAAAGATTTTAATAATTTTATATTTAATATTAATATAAATTTAAATTTACTATTATTTATAGATTATAATTTATAAGATTTAGATATATCTTAGCTTTAATTTTTATTATTATTTAAAATATATATAGAGTTTTACTATTTTAATATATTTATTAAATATATTAATTAAAATATCTTATATTTAATTAACTTCTTTAATAAAATTTATTTTAGTATATTAATTATTAAAAAAAATAATTTATAATTTTTAAAATCTAAATTTTAATTATTAATTTTATAATATTCTTATTAGTTTATAGAATTTTTATTTATTATTTACTAATTTTACTAAAGATATCTTTTAAAAGAAAATTTTTTAAAATTTTTTAAATTAAAATAATAAATTTATAATTTAATATAATAATTTTATTTTTATAAATTTTTTAGATTTATAAAAATTTTAAAGTTAAAAAGAATAGTATTAAATTAATAATTAATATTTCTAAAAATTTTTTATAGTAAATAATCTTCTTTAATAGATTATTAATATATAAAAAGTATTAATCTATAAACTATTTTAAAATTTTAAAATTTTTTTAATATATAGTTAAAATATTTTATATAGTATTATAAATATTAAAATTACTTATTAATAAATATTTATTTTCTATAAAGAAATCTTAATTAATATTCTTAATTATTTAATACTATCTAAAAAATATCTTTTATTATTAATAACTAACTTTAATCTATATATTATAATAGTTAATAATTCTAGTATATTAAAGAATCTATTTACTAATTATAAAAAACTTTTAAATATTTAAAATTTATATATAAAGATAATTTATTAAATTTATATAATTTTCTATCTTAATAATTTTTATAAAGTCTTTATAAATAATTATAAGTATCTATTAATTTTACTTTTTTTCTTTTAATTAGTAAAGTAAATAATTTAAATAAAAAAAGTTATTAAGAATATAGAGCTTTTATAGATATATAATATTTATTATTTTATTTTTATTTTTAGAATTTTTAAAATTATAAGATATATATAGATATAATTATATTAAATAATTAATATTAATAAAATTTATAATTTTTAATATTTATATTAGATATAAAAATAAATAAAATAAAAAAGAAAAATCTATATTTTAATTTATAATATTTTTAGTCTCTTTAAGCTTTAAATTTTTTTTAGTTTTAATTTTAAAGAGAGTAATAATATAATTATTTAAATAATTAAAAATTTTTTATAAAGTTATTTATAAATCTTAAATTTAAAATATTTTAAAGAATTTATTTAATATTTTTTTTATAATTATTATATTTAGTAAAAATATATAGATATAGATAGTTTATTAAGATTTTATAATCTAATATATGATAGATATATTCACTAGCTTTATAGATCTTAGTATATATTATATATAATAAAAATTAAATACTATAGTATCTATAAAATTAGTAATTAATATTATAATACTAAAGATATATTAAATTTTTATTAATTTTATAATAAAGAGTAATAGAATATTTATTCTCTTTAAAGTATATATTTTAAATTAAAAGCTTATAGATATTATTTAGATTTTTTATTATTATAATAATAGTAAAGAAATACTAATTAATAATCTAAATAATCTTTAAAGACTTAATCTATATAAAATTTTATATTAAAATATAAGTTTTTTTTAATTTAATTTCTTTTTAGATTAGATTTAATTTTAAAATATTATAATAGATTACTAATATTATATATATTTTAATTTTATATTACTATTAGTCTAATTTTATTAAAATAATTATAAGATTAATTTAATAGTAAATAATTATTAAAAAATTTTTATAAATTAAAAAAAGTATATTTATAATACTATTTTAATTTAATAAAGCTAAAATTATTTCTAATTTAATATAATTAATATTAATTACTTTAATAAAGTATAGAGAATTTATTTAAATTAAATAATAGTTAAATTATAAAATAATATTAGCTTTAAGCTTTTTAGAGATTGTATATCTATTTAGATTTTAGAAAACTTATTAAAAAGAAAAGAATATTTTTTAGTAATAATTTATTAGTTTTAAGTATTATTAATTACTATATTAATCTATTAAAATTTAATAATAGATTTCTTTATAGTTTATACTATAAATGTTATCTTTAAAAAAAATTTTAATATTAAAAATACAACTTTATATACCTTTATAGATTTAATATTTTTATTTAGATAAATATATAGCTTATATATAATTTTTAAAAATATTATTTTTTAAAGTAATAGTAGTTATTAAAAAGTTTAAGATTCTTTTTAAATAATAAAAATTTTAAAAGATAATTTTAAAATATTTTAAATAATTATTTAAATTTTTAAAATTAAAAATTAATTTTTAATAATATTTAGTTAATTTATAATTTACTATTTTAAATTCTTTATTAAAGAGATAATATAAACTTTTATAATAATTATTTTAATAAAAATAATATTCTTATTATTTATAAAGTATTCTAATATAATTTATTTAAATTTTTTATAGCTTAAGCTAAATAAAAACTTTATAAAAATTCTTTCTAAACTATTTAAATTATAATTTTATAATCTTTTTTTTAGAATTTTAGATATTTTTTAAAGAAAAAATATATTATTTAAAGGGTTTAGTAGTTCTTTAAGATTAATTTTTAGATTTAATAAGAAATTCTTATTATAAGGAATCTTTATACTAGTCTAAAATTACTATAAGAAAATTTTTTAAGTTTCTAGCTAGCCTAGTTTTATTTTAAAAAATTCCTAGAAGGGTTAGTCTTATTCTAAATAGAAATTAGAAATTTCTAATTAGAAAATAAAGAATTCTTAAATATCTTAATCCTATCTTAGATAGAAATTAAGAATTCTTAGTTAAGAAATAGAAAATTTCTAAATATCTTAATCTTATTTTAGATAGGAACTAGGAATTTCTAATTAAGAAATAGAAAATTTCTAGATATCTTAGTTCTATTTTAGATAGAAATTAAGAATTTCTTAATTCTTAATTAGGAATTTTTTATTTTTTAATAAGAAATATAACTTAATATATAGTAATATAGTAATATACTATAATAATATTTATAATATTTAATATTAAAAATATATATTTATTATAATTTTCTTTAAAAAATTTTTATTTTTATCTATATAAAATTTTTTTATTTTTTTTTATCTTATATTAAGACTCTTATTAAAATTCTTAATAAAATTAAAGAATTCTTTTTTTTATTTTTTTTTTTTAATTAGAATTTCTACTAGGACTTTTAATAAAATTAGAAAAATTTTTTTTATCTCTTTTTTTAATTAGAACTCTTAGTAAAACTTTTATTAAAACTAAAGAATTTTCTTTTCTATTTTTCTTTTTAATTAAGACTTTTAGAGAGACTCTAATATTTCTAATTTAGAACTTTTTTAGTTCTGATTCTCATCCTATCCTGATTTTTAATAAGAAAGTCTGGTTTCTATAATTACTCTACACTGATTTTAGAGGGTACTAGTAATGCTGCCTCTGCTATGATGTCTGCAGATATTTCTAAGAGATCCACCTAGTCTAACACCTGCCCCTCTAGATCTAGAAGAATGTTATTAATTTTAAGGATTCCCAAGACTATAAAGAAGCCCTAAAAGCTATTAATAGATATTAATTTTTAAAAAGTTAATTTTTAATTTTTCTAATAAATTTTTTTTTTTCTTTATATAAATAACTACTATATAATAAAAAGATATTAAATATTAGTTCTTAATTATTATAAAAGTTATTTAATTATAGAATTTAATTATATATATATTAAAAATAATATTATTTTAGTTTATATATTTTTATATATTTTTTTATTTTTTATAATTTTTTAATATTAATTATTTTATAGTTATAAAATAGAAATATAAATAATATAATCTATAAGTGAGTTGCTACTATAAATAAGCTATCACTTTTAACTAGAAAATACTATTTATAATAATCTTAATTTATTTAACGCATTAATATATTATTAATTTGTAATAAAAACCAGTTAAATTCTTAGAAAAAAGAAAAAAGAATCTTATTAACTATTTCTAATTTATAAAATAAAAAAATATTAACTATTAAATAAGTAATAAAAATTTATAATATTTTTTAGATAACTCTATAAGATTAACTTAATAATATTTAATAAAAATCTTAAATATATATTAATAATTATAAATTAACTAAATTTAAAGAGAAATTATTTATTAAATAGATATTAGATTTAAATAAGTAAGAATTATTTTTTTAATCTTCTATAGTATAAGATATAACTAATATTCTTCTTATATAGTATAGAAATTAATAGATTAGAAAAAGATAGATATATAATTTTATTTAATATTATTTAAAGATTAAATTAAAATTTTTATAAAAATATAATTATAAATATACTAAATATAAAAATTTAAAAATAATTAAAAAGTATTTTAGATATATCATATATATAAGAGATTATTTTATAATATAAAATTTTATTAGAAAATATTTATAATTTTAATAAAATTAGCTTTATAATAAATCTCTATATAATTATAAAAATTATTACTAAAAATAATTAATATAACTATCTAAAGTTTTTATAATTTAATAATTAAAAATAAATAATTTTAATTAAGATAGTTTAACTTTATTAAATAGATTTTACTTTTATATATAATTTTTAAAGTAAAAAAATACTTTTAAGAAAACTGGTTTAAGACTTTTTTAGTTAATTAAAAAATTAATATTAGTAATAATGGATAGATAACTAATAAGATTAATATAGATTAGCTTTAAAATCACTTTATTCTTTATATAAATGATAAAGTAATAGAAAGATATTAAATACTAATTTTTAATAGTTATAGAAGCTATTTAATTATAGAATTTAACTATATATATACTAAGAATAATATTATTTTAGTTTATATATCTCTATATTCCTTTTATTTTTTATAATCTCTTAATATTAGCTATTTTATAGTTATAAAGTAGAAATATAAATAGTTTATTAAATAATAAATAAGATATAGATTTAATTATATTAATAAAATTAACTTTTTTATTATATTTTTAGAAATCTATATAATAATATATAAAACTAAGACTATTTAAAATAATTTTATTTAATTTAAATTAAATTTATTAATAATTTATTATTTAGTTTAAGATTTCTATATTATTATTAAATTAATTAAGTAATATATAATTATTCTATTTATAAATACTATAAAATCTATATTAATTTAAGTATTAATTAATAATAATTAAGAGATATATAAGCTAGTATATAGAAAATCTATTAGATTTAATTAATAAAATAATTAACTAGATAGCTAAAATATATAAAATAACTATAAATAGTTTTATACTTTTAGAGAAAAAAGTCTATAATTTCTAGACTATATATAAGAAAGAGAAGTAAAAATATAAATTATCTAAAAAATAGATATTTTATAAATAAAAATTTATAAAGAAAAAAATTTAAGTATTTATATAAAGTTAAATTAAAATATTTTAAACTATTAATTTTAGTCTAGTTAAGTCTAAACTTCCAACCTCTTTACTATCTAACGTAATCCACACCCGAGCTGGCCACTTCCGCCTGAGAACGCGTTTTATATTATCTTCAAAAATTCAACACGTCAATATACTACCAATTCGCAATAAAAACCCAAAAAGTTCTTAGGAACAAGAGGGCTAAATCTAATTGGCAATTTCCAATTTAAAAAATCAAAAAATTCGCTCTATACAGTAAGCGGTAAAGATTTATAATATTTTCTGTTCTACTCTTTAAAATAGACTAAATAACATAGATTATCAAACTGAAATATACACCAATAGCTATAAATTATTAGAATTTAAAAAAAATTTACTTGTTAAATAGATATTAAATCTAGATAAATAAAGATTATCTCTTTGACCAACTTTTATATAAGAAATAGTTAATTATCTTTTTTCTTAACATAGAAATTAACAAGTTAGAGAAAATTAGATATATAATCTAGTTTAATGTTATACTAAACTTAAATTATAATTTTCTTAAAGATATAACTATAAATATACTAATATAAAAATCTAAAGATAATCTAAGAATATTTTATCTGTATATATTATTATTATTATTATTATTTAATCATATTTAACGTCTATACCCAAACTATTGTTTATGACAGACAGCGGTTCATATATGGAGTAGGCTGGCTTATAGGGGCTGCCCCTTATAAGCCAGTGCCCCTACCCCCTAATTGGAGCCTGGCGTTCGTGGTATCTGGCGCTTTCCTCGCCCCAAGTCGCTTATATGCGCAGGACGATTTGGGGGCTTAATAGTGGGTGGCAAGCCCACAACCCCCTCCTTATTACCGGACGTTCGGGTGTAGCCTATAGTAGCGGGCCACCCAGCCCCTTATCTGTATATAAGAAGCTATATTAAAGTATAGTATTTTACTAAAAGATATCTATAACTTTGATAAGATTAGTTTTGTTATAGAGCTTTATATAATTATAAAAGTTATAACTAGAAATAATTAATATAGTAGATTATATCTATTATAGTCTAAAAATTAAGAATAGATAACTATAATTAAGATAGTTAATTCTATTAGATAGACTCTATCTTTATATATAATTTTTAAAGTAATAAAATATTCTTAAAAAGTCTAGTTTAAAACTTTTTTAATTAATTAAAAAATTAATATTAGTAATAATAGATAGATTATAAATAAGATTAATATAGATTAGCTTTAAAATTATTTTATTTTTTATATAAATAGCTATATAATAAGAAGATATTAAATATTAATTCTTAATAACTATAAAAATTATTTAATTATAAAATTTAACTATATATATATTAAAAATAATATTATTTTAATCTATATATTTTTATATTTCTTTTATCTTTTATAACCTCTTAATATTAGTTATTTTATAGTTATAAAATAGAAATATAGATAATTTATTAAATAGTAAATAAGGCTTAAATTTAATTATATTAATAAAATTAATTTTTTTATTATATTTCTAGAGATCTATATAATAGTATATAAAGTAGAGACTATTTAGAATAGCTTTATAGTAATTAGATTAGTACTATATAATCTAAATTAAGTTTATTAATAGCTTACTATCTAGTTTAAGATTTCTATACTTTCTCTAAATTAATTAAGTAATTTATAATTATCTTATTTATAAATATCTTAAAATCTATATTAATTTAAGTATTAATTAATAATAATTAAGAGGTATATAAGTTAGTATATAGAAAATCTATTAAATTTAATTAATAAGATAATTAATTAGATATTTAAAGTATATAAGATAACTATAAATAGCTTTATATTTCTAGAAAAAAAAATATATGATTTATAGACTATATATAAGAAAAAAAGATAAAAATATAGATAATCTAGAAGATATATTAACTATTAATAAGGAATTACTAAAGAGGAAGCTTATATATTTATATAAAGCTAGATTAAAGCATTATAAAGTGTTACTATTGCTCTAGCTGAGCCTGAGCTGCCGGCCTCGCAAGCACTTGTACGCCGCCAATTTTGGTGTAGTGAGTGTAATATTCTCAGGCATAGAAGGTCTCAATGCTCTAATCGTATTTATAATTAAATTTTTGTATATAATTATTATTTTGGGTTATAAATTGAGTTCCAAATCAATATAGATCGCGTTCTCGGGCGGAAGTGGCCAGCTCGGTTGGGTGGCCAGCTTGGGTGTGGATTACGTTATATAGTATTAATTTCACTATAGTAGATATAAAATTATAGAGTATAAAATAACTAGATATTCTAATTATATTAGTAATTAATTTTTTATATATAATTAATATTTTAATTTAAAAATTAAGATTAAAATTTATATAGATTGTTTTTCTTAGAAGTAATAGCTCGCTTGTAGTAGTAGCTTACTTATAAATTATATTAGTTTATTAAGTAGTAAATAAAGTTTAAATTTAATTATATTAATAAAATTAACTTTTTTATTATATTTTTAGAGATTTATATAATAGTATATAAAGCTAATATTATTTAGAATAGCTTTATAGTAATTAGATTAGTATTATATAATCTAAATTAAGTCTATTAATAATTTATTATTTAGTTTAAGACTTCTATACTTTCTTTAAATTAATTAAATAATAATAATATTATTATTATTTAATTATTTTTAATATCTATATCTAAACTATTATTTATAATAGATAGTAGTTTATATATAGAGTAGGCTGGCTTATAGGGACTGCCCCTTATAAGCTAATGTCTCTATCTTCTAATTAGAGCTTAATATTTATAATATTTAGTACTTTCTTTATTCTAAATTACTTATATATATAAAATAATTTAGAGGCTTAATAGTAAATAATAAGTTTATAACTTTCTTTTTATTATTAGATATCTAGATATAGTTTATAGTAATAGACTATCTAGTTTTATTATTTTTCTCTCTCTTACTTCTTTTTATCTAGAGTCTTTATTCTCTATTTATTAAATCTATAAATCTGTTCTATTATTTATTTATTATTTTTTTATTTTTTAATAATCTTTATAAATATTAATAATATTTTAATAATTTTAAGATTTTAAAATAGATATATTTTAAAAATTTATTTATTATTTTTTAAGATTTTTATTTTTTTTTTAACTAAAATAATATATAATTTATTTTATTAGTAATATTATTATTAATAATTAATAAAAAAATATTTTAAATAGATTAAAAAATTTTGAATTTTAATTTAGTATAAATAAATTTTAATAAAAATATAATTAATTTTTAGTTAATAATATTATTAAGCTAGACTTTTATAAATATTAACTACTATTAAATTTAATTTTTATTTTTAGAAGAGTCTATAAACTTAATCTATTTAATATTATATTAATATTTTAATAAATTAATTAATAGTTAAAACTTTATAAACTTTAATGTAGATTTATTAAATATATATTAATAAAATATTTAAATATTATTATTATTATTATTTAATCATATTTAACGTCTATACCCAAACTATTGTTTATGACAGACAGCGGTTCATATATGGAGTAGGCTGGCTTATAGGGGCTGCCCCTTATAAGCCAGTGCCCCTACCCCCTAATTGGAGCCTGGCGTTCGTGGTATCTGGCGCTTTCCTCGCCCCAGGTCGCTTATATGCGCAGGACGATTTGGGGGCTTAATAGTGGGTGGCAAGCCCACGACCCCCTCCTTATTACCGGACGTTCGGGTGTAGCCTATAGTAGCGGGCCACCCAGCCCCACTACCCCTCCCCCTCTCGCTTTATAATCTCTAAAATCTTAGAGAAGATTAATTTTAATAGATTTATCTAGATCTATATCTAAATTAATAAATAGACTAAAAAATATATATTAATATTTAATATTAAGAAATATAAGCTAGTATACTTTATTAATCTTTATAATATTATAAAATTTTATTATATTTTAATTACTTTACTAAACAATATAGTAATTAAAATATTTTATAAAGCTAAATATTATCTAGGCTTTTAGTTAGATCTAAGTTTAATATTTAAAATCTATTATATTAAAGTGCTAGCTAAGATTAGTACTAGCTTATATATATTATAAAGTTTTACTAACTCTATATAAAGAGTAATATTAAGTTATATATACTAAATCTACTAAGTAATTATAATTTTATAGATATTTTATAAAGTAACTATTTAGTTTTAATTAAAAATCTTTATAAAGAAAAAAGCTACTAAGACTATATAAAAATTTATTATAATCTAAAAATATATAATAATTATCTTAAAGTTCTCTTTAAAGCTTTAGCTAATAATTAAAAGAGCTAAAAGATTTTTATTTAAATATTTTAATATATATCTTTTAAGATTATTATTAAAAAATAAAAGAAAGTAACTTATCTATATAATATTATATTATATAAATTTATTAATAAATTACTTATATTTTATATAGATAATAATAGCTTTTAAAACTAGATTATTATATCTATAATAAGTTTATAAATTAAGAAATAATAAATTAAATATTTTAATATTAAAGGTACTTCTATAATATATATTAAAGAAGCCTATAATATTAAGTTTATACTATATATAGTATTTTATTATAAGAAGATACTAGATTAAAAAACTTAAGTTAAAAATTATAAGATAATTATATTATTTAATAATTAAATTACTTTTAAAATCTTTTTTAACTTCTATATAGTCTTAAAGTAGATCTTTATAAAAATTTATTAGAATCTATTAGATAAATATATTAAAAAAAGAATCTCTATTACTTTATAATAGATTCCTATCTATATAGATATTCTAAGTAATAAAACTATTAATAGAGCTATTAAATATACTATCTAAATAGTTATAAAATAATCTATAATATTTATTAATTAGTCTAATATATATTAAAATTAATAATATTAGCTTATTATAACTATAAAGTATTAAATCTATTAATTAGCTAAAGATATTTAAAAATAAAAATTAAAAAAAGATAAGACTATAATATCTATAAAATATTTATTTAATATATCTATTAAGAAAGTTTTATAATATTAAGATAGTTTATATAAAGTAACTATTTTAATTTTTATCTAATTATATATTTAAAGAGTAATTTTAAATTATTATCTCTAATAAATTAATTATTAGAACTTATTATTATATTTATATAATTTTAAAAAATAGATTATTTAATATATAATTATAAATTATTCTTAGTTTATTAATAAGAGAAACTATATATTTAAAAAGATTTATAATATTAAGTATATTATTAAATTTAATATAATTATAAATAAAAAAGATATAATAATTATTATTATTTAATATATCTTTAAGATTAATATCTTAGACTAGTTTTAGATAGTTAATCTATAAATAATTAGTAATATAAACTAAGAAAAAACTAATATTAAGATTAAAATTAATACTAACTTATTAAGATATTAAATATAGATAGAATATATAATATAAGTATATAAGTCCTAGACTTAAATTAGTTTAGAACTAATAAAGATCAGTATATTATTCTTATCTAATTAGGATAAAGAGACAAGATCTAATGATTTAAAAAAATAGAAACAGTTTAGAAAGATATATTAAAAGATATATTAAGATATTACTACTATAATAGATAGCATATATATTAGAAAAGAGGTTTAGAAGGTTTATAAAAATTAGATTAAAAATATGAAGCTATAGGTATATAGTAATAACCCTAGATATAGAAGATATGTAATAGATATAAAAAAGAAGTTATAGAAGACTAATAAATAGGCTAGTTATATTGCTCCTTAATTTCTTATATTTATTTATATTATTTACTAGATTTAGTAGATTTATATCTCTAGCTTAATATTTCTGTTCTTTTATAGTGTATCTTTTAGGCTATGCCATTAGTGGTAGTGCTACTCTTATCTCTATTAGTTAGAGCCTTAACTCTATATAGCGGCGATAGTATAGAAACTAGCTATATCAGGTCAATGAAATCTACTACTACTACTACTACTACTATTAGATATCTATATAAATAAATATTATCTATTAAACACTTTACTATATAATATACTTTATAGCTCTATCTATGACCTTATTACTAATAATCTTTTCATATCTAAAAATTTACTAAAAAATAATTAATATATTTAATTTAATATACTAATTTAATAGATTTAAATAGTTTTTAATAAAAATCTATTCTAAAATTATACTAAGATTATTAAATATTTTCAGAACTATTTAATTATCTAAATAAATAATAATTTTTTACTATATATATTATTTCTAGTATTTATTCTTATTAATATTTCTAAACTAAATAGCTACTTAAAAACTAAACTTAATATTTATTACTTCTACTATATATACTATTAATATACTTTTAATTTCTAAATATACTAAATATTATTAGTTAGCCTTAAAAATAATTATTACTAAAGATAAAGAATTATAAGTCAACTAAATTCTTTTTCTCTTACTATTAAATACAGTAATCTCCATTAAGCTATGTAGCAGTATATTAGATCTTACTTGCTTTATTAAGATAGAATTAGAGATAACTTAAAATATTATTTTCTATATTCTTAATCTATTCCTTAAATTTCTTAATAGATTTAGAGGTAAAGCACTTACGATCTAGGACGTTAATATCATAATGTTTATATTCTTAGTATAAGAATATATTACCCTAAGATAACTAAGAAAGGTTGACTTGGACTAGTTTATCTAGAGTTCAAGTGGGGTTTAATAAAGTTTTGCATACGTATACAAAAGACGTACGAATCTAAAACAAAATCAAACTTTAATCAAACAAACCCGGAAAAAGCCGAAGATAACCGGAAAAAAAAGCCAAAAATAACCAAATAAGGAATCAAGAAACAGCCGAAGAATTCCGAAAAAAAAGATATAAATATCAGTGATATCCCCTACTATACAAATAACATAATAAGCAATATAAGGACTATTCATAACACTTTTCTTATTCTTCTTCCTTCGTTCTACTTTCTCTCCTCTGAATATATAACTACTAAGATTCTGTATCGGGGTGTTACATAGTAGGTTCTAACACCCTCATATATAGTCCTTCCAGGCACCACTGCTCTACACTCTAACTCAATTCCTATTCGGTATAGAGGTAATATAAAGTAAATAAGATAAAAAATATAGATTATATTGATTTAGAATGAACCGCTTGAGACCTCCTTCCCTTTAGGATAAGATCTCAAGCTTATAAGTATCATCTAGAAAAGTCCCTATTTCCTAATTAAGTTATATAAGGGGTAAATTCCTCATTTGGGATATATCACTCAACCCTCAGGGAATCTGCAGGCATCCCGGATTTCCTGAGCCCGGCACTTTACGTTTTCATCTATAGGATCTTATAAAGCTACAGAAGAACCAGATACTCCATTTCAAATATTTGATCGACTATATTGTATCTACCCTATTGTTATGAATATAGACAAAGGATAGTATTTTTTTTATTTTTGGATACATCTATCAAGTAAGTGATGTGGCACGCCGGTGACCATGACTTGGCATAGCACGACCCTCTATTCGCTTAGGTTGTTGCAGGTTCTAGTATGGTAGGGACAGAGACATTGAAGACGTTAATACTGGTGATGTTAGCCTGCAAGCAATATACTTGCTTGAATCTCTATAGATGGCCGCATGGGTGAATATTGAGACTTACTACTGACTGCCCCCACAGAATTCATAAGAGTTACCGGGACAGGTTGAGTTGCATTGTCCATCTTGGACTGGGACTGTAGAAGCATCGAACGAATCGCCACAAAGACATTGACTAGATTGTGTGGATCATATGTAGTTTAGTTTCCAGTCTTTGTACCCGTATTAATAAATAGGGGTATGGCCGTTTAACTTACTTTTGCTTGACTCCGGAGTATTTATGACCCAGTCCTGCACAGGTATTCACGCATAGTTGAGGGTCGTTGGATTGGCCGTCATTTGATAAAGGGGCAGTGATGGACAGAGTTGGCTGTAGTGAGGTAAAACAACCCACATATTCGTAGGACGTTATGTTCGAGAGTAGTCGCGGGAACGAATCGATTAATTGTGCGTTTCCAGTGAGCGTGAAAGAGACAGATATGGCAGAATCATAGTCTAGTGCCAACGAATAATCGCCCGGATAAACCCAACGGTCACCGTTGACATCAGTTCTAGCAATATTGTCGAGTGTAAGAGAGAAGTTCAATATTTGTGTCGATCCAGGTCCGATCCCATGCAGTCGCCCATAAGACGCAAGCTCTTTGTTGGGATATGGCGATGGGCCCCCATTCTTGGTTGAAATGAAAACCAGACCAACATAATCCGAGGAAACCTTACCCGTATTCTGAACGTTAATTGAAACCGTAACGAATGGCAGTAGATCCAGATAAGGACCCTTAAAGCTGCTATATGAAGGCCAATCGAGCAATTCTTGGCTTGCAGCAGTGTGGGAACTGGGAACTGCTTGCACCGCAACTAATGATTGAATGTTATAAGTATTGTTTGGTTTCACGTTCCAAGACACCGAGAAATTGGTATAGTGTAAGCCGTAACCAAATGGAAGCACTGGTTGTCCTGTGTACCATGCATATGTGCGACCAGGATTTCCAGAGCTGGGTCGAAGATTCATATCAACTATGCTTATTTGATTCACATAGTCCGCTGGATATTGCGTGACAGGCAATCTGCCGGCTGGCGCTTGCACACCAGTGAGGATATCGTAGATGGCCTGACCTCCGTCTTGTCCTGGGTAACCCGCCCAAATAATGCCATTGACAGACGTATTGTTTAGCAGAGTGCTGTCATCTATTTGGCCTGCGCCCCATTGAACAATAATTAACTTCTTACCCAGTGCTGCCAATTGCCCAATCAAATCAAGTTGATTACCCGGCCAACTGATAGTGGGACGGTCATGGCCCTCATATTCTATACTGTTGTCAATACCTCCAACATAGATGATGTAGTCGGAGTCTTTTGCGGCCATAATCGCAGCGCTGAAGTTGGTAGTACTTGTTGTGTTCGTCAGCGTTCCCAACTCATACTGCACTTCAGACGCTCCTTTCTGGAATGCCCCCAGCGGAGTAACAAAATACGGCGGTGTTCCATAATAATCGCCTTGCATTTGAGAGGTTGCATTTGCCATCGGCCCAATGAGAGCTACTTTACTCAGGGTCTTTGGGAGAGGCAAAATACCATCATTCTTTAGCAGAGTTATGCCTTCAATTGCAGATTTATAGGCAAGCTGTTGAGATGCTTCAGTGTTCACGTTTGCCCATGACAGCGAACTATATTCTGCGGGATTGTCGAAGTATCCAGCTTGTATGAGAGCTGCATACGCACGAGTAGCCGCCTGATCCAAGGCCCTTTCAGTGGTCAAGTTTGCAGGAATTGACTCGTTCAAAAAATTATAGGCAACAGGTCCACAGTCAACATCCGTCCCTGCGTTTAGGGATACTGCAGCGGCTTGTGCCATTCCCGAAACATACTTATGGGGATCGAACACATTCATAACAGCACCACAGTCACCGATCACAAGGTTATAAGGATCAGAAAAGTCCCAATGCTCCCGAACGACATTTTGCAGGAGATACCGGTTTGCACAGGAAGGAATTCCGTTAACAGCATTATAAGAGCACATCACCGCTCCAGCCTTCGCATCGCGGATGCATGTTTTGAAGCCTTGCGAGTAGTAATCTGCCAAATCTTGCTGTGTAGGATTCAAATCAATTCCATTTCGACTATCCTCGATGTCATATGCAGCGTAGTGTTTGCATGTCGCAATAATTTTCTTGTATTCAGGATCCAGACCTCCTTGCAGCCCAGGGATCAGGTTTTTAGCATAATTCTGGATAACAAGTACTGCTTCTCCCGGGGTTTCCATTCCTCTGCCCCAACGTGGATCTCGAAAACCGTTAATGTTCGGTGTCATGTAAGCTAAACCAGCTTGTCCACCATTAATAAAGGCTCGAGCCTCCGTTGAAATGACAGAGGCTATCTGACCCGTTAAAGCGTCATCAAATGACGCAGCAATGGAGAGTGGTGCTGGAAAGCTTGTTGCAGAGCTGAAATTGAGTCCAAGCGGGGTCTTGAAATGGGCACCTGCGCTGTTTGAGACACCGTGAAGTGCCTCGCTGTCCCACTGAGATGATGGTATTCCAAGTCTTGCAACTCCGGAAGCTGTTCCTTGAACATTATCGATTTTCTCTTGCAGTGTTAACCCATTCACTAATGCTGCAGCACGGTCCGCAACCGAAAGCGAAGAGTCACAAACGTCATTGGAACACAGCGGGTCGTAGGCACAGTTGGGAAATGTCGGATTATAAGGGGTAGTGGTGGGGTTTGAGATCTTGTAGACATCGATTCTGCATAATTAAATTTACATTAACCAATAGACCAAGGGAAAGGCATAGTCCGGGATTAATTCCGTATCGACAACTTACCGATTGCCACCACCACAAGATTCACTTGCATTTCCCGGGCAAGGCGTGTTACATTGACTTACGTCGACTTGAGTTCCAGAACTTGTACTCCAAAGGATAGGGTATTGAAGGCTGCAAAAGCACTGGGTAGAGTATTCAACACCGGAATAACTGTATCCCGACAAACCACACTGGGTTCCACAAGCCTCAGGAGTATTTGCATCGGAATCAGGTAATTGAGTACCATTGAGCGTCCGAGGAGTGGTCGCATCGGTAAAACAACCGACAAACGTGATATTAGCATTGTAGGGAGGCAAACATGTCCTCCTGCCAGCTAGGCGCGGAGATGACTGCCTTGTCGACAAAGCAGTAGCGGGACCGGGTGATAATAGAGCAAGGAAGCTAAGAATGAAGAAAGATATCATTTTAAGAGTTCCCTAACCCAATGTGGGACTAGCAGGTTGACAGCTACTTTCAAGGAAAACTAAGACTTGTGCTCTTTCACTGTATCCAAATACCTGTTAAGTGATCATCCTACTTGACCTGGACTCAATTCCTCTATTTATACATGTACGGACAGAATTCTGGCACTTCAAAGATTGCGGGGGGCGTTATTCTACTGGTACCCTTCAGGATCCTTGATTTAGCCGGATTTTCATGTGACTGTTACATTCATAACCATGCTGGAGTAAAGATGGGAGGGGTCTTTTCCGGGAAAATGGATACAGCAATGAACCTCATCCAATCAGTTAGTCATGTTGATGCTGCCGAATGGTAAATTATATTAGTAATGGACTACATCGCCATAACAGAATAACGCCTCAGCTCGAAATCGAGATGGACAACTTCACTGAGCATGAGGTTCGGAACTTTACCACCAAGTTTTCGTATCTGAAGGTGGCATGTCTGGGTGGCATCCGACAAAATGATCATGTATCCGATAAACTGTTCCTGAGAGGCCACCAATGCACCTTTCACTGCCTTGGGAGTATAATGGTGTCATAAGTCGCTGGATAATCTCGAATAACGAACCGGGCCCTTCGGATGGTACGAAAATACTAGTAAATAGCTAATTTAGTGGAATTGTACGTGTTGGATAATTTAAATATCACACTAAGCAAAAATTAGGCTACTAATCTACAGCGGGGGGCCAGATATTGTAGCACCGAGTTGCCAAATCTAATCGCAAAAATAGACGTCTCTAAGCACTAATTAAATAGCAACAACACGCGGTTCCCAGTAATGGCAGGTATAGAAGAGTGTGGCTAATGACCTCGCACGTATTTAAAACAGACACTATCGAGGCTCTAGAATTTTATAATAGACTTCTTGGACGGCAACTAAAAAGAAATCTGTCATATGCAA